>CM050327.1:24636603-24769012 GCA_027475135.1 Bactrocera correcta
ACAATAGTGTTGTATAAAAATACTACAATTACATATACACATAGTAATTTTTGTTCACGGACACACACACACACACACTCAAGTGCTGCCACACAACGCCGACTGCGACAGAGATGCCACTTATATTGGCTTAAGAGCTCATTAAGCGTGATATGTAACATGCTTCAGCATTATGTGTTAGATATGAGTACTAATTATGGATATACACACATACATGTATTAAAAAGTGTATGCGTATATGTATGCCTGTAAAATAAACTAACAGCCCCACATTGTTCTTATGGCTCTCCAAAAAAGTTGTTGTTGCATACTTTTCAATTTAATTCCGTGCGTAATGCGAGATTCCTACATACAAGTGTGTGCGTTTGTGCAGACATATTTCACTTTTATTACATTTATGCTGTGCAAGTTGAGTCTGTGTTATTATGCGGCCGAAGTATACACAATGTAAACAAATTTGGCCAACAAAAAAGCATTTTATTGCCAGGAATTCGCACAGCTGAATTAAAGCGGAAAATGCTCGCGAACTTTTTGCTGAGCTTTTCAGCCCACGCTAGTATATTTGCACACACATACCTACTTGTAGTTACATGCATGTAAGTGTATAGGTAATTGTTTTTGTTGTTGCGCAATTTATTTGCAGGAAAATCGCATTTCCTTTTTTATTTCGAATTTAAACAGGCGTTTCAGCTTTACGATTGCCTTCCGCCGCACGAAAAGTTACACACACATGTACACTAATATAGCACATACTCATACATAAATATGTACATATGTATTCGTGTATATTTACACATTGTGTTCTATAAAACATTTTTAATTGCGTTAAGTTTTGCATTTTAAAAATGTAAATCGAAATTGTGATATAAACACTTCCGGTAATATTTGTTTTCGCACTACACACTCACACACATACATATGCACATACACTTATATTTATAGCAATTTTTTTAACTTTGCACTTTTTCACATGTTTTTCACATGTTTTTCAAGTATGTTGTGTGTAATAAATATTTAATGCATTTTATGCGTTAATCGAATTTTTTGCATTTGTTATTTAGGTCACGTTTCGGCTGCCGCCACTGGCGCGGTGAGTTGAAGGCTTGTTTTTTAGTTATTCGAAATTTCTGTAAAGATTTTCCTGCATACATGCTGTAAATGCACTACAGGAAGGACACTCCGTTGGAGGACGCTAAATTTCATGTGACAACATAATTTTTAGCAAATAATATTTTGACATAAAAAATAACACCAAACAAAGAGAATCAGAACTGCTTAAAGTTCAATTAAAAAAATATCGACTGGCAACGTTTTTGGAATATTGGAAAAGTAATCAATGATGTCGTGTTAGAAAAATATTACAAATATATTTTAAAAGGCCTTTATCAACACCTGGTTGGTTCTTTTACTTCTTTACTTACTGCTTCTTTTGCTATTTAACGCCAATTACAGATTCGAAGTGTAGCCAGGTCCTTCTCCATCTGATTTTTCCAACGGAGTGGAGGTCTTCCCCTTCCTCTGAGAGCTCATTCCCTATCCTCGGAGCTTTTGGTGTTGCTCAACGTCAGCTTACACAGCTATATTAGCTATGCTAGGATACCAAGTTCAGTTATAGCGGCATACAGTCAGTTCCTTTTCGTTCTGTCGAAGGTAGCTTTAATATCGAAGAAGAGGTGGTGTGTGTCGATCTGCCTTTCTCGGACTTTTCAGAAGTTATCCGCATGGTAAAAATCTGATCGATAGTAGATTTTCCTAAAACAACATTGATATTTCCCAATCGTTTGTGGACCCTGGGATTTCAGTTCAGTCTTTCACACAGTACGCTCGATAGAAGTTATATGCGATCTTGAGGAGGCTTATCTCAGGGTATTTACTGCAGATTAAGGGGTCTCAATTTTTGTGAATTGGGCAGAGCAAACTTAGCATTCAATCGTCAGACATACTTTGATCCGACCATATATCTTGCAATAAAGCTGATACGTACACATTGTCAGTTCTTTTCCAACGTATGTGTGAATAGCTCGGCCGGTAATCCATCGGCTCCTGCGGCTTTGTTGTTCTTTAGGCCGGTAATTGCTCTACGAATCTCATCATAGTCGGGCAATGGCACATCTATTGTATTGTTACCGATTAGGGAATCGAGTTCGCCAGTTCCAGATATTACACAGCCGTTTAGTAAACTCTAAAAATGTTCCTCCCTGGTTGGGTTTGTTGGTTGAAAAGGGTCGTCTGGCGGAGCGCCAGACCGTAGTCGTCCGCACTTCGATCAACATTATGCTCCCTGCTGGTAACGAAATTCAGCCTAATCCGGTAACTCAGTGAATTTGGTGAAGACTATGATTTTTTCCAGCCCAGCTGCCCAACAGCTCTTAAGTTGGAGCATTTGGTGCCGCGAAATATATTCCATCTCATCCGACTGAATGCTCAGAATTTGTATAGATAATGCTCCAGCGTTTTTTCAACCTCCCGGCATACTCTGCATTCCGCTCATTCCACCTAATCCCCTTTTCCCATTTCCTGAAGGTGCTATCTCAAAAGTAGGAGCCTCTTAATGACCCCTAGAATATTACTAAGTTCTCTTTTGCATAAAGAAGTAGATGATTTTTGGTCCGTTCACCATCAAAACTATCCGAAAGTAACTTAATGGTATGCATGGTATTGCTAGTGTTCCAAAACCTAGGGTGTATCTGTACAATTCATTGCTTCAAACGACACTTGGAGGAGCTAAATGGTTTTGGACAGCTTAGGGAAATTGCCAGCTGCCATTCAACGAGCCAGCACGTGTGACCTTTTATTTTCTTCTATTCCCATTTCACTGTGTACCCAGCTGATGGTGATCGAGCTACTTACTGAAAGGTCGTTTGAAGGTTCATGAACTTGTTTGGTTAAAGCAAAAGCTCACTTAACAAATTCAGTTATGCCCACGATTTCAGTCAAAAGACAAAATTATAGTCATTTAGTTTGAAACAATGTTCTATGTATGGATTGTTATAGAAAAAGCCCGTTCCTGTTTATATTTCGTCCTTTGATCCGTCAGTGAATATGTAGGATTCGCCGCTGGAACTCTCGATGACAGAACCATCAGTCTATTCTTCTCTAATGGGGAATGGAAACGCTGTCCTTAATTCCTCAAGATTATCCTTTTCTAATTTTTCATTCAGGTTGAGTAAGATATCATGTCCATAGTTACCAAATCTGATACCAATGACCGCTTATTGACGCATTGATTGATCCGCTGTGCTTTTGAGCGTCGTGGGTTAAGGCTGTCGTTATCAGGTACCCACGTTAAAAACACCGAACGTTGTCAACAGTAACCATTTTCGATTCCGGTCTAGGCAGAGGAAGAAAAGGACCTCCACTCCGTTGGATATATTAGGTGGAGAAGGACCTGGTTACACTTGATATCACGAATTGGCGCCAAATAGCGTGAAGGGGTTACAACTGGGGAGCTCTTGTTAACTCGGCTATAACTACGTAAGCAGTGACTACGCCGGTAAAGAAGAAGAAGACATTTTGATAAAAAAACGATTGCAATTTAATGATGTCTTATAACCATTTCGAACGAAATGTTTAATTTTCCATGTTAATGAACCGCCCACATACTCATATGTAGCTGATTGAGGGTAAAAAACCTGACCTTTCACAATGACATCTTTTTGTTGTTTGTTTGGAACGCGAAGCGTTCAAGAAATTCCCGCTTTTATTACACAATTTTCACACTTAAGCACTAAACAAAGCTCCCACACGAAGATATATACATACATATGTACATATGTATATACATAGCTGCCAAGTTTCTTGGATTCCCGCAAGGAATTAACACCAAACATTCCAATTAATGGTGCAAACAGAACAACAAAGATGACGTACACGCACGCATATACATACAAACATATATGAAAAATGATCAACAACTTCATTCAAGTTCACTGCTTATATGTGCATATGTATGTTTGTGTATGAAAATAGGTGATGTGCCGCGCGTAGGGCGAGTACACATGCATATTAATTGTAATTTGTCATCATTCATGCAAAGCAGCCGACCAACGAAGACGAGCGCGGTTACACGCACCGACCGCTAGGCCGACACAAAGAGGAATGCATTTAATACAGGCTTTCAAAGCAACCCAATTACTTAGATTTATGCTTGATATACTTGTACAATAAATGGCATTGCCTTCAGACTGGCTCCTGCTGCCTGCCATCGTGACTATATACATATGTACATACACACATATGTATGTATTGGTGGCTTTGTGATTTAATGCATTGAAGTACTACGGCATTATACATACATACATATGTTCCATATGTCTTCATATATACATATACATGTACTTAAATCTGTCTATATAATTTTGTGTATGTATATATGTGTGAATGAAATGCTTTTGTGACTTTGCTGGCGATTCACTTTTTGACTTAATGAGAATGACTGGATATTAATCGAAATTTGAACGCTTTGTTGTTGCTGTTTTGATTGTGTGTGCGGCCTTTTACAGTTAGAATGCGCTATAACATACTATTACTTTATGCTGTTTCATTTAGTTTATTTATTTGATTAATAATAGATATAATAATAGTTTATTTATTTGATTAATAATAGATTAGCAGTAATTACGAAAAGGTGCCTAGATTGGATTAATGTTAGAACAAAAAACTTGACGACGCTTTGTCTAACACAAATTGCAGCAATTATGATAGGCCTTTGGTTTGTACGAGATCCTTTATTTCTGGGCTCAAAAGCATTAAAGCAAAAGAGCTTAGCGACCTTCTAGCGAAAGAAGTTGCGGCAATCAAGCCAATAGTGCTGAAACCTTTCTGTGCTGTGGGTCCACACACATTTCGAAAGGTGTTACGAGAGAAGGAAAGGGCTTTTAGAAATCGCTGTTGACATCAAATGCCTTGACTTCATTAAGCACCGTTACACATTTCTCACGGGGTAAAAACAAAATGATTTAAGCAGTTAAATGTACTCTTATGACAGCACGAAAAGGAGCTGTCTCTATGTCGTTATGTCTGACTTTGGTATCCCCGCAAAGCATATAAATCCGTTTAAACTGGCGTTAAGCAATACCAAAAGCATCGATACACAGTACAACAGCTAATCTTTAAATTAAAAGGTCATAAAAAAAACTGACACATACGAACGCCAAACCCTTTGAGGGGTTTACTATACTGACCTATTACCATCACCCTGACTTAGAATTTCTCACCCCCCAGACAATAATCCCAAAAATGTTCCACAGTGATACCAAACAAGGGTTTTAGACAAGGTGACTCCCTATCGTGCGACTTCTTCAATCTACTGCTGGAGAAAATAATTCGAGCTGCAGAGTTAAATAGAGAAGTTAGAATCTTCTATAAGATTTTTTTTTCAAACTTATTTTATTTATTGAATCTGCTTTTTTAAGCCTCACAATAAGTTTTAAAATCTTAAAACTATTTAAAAACTAGATTGACTGATTGAGTTGTTTTGGTGATACGTCGCTCTTTAATACGCAGGCATGTCTCTTCTTTTAAGGCTTGTTTGATCGCAGAAATGTATCAATGCATTAGCCTAAAGGTTTGGGTGATCTCGGAGTTTAGATATACATGTATTTAATTCTGCTGTCTTCTACTTCTTTCTTTACCAAAGGAATACCAAGGTCTTTATGGATATTTTCGTTTCGCACCATGGCGAACACGTGGTTATTTTAAGCATTTTTGATTGGAACCTTTGTAATATATCAATATTAGTTGCACAGATCGTAACCCACAGTTGAATGCCATACATCCAAATCGGCTTTATGACCGCATTATATAAGAGCACTAGGCTAAGTTTGGAGTTTTTATTTAAAAGCCAATTTAAATTTGCAGCTCTAATCTTCACACATGTTATTTTACTAGAGATATGTGCTCTCCACGTGAGCCTGCTATCTAGGTGAATACCAAGATATGTTACTTCATTCGCTTGGGGTACTAAAATATTGTTTATTTTTACAGGAGCGCACATTTTTGGTCTAAGCGAAAATGCAACATGCTTACATTTCTGTTCATTCACATTTATACGCCAGTTTGCTAGCCATTCTTCGACAGAACTTAAATACTCCACTAATATTCTTGATGCTAAAATGTGGCATTTGTTACGGCTCACTATAGCTGTATCGTCTGCAAAAGTTGAAATTAATATATTATTAGCTGTTGGAAGATCTGCTGTATATATGTTGTAAAGTGTTGAGCCTAAAACTCTGCCCTGGGGTACACCAGCCCTTATCAGTCGTTCATCAGATATGAAATCTTCCACTTTTACCATAAATTTTCTATTTTTTAAATAAGACTCCAAGGTTTTATACAACGCTAAAGGTAGAATTTTTTTAAAGTTGTATAAAAGATCTTCGTGCCACACCTTACCAAACGCCTGAGCTACATACATCTAGAAATATTGCTGAACAGTACTCCCTGTGCTCAAATGCTTTTCTTATCTCCTTAGTAATTCTATTTACTTGTTCTATAGTGCCATGTTTCACACGAAATCCGAATTGATGCATTGGTATTGTAATATTTTCGTGGAGGAAAGGAGACATCTTTGATAGTAATACTTTTTCAAATACTTTTGAAAGACAGGGTAGAAGACTGATTGATCTGTGTGAAGACGGCTGCGTTAAGTCTTTCCCAGGTTTACCTATCCAGATAATCTGCGACTTTTTCCATGAAATTGGATAGTATCCGAAACTAAGAATTGCAATAAAGAGCAAAGAGAGCACATCTACAGCAATGATTTTTATCTCAATTAGCATTTTTGGGGAAATATTATCATGTCCCGGCGGCTTTTATGGATTAAGTTATTTAATGAAATTATTGAGATATTTTTCAGAATTTCCTCTATAAGAGTGTACAACGATATCATTGGCTATAACAACCGAGTTATTAGTTCTGCTTTCTCCAGGTTGGACAAAGAAGCGAAATAAATGGGTCTGGTAGTGAACGACGAAGATGAAATATCATACAAATAGTCGTCAACTACATAATTTTGGATGTCCGTAAAATGAAGTTTTTCGAGATAGCACTCAACGTATACAACATGTTATTCACAAATATTTGGGTAAGAAAAAGCTTTGTTTAAAGTGGGTGCCTCGCGAGCTCACTTTTAATCAAAAATAACGACGAGTTGAAGTTTTGAAGCAGGATGCTCATGCGTAAAAAAACCGAGCATTTGACAATGGATGAAACGTGGGTCCATCATACCAACCCGAAGTCCAATTAAAAGTCATCCGAGTGGACTGCAACGCTGAATCGGTTTCGCGTGGAAATATACAACAGTCGGATGGCAAGGTTACGTCTGAATGAATAGGTGATCGTGAAACTGAGTCACATGTTGTAGCAAAGGACAAATCGTACTACAATAATGGTATCGAAAAATTGCAGGGTCGCTATAATCAGTGTATCTCGAAATATATTTGGTAAAAGCAAGCATTCAATTAACCTGTTAGGTTAGATTAGATGGCTGATGTAGAGAGATCACACGTGGACTGCTAAATGTAGTCCTTTATGAAGCAAGAGAAAAGAAAACATACATACATATGTATGTGTTCGAAATTACAAAGCGCATGTACCGATGGTGGCTCAGCGCTGCCAAAGTTTCCGCGCAGTCCTGTTAGGTAGTGGTAGAGCACAAGAATATACCGGAGCACCGGGTTGCTCGCATTCTAGCGATAACGGTTATAGGCTGCCTTTCCTGGCTAGCTCATCAGCTTTACAATTTCCTGCGATTAAGCTGTGGCCTGGCACCCATACCAGTTTTATTACAAAGACATTTGATGCTATTGATAGCGATTAATAGTTGAAAGAGAGCTCCTGGCAGTAAATCACTCCACCAAACTTCCCAGAGAAGCCTCTCTTCCAACGACTTCTTCCCACCCACACTTCCCTAGTCGGTATGTGATATGTGTTTGGCGACTCCAAGATCCAAGTGATCTTCATTACAAAGTGTGAAAGGATATCCGATTGTTCAGCTACATGTTCTTTTGGGAACTCAGATTCTCTGAGTCTGATAGCACCTTCAGAAGATGTCTACAGGCAAACAAATATGCTTTTTTACCTTTTTTTGCTATTAAAAAAAACTGTGAATGGAATTACTTACGTATTTCGAGTTCGAATTGCTAGGGTGAGCATAGCATGTATTTATGTAAGAACTTCTATAATAAAACTTCGAAAGTTAACACCAAAGCTTACATAATCTATCTCTATAATTTACAATATGAGCTTTTACTAACTAAGAATTTCAGTAATACCATTGAATGTATTATGACTGCCACAACCCATAAAAAAATAACACTATCCAGATACCAATCACTCAAGTCGAGAAGCTTATATGCCTGCTATGGCTTCCGCTCACTCATTGTTGTTTGTTTATATCACTTTTCAAAACGCTTGGGGCAGCGCGGCATTTTATACACAAGAAAATAAAACTAAACAGACAAGCTCCAGCAACAGCTTGCCAAAACCAACCAGGCTGCCAGTTAGACGAAACAAGCAGCCGCGTATGCTTTGCACTTACTGCAAGTTTCTTTTTTTATAATTTATATTTATTTATGCTTTTCTTGTTGCTGCTATTTGTATACCAAAAGTGCTAAAGTTTTCTTGTGTCTGGAGTATGCTGCCTCCATTCAACACTTGCCACCCATTAACGCCTGCTCAAATAGAATTTCGCACAACAGCCATACAATAAGTTTGGTTCATATCTGTATGTATGTTTGTATATGTGCAGGTGTGTATGTTTGTATGTGTGTGTATGTGCTTGTTTGTAAACAAACGGTCTACGCGCCAAAATAAATTATCGTGTTCATTTTATACATTTATTTGCAATCGATTCTATATGTGTGTATATGTATGTAAATGTGTCGATATATAGTAAGTGCTGGGTTGCTTAGTGCTGCGGCGCAGTGTTTCATTTCCGTAATTACGCACCCGCAACCCAACGCCAGGCAGTCCCACTACAAAGTATGCTTCATTTTCAAACCATTTTTCGTATATCTTTTTTGAAATTCGCCTGCAAATCGTTGCCCCTCTCGACTCTTCGGCTGTTCACCGCCAAACCACACACAAACAGAGTTCCCACAGCCACTCGCGCCACTTCTAGATTAATACCACAACGAACAGCAATATATTTACATTTACTTGTACGTATTTAAGCGCGCATAAATTTGTATTTGCCGCAAAATCGAAAATGAAAATAATTAAAATATATTTGGTGGTTGATTTTCTGGTGTGAAATGATTTTCTCGCCAAAGCAATTTATTGGCGCGCTGTTTGTTGTTATTACATTTTTGTGTATATTTTTTGTAATTGTTTTGTTGTTGCCTTTTTGTGTTTTTTCTCCCATTTTTCAGCCGTTTTGTTTGGTTTTTTGCTATTTTCCCACACTTTGTTGCTGCCATTTATTGCTTTGGCTGTTTTTCGTTTTTAGCCAACACGCTCTGCTGACAACTCGCTCAGCTGAAAAGTGCGCAAAATTTACATTTTAAATTCATTTTGTATGGAAATTTTCAATTCGTATGCGCAAAAAATCACCTAAGAGCCGTGTAATCAAAATGGGCGAAATGAAATGCAGCAGTTTTCCAATTTTAATTTCTGTTTGCCGTTGCGCGTTGATGTGTAGCAGCTGAAGTGGCGTGTTCTTGTAATGAAATAAATGGAAATTAAATGCTAGAAATTCTATATGTACCAACCAGCATATGCTGATTGGTGGTATTGTGTTTGCAATTCGATTGGAAAGCGCATACACACTTGTTTCTGTACCACAAAAAAAGCTACGATTTCAAATCACTTGTTTTTGTTAAGTGGTTTTGAAGTAGAATTTTGCCATAATACTTTACACAAGCAACATTATTTTGGTTAGAATTTAGTGCGGCTACCGGAAATTTTATGATTTTTTACTTTCACAACAAATTGCATGGCGTTTGCTGCTGTTGATCTTAGGTGCTCATAATCATTGTATGCGCATTTTAACTATTAAATATGTAGTTGCCATTGAAAATATTTGCAAGATTATTAACGGCATAAAATATGCGCTATATTTGCTGTTGTCATATCGAATTTCTTTTTCAAAATATAATATCTAGAGTGAAAATATATTTTTTGAATAAAACAGTTGGCAACTCTTTTAATAAATATATTATGACATCAATATATAAATATATAATCTAACTAATACATTTAATCAGACACTCACATTATTATCTACTTATGTAAATATATTTTACATAAAAAACGCGAAAGATTTTAAACTAATAATTTAAAAAGTCTGGCAATCTCCTTCAAATTATAATTTTTCCACCTTGCTTTATTTAGATGTACATATATGTATATTTAACATGAAAACTAAAAAAAAGTTGAAGTTTAAAAATTTTGATAGTCTGGCAACCTCTTGCAAATTTTTTTCCATAGTTCCTGATTTAGAAACATAAAAGCATATTATATCGGTATATATTTTACATAAAAAACGCAAAAAATTTTAAACTAATATTTTTAAAAGTCTGGCAACCTCCTTCAAATTATTATTTTTCCACATTCCTTTATTTGGATACGTATGTACATATATGTATGTATATTTAACATAAAAACTAAAAAAAAGTTGAAGTTTAAAAATTTTGATAGTCTGGCAACCTCTTGCAAAATTTTTTCCATAGTTCCTGATTTAGAAACATAAGAGTATATTGTATCCGTATATATTTTACACACAAAAGCTCAAAAATTTTAAATCCACAAATTTTGAAAGTCTGGCAACTTCCTTCAAATATAAACATTTTTTAACCGTCCTTGATTTGGAAACAGAAGACTATATTATCATAACAAATGAATTGTTTAAATTTTTTGAAAAATTTTTTTAAATATTTGGCAACCCTACTTTATAAAATTTTTTAAGTTGCTAAAACGTCTTCAACTTGGTACCCATACAGAAGTTTTCGTTTAACTTAAAATGTTTTCCCTTTCTAAGCTAAATACTTCATCAATGTTTTCATAGCTTTGTCTCGCTTCAGATTCTTGAAAAACTTTTAAAACAACTGGGGGCAAGTACTTTTCGTGGTCATCGTTTCCAGGAAAGTCAACCCAATGTTATTTAGGATATCCTGAATCGCTTGGTCATCCATATACAAGGTGGAAAAGAGTCGTATACCTCACAAAAAAAATCTTTAGTTTTGAGGTACTCATAATTACACGCAACACTTTCTCCGCGAGCCCTTCTTTATACTTATAGCGAAACTCTATAAGCTGTAACTCATTCAGGTACCAACAGCTCTAAAAAGTTGGCGCTACTAGTTTTTACAATCAATTCTTAGGACTGCAGAGACAGCTTGTACAGCCTGTTTATATTCTTTAAAGTTGTTTTAAGTTGTGGTTCTATGGCCGATTCCAGAAATGAAGCTCACATTATATTCACATTTCTGCTGTAAAGCCAAAAAAATTTCATTATCTTAAATCTTATTAGGTGAAGTTAGACTAGCCTGGTAGGCTAATGAACCACGCATAGATTAGTTTTGGACCTTTTCGATACCAAGTGGAGCATACTTATTAGATCCATGAGAAGCATTCATCCTTTAGGCTGTTTGCGCTTGACGCAAACTCCAACAAACTTTGTGGCATCGATACCTCTTTCATCGTATCATACCGTGGAGACCACAGATGCATATAGCATAGACTTGCCAATGTGGGGCAAGTGCACAAGAGACTCAAGCAATGGAGTTTCCCTAGTCACTTGCTTTAGACATTTTCTGCAGTTTTTTCCCTCTGTCAACCCCATTCTGTGGGAGTGTGTCGAAACCAGACAGTGACCTGTTATTATTCTGATCATGCTCCTACAGTCGCTTCTATCAAGTGTCAATAGGAATTTTGTGTACTTCCGATCTACCGATTTACACATGAACAAAGGCGAATAGATTTCATTTTCCAAATTGAACAACTAATTGGTAACCTTATCGCGTGGATATCGATACAATAATTAGCTAAAATACCGAAAGCTAGGGAAAGGCGAATCTCTCGAAAAGTTCAATAGTCACCTTGCAGTTAACTACCTCTAAGGACGTCAATAGCATTTATAGTATATAAAACCGGGATTTGATTCAAGCAAGGAGAACTGTTACCACTGTTGCTTGTACGACTTACATTCATTCCTCCATAAACTGTGAGAACTTCCCAAGAACTATTTTTAGGTATGTCATCCATGGTATATTTTTTCTTCATCCGATCTTATGAAAGTTTTGCGAGTGGTAAGAAACCACAATAATTCTTTCCTTTTCAGGCACATACCTTCGCGTAATCTCAAATTCTCGCACTCCTCAGCACAGCAACGTGATATTCGCGCATTTTCTCTGAAAAGCTTTCGCTTTTCCTTATAAGTACCGATATCGAACTGCTCCAGCTCCTTTGTATCGGTTGCAATAGTCACGCCATTGACACGCCTGCAGCAATCTTTACCTTCACCCAATTCCTTTACTACCGGTCTTACCGACTTGCAACACTTACATAAGTACGTTTGGGCCACTTGAGCTGATTTCTTTATAGCGTGTACTTTTTCGCTGGCACTTTCGCTGTGCAGCCGCCGGCTCTTTCCTCATATTTCCATTTCGATTGCATTCAATGAAGCCACTTTAAGTCCGACGCGCATAACAATTCGTAATTCGCATTTTATTATGCAGGTCGTTCGCCGAACTCAACGCCAAACTGCTGGCCAGCGCACCACTGCGTTTACGGGGCGGTCCGTTGTGGCCACTTCAAACTGCAGGCGCACCGCCGCGTCTTCTGCAGCGCTGGTCAAAAGCTTCAATTTTACGACCGTTCTGTGGGCTCGAGTGCTGCGCGTTCTGCAACAAAGGCGTTCGTTTTTCCTTCAATATATATGTATGTACATATGTATGTAGGTATGTATCGCCGCTTCTCACAGCCTTCTCTGTTTCTTCTGAAATGGCAATGTGATATTGTTTATTTTATTGCTGCTGCTTGTTGCTACTTATAATTACAGTTGTTGGCGGTATTTCCCCATACGCGCATTTCCGCATCGCGGCGTAGAAGTTGAAGAAAATAAGTGCAATAAGAGCTACAACAATAAAAACAAGAACAGCTGTAATGTCGATGGCGTATCGAGTCGAAAATCAATTAAACTTGTGTGTTGTTGTTGCCGCCACTGCTCTTGCTGTGTATTTTTCAACATGTTGTTTTTGTTGCCGTTTCTGCAATCATGTCGGTGGCAATATTTTCCTCTGCTGCAGTTAAGTAATTCATTAAGATGCTTTTAATTTGCCTGAAATATTTATTTTGTCAATGTGTTCCTTTGCAGTACAAAATTTTTTACTGCCAGCAGTAATGATTACACGTGTGTACTTATGTATTTATTAAATTGGGGCAAGCGGAGTGTCTGTTACATTACTTTCGCTGAAAAAGCAAAGCGACAGAAAAAAACGCTAACTTCAGTTGTACCGAAGTTAGAATACCTTACTCAAATAAAGAAGTATACATGCAAGAACTTGAGGTTAGGTTAGGTTAGTCTGGTAAGCTAAAGAGCCACACACATACCAATTTTTGTCATTTGCGATACCAAATGAAGTTCCGTTACGTAATCTATGAGGATTATTCCTCCTTTACGATGCCTGCGCTTGACACAAGTTTCTACAGTATCTGTGGTTCTACAGTATCTGTGGGCCTCACTAGCCATAATTCTCTCTATTATTTCATATCGTGGGGTCTCTCAATACATAAAGCGTAGCCTTACTAATGCAACGCACGTGCACAAGATATGCTCCATCGTTTATTTTTTGACATTTTCTTAATGGTGTTGTCGAAGAAACCATTAATATCATTTACGATAATTTCAGATCAAATATAATCCTAGAGCCGTTGATCTTTGTAAGTCAAAGCCAGATCCACAGTTGCCGGATGAATCAGAAAGATATGAAAAACTCACGAAACAGATTGAGTGGCAGCTTTATGTATTTTAGAGCAGTGCCTGTGCTCTCAAACTACCACGAGAGAAAGTGCTAAAAATACTAGTTTATCTGCCATTGGAGGGTTCTACGATAGGTAACCTCTCGCGACATGTTCCTAGAATGCCTAAAGTCCAATGATTTTTATTGCGAAACGGTGTATTATAATCATTGGCCTTTTTAGTTGATCCTCAATTCAAACTTATTACCACAAATTTGGCCTAGATCTTACATAATAACATATAGCATAGCATAGCATTTAAGTGACGATTATAGAGAAATCAAGAACAGCTCGCTTTTCATTTTATCTTTTATATTTTTGAGAATCTTTCATCATGTTTGTTGTTGCATTTGTTGGTTGGCCATAAAGTCTAGAAAGATCAATTTTTAACGATCCTGTTACCGAACTAAACGAAATTTTACTATTCAGCCGTTTCCTCTTATTTATAAATATGAATTTTACCATTGCTCTGGCATCGGTGAGTAGAGCTTTACAAACCCATCAAAACCTTTCAAGAGATTATTTCCGTTATTAGATACCGTCAGTTTTATTTAGATAAAGAAAGGATTGAATTTTCGAAAGTTTCCTGAAAATTAGGTAAGGCTAGATTAGGTTAAAAGGCCGATTCGGACAGTGATCTCTCATGTGCTGCCTAGAATGCTGGCCCGTTGGATTCCTAAAGCTCCAACATGTACAGGGTTTGCCCGGAAAGTAATATGACTGATTTTCTTTCGCCGTGACTACACTTGCGCAACGCTTGGATTCGGTAGACAGCATTTCTAGCTAACGAACAAGCAGCTGGTCAGTTGTTTACGAACACCTCGGGAGTCAGGACAGACATATTCGCGCAACGTGTTTCTGTGAGTGGTGCAAGTCGAAAAAGCAGTGTTTGTTAGAGCAGAGGTACACAATTAAATTATGTGTAAAACTCGGTAAATCTGTCATAAAGACGTTTGATATGATCAAGCAGGTTTACCCAGATGTTGTTTTAGCAAGAAGTGGTGTGTTTCACTGGCATCAGGCCTTGCAAGCATCTCCTCGCCCAAAAAAAGTAAGAATGAATAAATCCAAAGTGAAAACGATGCTCATTGTCTTTTTTGACATCAGAGGCATCGTCTACCATAAATTTGTTCCTCCTGGACAAACCGTCAACACCTAGTTTTACGTGGAAGTCCTCAAAAGACTCAAACGAAGGGTCAATCGGGTCCGACATGATATCGCAGTCGATTGGAAAATGCAACGCCCCGGCTCACACCGCCTTTCTTGTGAACAGTTAGCTAACCAAGGCCGGCATCCAAATGCCTCCGCAGCCGCCTTACAGCGCGGATATGGCTTCACCGGGTTTTTTTTGTTTCCTTGCTTGAAAAGGCCGATGAAAGGCAAGCATTTTGAGACGACATAGAAAATCTAAGCAGCATGTACCCAGGGCTCTCAAGGCTTTTCCCGGAGTATGCCTTCCGTGAAGCCTTCAAAGCTTGGAAATCAGGCTGGCAGGACTGCATCGACGCAGAAGAAGCCTATTTTGAAAGTTTTTAAAGAATTGTAACTATTGATTCAATAATTTTTTTTTAATCGACTCAGTCCTATTACTTTCCGGACAAATCCTGTAGACCAGCCACTTTTAACTGACTTGTTTGTGTTTTGTTCTCTTATAATACAATTTAGCCTTAACAACTATACCTATAGGCAGACATAGTATATAAATAATATCTCTTAAAGCTTTCTTCAAAGCCTTGAGTTCAACTTTTCAATAAACGCTCTTTGAAAAAGGCGCATTCCTTCGTCTTGAATTCCTTCTTATGCATTTTTGCCTTATTCGTTGCCTTCGCTTTCCCGTTCTCTGAACGTAAACACTTCGTCTTAAGTGCATTTTAATTAAAAGCGAAGCTCCAAATTGTATGCAAAGCACTTGAGTGTATTTCTTCGGTGGCTTGACTGTCCAACCCTTACCAAGAGCACAACAACACCAAACCAACAGCCCCAAAGTCTGCATATACAATAAGTAAATGTTTTTATTTCGTCCAGCTCTTTTTGCTTGCATTACTGTCGTTTTTGTTTCCGTTAGGCCAAAGTGTGGCCACTCTGGTCAAACACACACCACCGAAACAGTTCAACTGAGTTTAGTTGAGTTCAGTTCAGTACACTTAGCTCTGTTTTCATTATTTTTGTTGGTTTAATTGTTGTCTTTTATGTTTTTTTCGTTTTTTTTTTTTTGTTTTGCATTTTTTGTATTTTTTTCGCTTTTGCTGAGATTTATTATAATTATGCGCACATAGTACATACTATTTCGTTTTACAAAGTGAAGATAAACACACTTTGATTACCGAGATTTTGTTTGCTAAATTAGCAACTTTTTGTTTTTATATGAATTTTTGGGCAAATTTGTTTGGAAACTTTTCCTGAAGAATTTTTAAGGGTAATTTTATAGAAATTTATTTAAAACTATCAAGTAAAAGCTAAGTGTAAGTCTAAGTTTTGACGAAAAGTGCCATCTAATAGTTATCAACCGCCAATAAAAAGCTTTTCAGAAGCTTTCAGAAACCGTGTATAAACGACCAACCCATACAAGTCAAAAGGATTAGAAATGCAAGCAAAAATTTTTCGGAAAATTTTTTAAGCACTAAGAAAATTTGTTTATTTACTATTTGAATAGGCTGAGTTAAAAAAATATCTCTTTCGGTGTTGCCACCAGATTAAAAAAAAATAAAATTCTTGGAAAACAAATATTAATTTGAAAATTTACAAAGAGTGTTTGAGCAAACTTTTACGTTTAAAAAAATTGAGTTTACTTAAACGGAGTTGCCACACTTACCAAATTTCCCCAAAAGTGAAAAAAAAAATTTTTGAAATTGCTTAAAATTAAAGATATTTTTTTAAACATGAATATAAAAAAATTACGTAACGATGTTGCCACCTTATTTGAAGTTGACATCTTATTTATTATCTGATTGGAAAAGAAATATTAATTTGAAAGTTTTTAAGAAGTGTTTGAGCAAAACTTTTTGCTTAAAAACAGCGAGTTACTTCAACGGAGTTGCCACAATTACCAAATTTGCTGAAAAGTAAAACAAAAAAATAACAGCAAAACAAAAAAAAAATTGTAATAGCATTAAATTAAAAATAATTTTTAATTATGGATATAAAAATTAAAAAAAAAAAAAACAACGTAACGATGTTGCCACCTTATTTATTACCTGTTTGGAAAATAAAAATTAAGTTGAAAATTTACAAAGGAGTCTTTGAACAAACTTTTACGTTTAAAAAAATTGAGTTTACTTGAACGGAGTTGCCACCATTACCAAATTTGCTGAAAATTAAAAAAATATTTGAAATAGCAAAAAATTGAAGATAATTTTTAAATGTGGGTACAAAACAAAAGTTACGGTACGAAGTTGCCACCTTATTTTATACATAAAATCTCTAATTTAATTGCAAAATTGAATTAACGACACCGAAAGCTATTATATCTGTTGTCATTAATCCGAATATGGTGAAGCCCTAACATGTTTCTGCCCTCTCACAAAACCCATGACACAATCGGAGGATTATTCAATTTTTGGGATGCACAACTTCTGAACTAAAGAGTAAAGCGGCTTACAAATAGAATGTTAATTCAAAAGAAAATCCCAAGATATTTCGCAATTAAAAAAACGAAAAAAAAATTAAAATTCGTGCACCGAAGCAATAAGGCCAGTACAAACAAAACAAGTTTTAAAAAAAACTAGTTCACTTATAACAGACAGACTGACATGGCTAAATCGACTCTGCTAGTCACGCTGATCTTTTATATTTTATTATATTATTTAAAGGGTCCCGAATTTTCAAGTTTAAAAAAAAATTTTTTTTTAAATTTTTTAAAAGAATATTTTTAATAAAAAATTTTCTGCTTCAATAAAGGGAGGAAGCAACTTACATGTTCTAATTGATATATGTACATATGTATGTATATTTTATGCTGATAAAGCAAGGTCGAGGTAAAATTTCCCAAAAAAAAAAGTGAACATTTGTGCGCGTTTTTCACGGGTCTACATATTACCAAAAATCCAGTTTATACGTAAATCATAAATAATGGGGTCAGATTTAAAACCCGGGGGGCCCCCCCCCCAAAAAATCTTTCTTTAAGTTTCGTCTTTTTTACTTTTTCCAAATCCCCCTTTTCGAAAAAGGCAAAATTTTCCAATTTTAAAATGGAAAATCAAATTTAAAAACTTTTTTTTAAAGGTTTTAACCCGAAATCTTGGTTTTTTTTCCCCTTTAATCAATTTTTCCCAAAATTTAAAATTTTCAAATTTTCTAAACGTTTTTAAATTTAAATTTTTTGGGTTTTAAAATTTTGGCAAAAAAAAATTGGAATTTAAATGGTAATGTTTTTTTTTTCCTCGAAAAATTTTTTTAAAACAAACTGGTACAAAAATAGGAAAAACACTGTTAACTGTCTTTTAAACATGAAAAAACTTTCATTTTTTTAAAACCCCCCCCAAATTTAGTTTTTTTTTCAAAAAAAAAACAAACGTTTTCCATCGACAAGTTTAACGCATAATTAAAAAATTAAAAATTTCAAGGATTTTTTAAGGGTTTTTTCAATTGACTTTTATGCGTTTTAATAAGTGGTTTTACCAAAAAAAAAAAAGATATGGTTTCATTTGAAAAAGGGGAATGCCTTTTCAAAAAAAAATTTTTTCGCGTAAGTTTTTTAAAACAAACTTACCCCACTAAAAAAAGAAAAAAAACTGTATAAGCAATTAAAACAAATGTATTTTTAGGTCCCCAAAAAAAATTTTCCAAACCAAAAAATTTTCAAAACCCGCCTTTTTAAAACCCCAGACCCTTTAAATTTTTCTGAATTTTTCATCTTTTCAAAAAAACCTTTGAAAAAAAACAATTTTTGAGAAATTTTTCAAAATTTTTTGGGGCCCAAAAAACTTCAAAAAGGGAAAAAGGGAATTTTCAAAAAATGGCTTTTTTTTTTTTAAAAAAAAAGGCTTTAAAATTTTTGTAGGATTGAATTTTGGGCTTTTTTTTTTTTAATTTTTTGTTTTTGAGGGGGAAATTTTCCCCGAAAAAATACACGAAAATTTTTACGATAAATTTAAAATTTTAAAGGTTTTTAAGTTGCGCTAATTTTGAAGGAAAAATTTTGTTTGGTTGTCATAAAAAAAAATAGAATCTCTAGTCCGACTGTCATATAACATTTGTTCAATTGCCAGGAACTAAAAATTACAAAAATTACGTTTGGAATTCATTGAAAAAATCTGCATAAAAACAGAAGATTGATGTTGCTTTTAAGGAGTTAACTGAAAATCCCCATGAACAAATTTTCCCAATACATCTGGTGGAATCACGAAAAATTTTGACAAATTCTCGAAGCGAATAGTTACTGGTCATGAAAAGTGGTTACTAACAACAACGTCAAATGGAAATAGTCGTGATCGGATGGCGGTGAGCCGGCCAAAAAATGAACAAGCCGGATTGATGGTCAGAAGTTTTGTTAGGGGTGATTGGCAGAGAAATATGTACTGTGAGCTGTCTTCCAACAACCAAACTCTTAATTTGTATCCTACTGTCAACAACTGGAACATCTAAAAAAAAAACAATCGCCAAGAAGCAACCAACTTTGTTTAGTAGAAAAAGAATTGGTTTTTGGCAACGCCATCAATACATTTTTAGGACTCACAGAAAACGGTCCTTGGTGGAAAAAATCTTATTATCCACCTTATAGTTGGGACAAAGATTATTACTGTTTTTTAAAAAAAAGGAAATCATTTCCCTTTCAAAAAAATTTTTTCCCCAAAAAAAACCTTTTAAAAAAGGGGAAACTTTTTAACCAAAAGTTCTTAAACCAAAAAAAATTTTTAAAATTTCAAAAATGGCAACCACTTAAAAACCCAAATTTTTTAAAGAGAATTTATTTTTAAATCCCAAAAATCAAGATCTCAATTTAAATTTTGGCCAAAAAAATTTTTTCTCACTTGGACTAGGATATTTTCCTTTTTTTTCCCAAAAACTCTTTAAATTGGTACCTCATGATGGGATGATCAGATAGACGTTTTGAGCTCTCCACAAATTTATGTAGGCGTTTAAATCAATTCTGGTTATTTTTATAGCGTGGTACACCGGGGTATTTTCATCACAGTCTGACAAAACCCGGAGAAAGAAAAGAAAAGACGGGGACTAACTTCGTATTATGATCTGGTGAAGAAGAAATGGGTTGATTGCTGATAATGCTGTTTCAGCTTCTACAGAAATATTTAAGACCTTTTTATGGACGATACTAGAGTCAAAAAATATGATGGACGGAATGATAGCTAAACGTGTCTTATGAATATCGATTCAGCCCAAGGAAATAAAATGCGCCGGCTACGAAAAGATCAATTATATGAAAATCGCAAGGATCTTGATCATCATTTTGGATAATAAATTAAAGTATTGATACATGAAAAAGCCATGAAAAAATCTCGTTTAAAATCATTAGCGTCAGAAAGGGTTGAACCTGAAAAACCCCATATAAAAAATATGGGAAGATATGAAAATGAATATAGCAGAAATGATATAGGAAGCAATTCAAATTACTAACTACTATGGGTATCACTTGGGATGGCCCCCATGTTTACCTTTTTTTGGCCTTGGTTAGCGTTTTTTTGTGTTCATAGACTCAGCGGTTATAGGTGTTTATTTGTGAGCTTTAAGCGATGTTGTCAAAAATCAAATAATACTACGTAGGCGGCTGGTTACATTCGCCACGTTTTTCCCAAAATTTTATTTATGTTTCCAGCAAAACAGCTGCCATACGGCGGGAAGAACAGATGGGGCACGCTCTAAAGCCCAAATTGCAATGTGGGATTGCCTATAGTAAACAAGTCTGCCCCCCTTCGGAATTGAAAAGCAATCAATTGCCCAAGGAAACTTTTGTGATAATTAAATATCGATTAACGGATAAATATTTACCGTTAGAATGGGAAAAATTTTGGGTGCGATCTTAAATTTGAAATTCGAGCGTAGGCAGAAAAGCTGTAAAGTAAAAAAGACAACAACAACTAAAACAGAAAAGCCGGCCACCCACACATGAGCGATCCCTGGTCTCCTCTCATCTCGGCAATAAAACACTCATTCTGACGTTATTTTGTCAGATTGAATCCAAATCAAAGCTAATCCGCCAAACGAACTAAACCGAAAGCCATTACAACAACCATACAACAAAAGCACAAGTATTGCAAATAAAATAACAAGCAAATTTTCGGTTGTTGTAACTTGAGGAATAGCAAAAGTAACAACAACAACATTGACGAATTGCTTTAACCGTGGCAGCGCAATGGCAATTGACAAGTTAATGCCATGAAAAGTGAAGACTGACCACACCAACGCACACATACACACAAAATCATATACATAGCAACACACATACATACGTACATAGTATATACGTACATACCGTTATTAGACATAGACACGCCACGCTGATAGAAAAAATAGGGCAAGGAAGTATCCTGCCTAAAAGTGGCGGCGCACAAAAATGAAAGAAATATCCGTTATTCCGAAAATCCGGAAAAAAATCCGTAGCGTATTGACAAGCCGAAATCCAAACATGAATAACATTGCGAACAACATTGCTAACAAGAGCGTAATAAAAGCGTGGCAGCAGCAACAACACACACACACAGCCATAGAACAGTGCGAACAAAGGGACGAAATGAAGCGTTGGAGGCGAATGTGTAACAAAAATACCAATGACCGGCAGTCTAGTCCAGCACATCAATAGAATGGCTGCGCATGCAAATATTGACATTAGGGTGTTCACTTTTGTTGTGATTTTTCAAGCAAAATTATCAGTAAAGTGAAAACAAAAGCTGGATACGCCGATGACATCGAGACCCACGCCGTTAGCTCTGTTTTCTCCAGGTTGGATAAGGAAGCGAAGCACATGGGTCTGGTAGTGAACGAAAGACGAAAAATCTCCAGCCCTCGAACAAATCGTGCCAGCCCTTTGGTTTCCACGCACTTTACACATCTCTTGAATATAGATTATTTTTCTTTTTGGGAAAACAAACATCAACAACAATTCGCCTCAAATCCCAAGCAGAATAACTTTTCAAACATGTCATGAACTGAGTAGGCATTTGAAAGTAGGCCCTCTTGAACGAACAAAAACCAAAAACTAGTATTTATTTCCCCGAAAGGGAAAAACCATACGAAGAAAAAAGTGGAGAAATGGTCCTTTCCCATTTAATGCCCAAAAAGCGAGGGAAGAGACGTATATAGTTGGTAAAAAAAATTAAAATCTTTTAAAAAAAAAAGTTGGGTTTTTAAGTTAAAAAAAAGGGGTTCCCCAAAAAAGTTTTTTCCCCCTTTTTTTTTAAACCCCCAAAATTTTTAAAACAATTCGGGTTTGGAAATTACCTTTCTGGTATTTTTGATTTGATTTAAGAGCTTTTGTCTTGCTGAGGCAGGTTTCAGAATGAGTTCCGTCAAGATCTGATTTTTTGTACCATCTATAAGGTATGTCCGGAAAGTATTAGGGCTAATTTTCGTCCCCCCAGACTGTATTTCGGAACGTGGTTCCTAGCTAAAGAACAAGGGCTGGTAAATTGCCTCGGAGCACCTGGAGAATTAGGACAAACATTTTTGCGCAAAGTGTTTCTGTGAGTGGTGCAAGCAAAAATGCAGCGTTCGTTAGGGCAAGGTACGGATTAAATTCTGTGTGAAACTCCGTAAATCCCAAACTGAATTTTTTGATATGATGAATTAGGCTTAACCATTTTTTTTAGCAAGAAGGGGTGTTTCGGTGCCCCCAAGTCTTTTTGGAGAGCCAGAAGAGGTCGCTGAAGAAGACCGTGTGGGAAATCTTCGACTTCGACAAACCGACAATGTGACTTTGTGGGCAAAAGTTTTGAATTCAGACCGTCGACTAAGTATTTGATGTTAAATTTATCAAAAAAAGGTCAATCGGGTTCGAAAAGATATCGCAGCCGATTGAAAGTTGCACCACGACAACGTCCCGGCACTCACCGCCTTTTGTTGAAAGCTACCTAGCCGAGGCCGGATTCCAAGCTTCCAGCCGCCTAAATCCCAGATGTGGCCCCCGGCTTTTTTTCCTGCCTGAAAAAACCGATGAAAGGCAAGCATTATGGAGACAGAGGGGATCCAAGCAGAATGCACCTTGGGTCTCCAGGTGTTCTGGAGAAGCCTTCCGTGACGCCTCAAATGTTGGAAATAAAGCTGGCAGCGCTCATCGACGCAGAAGGAGCCTATTTTGAAAGTTTTAAAGAATTGTAACGAGCGGTTCAATACATTTTTTTTAAATCGACTCAGTCCTATTTTTTCTTGCCTGAAAGACCGATGAAAGGCAAGCATTATGTGACGACAGAGGGGATCCAAGCAGAATGCACCTCGGTCTCCAGGTGCCTCTCCGGAGAAAGCCTTCCGTGACGCCTCAAATGCTTGGAAATCACTGTGGCAGCGCTGCATCGACGCAGAAGGAGCCTATTTAGAAAGTTTTCAAAGAATTGTAACGAGCGGTTCAATACATTTTTTTTTTAAATCGACTCAGTCCTATTACTTTCCGGACAAACCCTAAGTCAAAAGGAATTCAATCCATAAAATTTCTTGACTACCACATTTCACAAAAACAAAATGTGTTCACGAAGGAAAGCTAGAAGTATAGCCGAGTCTGATAGACAGTATACGCCTCAGTTTAGGCGATCACCTTCTCATTCGATGAAAAGTTCTTTCCAGCGAGCATTCTTTTGAGATCTTAGAACATAATATGTGTAAGCGGAAGCAACTCGAAGCTCGATTCATGGATATTTGCCATCGTTTTCACCCACTTGGGGCCCGGTACATTGTATTTTTGAAACAGCACTTGCATTTCTTCAAAACACGGCCGGTTTTCGGCGATTTTGGCCTTCGACCGGCATAATATAAAACAAAGTAGTCAATTAAAATTATTCCATGCACATCCCAAAATACAGACGCCATAACCTTGCCAGCCGACTCTTGCGTTTTCCATGCTTTGGAAAAGTTTCTTTTCGATGCTCATTTACCACGTCTAAACATAGCATATCAATCTTTAATAGTTGATTTTCCTAGGACAGTGTCAGAAATTTGTCATCGAGCCAAGTTTTGCTTCAAAGTAGTTTTCAACTTTCAAAAGCAATATTTTATCAAGACGCAAAAATCATTTTTATCCATTTATTTCACAATAAAAAAAAGTTGCTCCAATTTAAATGCCATAATTCCCAAACTAACGATCCCACATCTGTAAAATTGTCGAAGATTAGAACTTACTAAATAAATAAACTAATCATATGGATTTTATTATAGTAGCGCCATCTATGTGTCAGGTCGATACTTTTCGATTGAAGTTTTGTAAATCTGGTATAATGCTGCTTCTCCAGCTACAGACTTATGTAGAAAAGAAATGCTTATTGTTTCAACTGCTTTCGAGGCTCGAGCATAAAATACGCAGTCCTAATAGCTTGCACATTTTATGAATTCGAAGATCGATAGGAGTACCTACCTCACAGTACGACACCCATTGCGATCCAACCTTGAAACTCGAAAATAAGCATTACCGCCTTGAAGTGAAATAATATCCTCTCGAAATAAGAACAATAAATATATGTATATACATTTGTTAATTGAGGTCTGACTGAGAAATTTTAATATAGCTGCAAAAGTAAGACTATTAGCCGCTCAAGCTTCAGCCCACCCTAATACAGCTGCCCATATATGCATGAAACTACACGCTGCTTGCACTCGCTTTTGGATGGATTGGCCGAAATTGAAGCAACAGCTGAAATAAAAAACGAAAACAACAAATACAAAAGCAAAGACAACAACAACAAACAACATAATTCCCAACAGCAAACAACTCAAATCATAACTATATAGTATAAACATACATACGAACAAACCCAAACAATAACAGCAAAATAGCAACAGCAACAACACGAACAGCATCATAGACACAAGCAAAAGGAAAATCAAATAAAAACATTTTTAGGCTTTTTGCAAACAAAATAGCTTGCCAACCATATCGAATTACACATGCATTAGAATATGCACACACACACGCACGCATGCACAGATTGCTTATGTATGTGTTGGCTGCTGCTCCTTGCCTGCTTCCTGCCAGCTTGCCCGCCAGGCAGCGTTTTGGGCGGAAATAAAAGCGGATAACATTGAAAATTTGCATTCGGACATTTGCTGGGGTCCACGGCTGGCTGCACAGATTGATGTGGGGCAACATAGTTTTTAGAGAGAAATGTCAGCATTCACACGTACGTACATGCATATGCATATGTGTGTGTGCTGCGTGCATAAACAAAATGTTAACAACTGCATACAATGTAATATGAGGAGGCATGTTCTATATTCACTCACACACATATTTACGTTCTACACACTTTTGTTTTTTGTATGAGTGGATGTGTGTGTGTGTTTGTGGGGACATGCATATTTCAGCTGGCAAAGCTGGTGCTGAATTTTTCAAAAATTACACATTGCATTAGATAAGTCAACATGAATGGAAAAATGGTCGAACTATACGGATTAGTTGATGAAAAATATATAACGAACTTTGCATATTAAAACAAGTGAGAATTTTTCGATATTTCGAAAAGATTTAAACTAAAACAGTTTTGCAAAAAATTAAAGCAATATACTTAAATGTTGAATCCGGCTCGGTCACAGATAGTCCATCTGTCGAGTCCAATTTTCGATGAATCGTTTGAGCATTTCGACTGGTAACTGGCGAATGACACGCGTGATGTTTCGTCCCAAGGTTTGAATCAAATCGGATTTGTCCGCATAGACTTTAGACTTTACATATTCCCACAAGAAAAAGTCTAACCACACGATCTTGGTGGTCAATCGACCGGCTCAAAATGTGAAATTATCTGCTCACCGAAGTGTTCTCTCAATAAATCCATTGACTGATGCGATGTGGCGCCGTCATGTTCAAATCAGTATTCTAGATCACGATCTTCAATTTTAGATATCAAATAGTCGGTTATCATGGCACGCAGATGGTTGCCGTTGACGTTTACGTTCTCATTGGCATTATTTTTGAAGAAATATGGATCGATGACTTCACCGGCCTATAAACCCCAACAAACTTTTATTTTTTTCTGAATGAAATGGCAGCTCTTGAATCTCTTCAGTATGCACTTCGTCCCAAATGTGGCAATTTTGCTTCCTTAGATACCCATTGAGCTAGAAATAGGTCTCATCGCTGAACAAAATTTGACTCGAGACCGTCGGATATTCTTGAAGTTTGTCAAGAATCCATAGAGCAAAGCGATGTCGCTTGGGTAGGTCGAGCGACTTCAGTTCTTCCACAAGCTTTTTTTTTACGCTTTCAATTTAAGACCTTGACGTAAAATACGCGAAGTCGTTCCATACATCAGTCCGAAATGC
Source organism: Bactrocera correcta (assembly GCA_027475135.1). Lineage (NCBI taxonomy): Eukaryota > Metazoa > Arthropoda > Insecta > Diptera > Tephritidae > Bactrocera > Bactrocera correcta. The sequence goes on from CM050327.1 coordinate 24,662,977, forward strand.
CGCGAACGGCGCCAAATCAACTCTTCACGGTTTTCGTATACACTCTCGGCTACGATTGCTATATTTTCTTTACTGCGTACTAGATGTCATCTTATTGGATGTTCTGGATGATCCAGTGAAGTGAATATGCACCATACTTTACAGTTGTTTTTCGATAAAGACGAAAATCTAAGACTGGTAGCTGAAAATGTAGATCATGATTATGTTCCTGAGACTGCGATGATTTAGTTTTTTAGTCTAAACTGTTTTGGTAAAATGTTCTGTAAAACCATTGTGAAAAATATCGATGGAAGTAATGGAAACCGACGAGTCCTACTATCATGTAAGCACTACTTCGTTTTCCCAGGAGCTAAATATTGCATTTAGAAGAAGCTCAGCACAAACGTTGAATAAGTCAGGAATGAATATCAGAAAGTTTTTGCTGAGTCTTTGGTGGAACTGACAGGGATAATTTACTATGTGGTGCTCTTCTACAGCCACATTTTTAATTAGGCCATATACTGTCTGAACGAAGCCATTGTCCAGCAATGTACAGTGTTTGCTTAGAATAATCCTAGACCACACACATATGTACGTTGCTCCAGAAGCCCAGTTGGGAGAATATTATTCATCCATCTTAAGGTTCTCACTTGGCAACAAGTGATTATTTATCTGTTTCTGCTCATGGAAAATGGAAGTGCTGGTGAAAAATTAGCCTCGAAAGATGCTTGTGAAAATCGTCCGTTCCAATTTTTTGCCGACGGTTGTTTCATTATAGAAATCCATCATAAATAACAAAAAGTTAGAAAACAAAACCGTGCTTATTTGATCTCATTCGCACCATTCTTTAGAGTTATACACTTCTGAAACAACTGTAATATGATTAATAGGGATTTGGACAAATTAGTGGAGATTCCGCAATGATCAATACAACGGAAAACCTTAGGAAGCCAAAATAATAAAAAATTGAATTTTTTCTGGTCTTTTAAACTCGCGGAACTTTGTAAAACAAGAAAATGGTTGCTCTCCGTTTCTCTTTTAAGATATTGCAGTTCTAAACTAGAAAACTATCGGATAATACGAAGATCATTTTGAGCATATTCAACTGATTTCACTTATTCTTATTACTATACTTATGAACTTCGTTGAAATTGCTGAAGAAATTCGAAAAACTTTATTACATATGTACCTCACACAATAACAATTTTATTGGGCAGCTCATCCATATAAACCTCGTCATTCTAACCTCGTTTTCTACCACATTCCTGAAGTGCGTTCACTTTTCTTATGACTCACCTTTGCTGCTTATGCAACTGAGAAAACGACTAGAATACAACAATCAACGTTCACTTTCAAACACAAATCAACATAATCTTCACTTTCTTTCACGTTCTTCTCATTGTTAAGACGATGATGCTGAGGCAAGTTAACGTGTGGATCGGAAAATTAGCGCTCACAGTCAAATCAACCAAATTGTGCCTACACGGCATCTATAACTGCGTGAATGTGTTTGAGTGTGTTTGTCTATCCAGATGAATGGAGCTCTGAATGGTCATTAGAATGCGCTTTTATTGCATTGAAATGCCGGAGTAAGCGTGAGTCATGCCACAACTATGTTGGTAGTGAGAGAAAATTCAATGAAAAAGCGGAAATAAAATTGGAAAGTGAGAAATGAAGTTAGGAATTCAATTTTTTTTCTGATTTTGAAAATCTACAACAACAACTGTTTGTACATTTGTGGATATTTCGGTGTGTGTGAGTTCATAGGTAAGCCGTAGGGAATTCCACACATTCCAAACTGATTACAGTCTCTTTGGATTATGTACATGAATATCTATGTACATGCATATATATTTACATATGAATGTAGCGCTTTCGTGTCTCTTTCTTGGCTTATAATTTTGATCCGATTCCGATTACTTTTCAAGCAGCTTACATTTTCATCTTCTAATCTTGATTGTTTTGCTTTTTTTTTTTTTGAACTGGCTACTGGAATTTATTGTAGTGAATATGTACACATGGGACATACAATGCATGTATACTCAGAAATATAAGAAAAGAGAATGTAATCTTTGCTTTCGATATGCGAGTAGCTGGCATTGTCTTTTGAAGAAGATAAGTAATGGGGCTTAGGAGGTATTAATTGTATTGATTTAGAACGAAGCGGTCATACTTGAAGCTCTTGTAATTCTCTCGATATGTTTCACTAGCTGATATAATATACATACATACATACATTGTGACAAAAGAGTACCCGATTGTAAGTAAACCGCAAAATATTTAACTCATCAATTTTTATTTAGTCGCCTTCAAAGTAATCTCCATTAGACGTAGTACAATTGTGCCAACGAGTTTTACAGTCTTCGAAACACTTTTCAAAAGCACTTTTTTGGATGGCCATCAGCTCTTTCAACTAATTTTAGTTTATCTGTTCGAACGACTGAAAACGAGTTCCACGGAGCGGCAATTTCAGTTTGGAGACAACAAAAAGCACACGGAGCCAAATCGGGTGAAAGCGGTGGTTAATCGATGATTGAATTCGCTCACAAATTGACTCGACCATATTGACCATTAATAAATAATCGCAGGGGTTATTTGAAAGCAAAGTACTATCCTCGGAGCACCAAATACATTTTTAATGCCAAAGTTAAATGGAAGTATCACCACTGTAATAGTCGGTTTCCTTTTTTATGTATAACCTTTTATCCCGTTTAATTAAACTGCCACGAAACTCATTGTTATCCCAAAAAAATAAGTTAGAATTCACGTCATTCTAAACAAGAGAAAACTACATATTATTTTGAAAGAATAATTTTTGATTTTATTTAAACAAATGTCTCTAAATCTTATAAAATTTTCAAATACTTTCTTAATCAGTTAAATGATTCCAAAAATTTAATGCGTCATTGTTAGGCACTCGATTCCTTATGTGTCCTTGCATTTACACGGACGTTACCCCGCCTTAAGCTTGCAACATCCCTACCCTTTATTAACGGCCCAATCTATGCAGGCGTCGTGGATGGTGTTGGTCGGGGTGTTGGACGCCTGGTGGCGGGTGTTGGACGCCTAGTGGGGGGTGTTGGACGCCGAGTAGGTGGTGTAGGACGCCTGGTGGCGGGTGTTGGACGCCTAGTGGGGGGTGTTGGACGTCTAGTTGGTGGCGTTGGACGGCGAGTAGGTGGTGTAGGACGCCTAGTAGGTGGTGTTGGACGCCGAGTAGGTGGTGTTGGTCGCCTAGTGGGGGGTGTTGGTCGCCTAGTGGGGGGTGTTGGTCTCCTAGTGGGTGGTGTTGGACGCCTAGTGGGTGGTGTTGGTCGCCTGGTAGGTGGTGTTGGTCGCCTAGTGGGTGGTGTTGGTCGCCTGGTAGGTGGTGTAGGTCTGCTAGTGGGTGGCGTTGGTCGCCGAGTAGGAGGTGTTGGTCGTCGAGTGGGTGGTGTAGGACGCCTAGTAGGTGGTGTTGGTCTCCTAGTGGCTGGTGTTGGACTTACGGTTTGGGCTTCTGGATCCGGCTGAGCTTGAGCCATCATTATTAGGACGACTAATAGCGTAGCTCCGAAAACTGAAAATGATATACACATATTAATAAAGAATCTGGTTAAAAAATTCTTGAACTTACGGAGCGTAAATAAATTCCTGGGCATTTTTCTTCCAATTTTTCGAACTGCTTGCTTTTTTTGACTGCGAGTGTGGAACTCAACTGATGTCTTCGGTTAAGTTCCTACCACGTTATATACTTGAACCAACGTCGCGAAACAAATGATTTCTGTTTTAACACTTGTATAATTATTTGTGTTAAATCAATGCATTTAATTTAATTGAATGGAATATCTGGCAGACATTAATTGTTTTCTTCATTTGTCGGTGCCATAATGTGTAAAGCCCGACAGCTTTGTTTTTACAAAAATAAATTTTATACACCATATATCTATTTTTAGTATATTTACACATGAGAATTTAATAAACATTTTTGTTCTTTACTTTATTTGCAGCTGCCTAAGGCGGAAACCGGGGTGAGTGAGACCATATACCTATAATGTGCTTGAGAAAAAATTTTTAACCCGAACGTTACACGATTAAGAAAACGCTTTCATTTTGCAATACGCTCACCCTTTTCCACTACCAAACCTTCACTTTTCGAACTCGAGTTTGTTCATTCAAGACGTGAAGCAACACGACGATCAAGCTAAACAGCTGATCACATAATTTTGCAAACAAACGCCATGCAATTGTCGTGAAAATGAATATTTCGTCATATTCATGGATTTGTATTCAAATATAAGAATATCAACCAATTTCCGCAAAACTAAAATGTCAGTGTTTCTCGAATAGGTAGAGGGCAAAACAATTTTAAATAGCAAAAATTCTGGAATTTGAATATATTTGGTTGTTTTCGTATAACGAGATAGCCTTTCTTAACTTGGAACCCCCGGAGGGTATAGATATCTGTTATTTGTTCGGCGTAAAGACCCAAGTACATTCAGACATGTTCACATGTCTCTCCGTCTATCCATCGCTTTATAAAAGGTCTACCAGCAAGAAGAACATGAGGTTAAAATGAAATGAAAGATTGAAATTTGGGTTATGTTCTTACACAGATATCCTTATACATTTATGATCTGAAAAAAGTTGACCAAATTACCGCCAACGCTCCGTTTGCATATACCCGGTTCTGCATTTCGGCCGAAATATCGGTTATATTACGCTGAATATTAAAATCGAGCTCTTCAAGCTTTGCCGGCTAATTGGCGTACACCTTTGACTTACAATACCAACACAAAAAAATATTCCCGACGCGTTAAAGTGCATGCCATTTTCACGAGACATTTCTCGAAATTAACGAGTTGCCAAACTCTACACGCAATGTGTCCTTGTTTGTACCCGAAATATGAGGTGAATCACCGTTCTATGGGAAATAGAGATCGTCCACGTCGATTTGCCGGGAAAAAAGTCGGTCAACTTCATGTCATAACTCTTGCTATTGATGGTAAGTGTATTTCCTGCTTCATTGCGAAAGAAGTAAGGGCCGATGATGCAACCTTACCACAATCCTTACCAAACCCTAAATTTTTGAGGACGCAATTGCATTTCCTGAACCAGACCAGGACTTTACTCACCTCAATAGTGAGAATTTTGCTTGCTGACGAAGTTGTTGTAAGCCACATCTGAGAAGCTGATTACTTGATGAATTTTTCGGAGAACGTTAATTTTCGTAATAACCTTGGACAACACGTTGTACCAAAGTGTAACGTGACACCATAATATGATAAACCTTACTGAACTCACTCAAAGAAAGTTTGACAAATCCGTAAACAAATATGGCCGCCACGAGCTGTGAAAATCAAGTCGTTCTTAATGGTAGTCGTTGAATATGCGTGAAAGTTTTTGAGAGGTCTTTTCAGGCAAGGAAACCACGGACGGTTGCGGAAGAAGCGTTGGGATGCCAGCCTTGGTTGGAAGTTGTTTCCTAGAAAGGCGGTGTGAGCCGGGGCGTTGCATTGGTGCAACTTCCAATCGGCTGCGATCTCTTGTCCCACCCGATTGACCCTTCGATGAGTCTCTTGAGGACTTCCACGTAAAACTTGGCGTTGACGGTTTACTCAGGGGGAACAAATTCATGGTGGACGATGCCTTTGATATCAAAAAAATTATGAGCATCGTTTTCACTATGGAATTGCTTATTCATCAGCGACCTCTTGCCGGCTCTCCAAAAAGTTCTGGTGCCACCGATACCAAACGTCTGTGGCAGATTTACCGAGTTTTACAATACATTTTGGGCTTGCACCACCCCCAGAAACACGTTGGGCGAAAATGTTTGTCCTGACTCTCTAAGTGTTTGGAGACAACTGACCATCCGCTCGTTCCTTAGCTAAGAACGCCCTCTACCGAATCCAGTCGACGCGCGCACGCTTCGAAGTACAGTACAGTCCCTGTATACACTTGTTAATTATAACCTCCGTGCAGTCGCAGTAAATGTGTTTTCTTGTCATGGCCACATTTAAGAACCACCCTAAAGTGTGTAAACATAAAAATAATTACAGTCAGTAGTGAGACGGGCCTTGCGCATGCGCAAAGTCAACTAATGAATAAGCTAATGAGTCAAGCCATCCTGCGGCAGTTTTATGCTCATGTATTTATATACAATATCTACCGAATCGCCAAAACACGGAGAGAGAGATATGTATGTATTTACATAAATTCAAGCATTTGCGCGTCAATGGAGTGAGTCATCGCTTCGAAGGCGGTGCAAGTGATCAATTGGCGGCGTTACACTGCAACCACACACACATATCCATAAACATACATATATATTCATATGTAGATGATTGCAAAGGCGGTGCAACACGCATGCCTGCATACAAAAACAAGTGCGTGCAAACATTGTGGCTTGTAAAAGAGTCGCTTGAGTGTTTGTTTGTTTTGCTTTGTTGTTGTTACTGTTGTTGTTTGCTTGATTGGTATGACATTCATGTTAATGCTAGCATAAATTTTCAAATATCTGCTTGACCTTCTCGGAAAGCGGCGCATCAATAAATTGTCGCAGCGATACGAAACCACAAATAATTACACACACATGCATACACACATTTACATATGAATACATATAAATATTTCTCTTAGATATACATACATACATATATAAACATACATGGGTGTCGTTTGAACCGGCATCATCATCACTGATTGTTGTTTGCGGACCGGTTGCTTGTTGTCTGCTGGTGGCAGACTCCCCAGTGGGTGTCAACGACACACTCGGTCCACAGCGAAAGGATATGCTAAGTGACAGTTGACACTTACAATGATATAATGAATGGCATTTCACTATTTATTATCATTTCTCTTTTGTCGGCCCACTCCTTTCTCCGCTGCGACAACAACAATAAACACAAGTGTCTGTTTGTATGTATATGTGGATGTGTGAGCTGAGTCTGCCGGGAAAACGCGCCACTGACTCACTGTTAGAGGCTTTGTTAAATTATCGTGTCAGCGTTTGCTACACTTAATGACGAAATGTCACTGCCAATTTCGGGGTTTGGAGTTCGGTTGAATTATGCGCTCATTTCGTGTCAAATAACAGTATCCATTGAACAAATCGAAATGTATGCCGACAAAAGGGTTATGGAAATGAGAATTTTTTGACAGATGTGGAGGGTATCTGCATTTTGGTTTTTCTTAATTTTCTTATTTCCCTTTACACTCTACATTATTTCATATTTATTAATACTAAATTGACGTAAATTATTAAATTAGAGGCTTTTCAGTTTAACATTTGTGTGATGTTAAATATTTTTGTCGTTAGGGAGATAAAGAATTTAATTTATTAAAATTTTCAGATAAAGAAAGTAAAATTGTGAGTTAAAATTCAAAATTCTGATCACAGATGTATTGGAACTTCTTTTAGTTATTGATCTGAAATTTTACACACGTCTTCTTCTCGCCAAGAGCTACCTATTTCTCGAGACTTCCGATATTCGACCTTTATACTATATATAGATGCTATATGAACTGACCAATCAATAAGGATATGTCTATTTATAGTAGAGCGGTAATATTAGCTTTGAACTCTCTAATGAAAGCGTGAGACTATTTGAGGAGTGCCTAGCCTCCCAGTCAATGGTATCGGGTTACTTTTGATTAACTCTAGTTTGGCGATGCGTTGGCAAGGAAAGGTAACTCAGCCTCCCTTTCGTTGAAATGGGAAAGGGTTGCAGTTCCGATGTCTTCTTGTGGGTTACTAATTATTAGATAGCTGCTACCAGTGGCGTAAACATTTGAAACATTTCAACACATTCTTCTTATTTGACCATCATTTGCGAAATCAAGGATAAAACACGTGGGGTTTCACATTTTGACTTTTAGTTGAGCTGGTGGGAATAGAAATTCAACGCATAAGCAGGTTTAATAGGAGATTCTCAACCTTAGTGTGGTGCGATTAAGGGGGTATTCTAGTCTAGAAATCAAATTTTGGACAGTTTTTTGAATTTTATTTAAAAAAAAAAAAACCAAAAATTTTTTTACTATCAATTTTTTTATGGTGTTTTTATTGATATCTTAAAAATACAGAAAAAAATTTTACAAAAAAATATTAAAAATTGAAATAATTAGAGGGGGGGGTGAGAGACAGGTATAAAAAAAGTTACCTTTCCTGGTGACATTGATTCTAGTAGGAACGATAAAGGATTATATAAAGAAGGTTTACACAAAATTTCAAGTAAATCGGTTGTATAGAACTTGAGATAATGCCGGTACCGGTGAAAAAACTAGTTTCGAGAAAAACGCGTTTAAAAAGTGAGTCTACCTACCTACTGGGCTATGTAGGAACTGCGTCACTAAAGTAACTGTAGCTTTTAAAATAATTTTAGTTTTTAAAAATCCTTTGGAGGATATGTTCTTAAGGGTTTAAACTTTAAATATATGAAACAAAAAAAAATGAATTTTTCAAAATTCTAGAGTTGAATACCCCCTTAAGTTATTTACTAAGGAAAAACTTATCCTCTTTTATCAAATTACTTTTCTTATTATTTTTCTCCTATATTTTCTTTATTTTTATCTTTGGTTGATTGATGAAAAGGCTATTAATTTTCGTAGAGAGGTTTGATTTAAGGATACAAGACGCTTTATCGACACTTAATATATAGTGATGTTGAATCCACAAAGGACTGACCTTGATCACAAAGGACGAATCGGCTATATAACATGAGATCTAGATAAATAAAGGCTAGATCTACATTTATGTATAATCTTACTTCACTTAGTAGTTTTGTTGTCAAATGATCGTTAGTGTTTAGTAAGCGCTGGTCTTTCTGAAGAACATAAAGTGCATTCGGCGACGGAGTGAAATTATTCAATAAAGAACTTCTATTAAATGTTGTGCATGGAATCAAATTTCTGATACCGAAACATTCAGGATGTTGGAAAAGTCCTTCGGTAAAAATTGTTTTCCGCGAGCAAATTTTGTTTTGATTGGTAGAAGTTATTCAAAGAGGATCGAGATTGCTCAGGACGGCCATCAACTGCTGATCACCATGTCAATAAAATATAGGAATTTATGCTTGAGATCAGTGACAACCATTTTGAAAGATCATTTGAGTCTAAGAAATGTAAAATAACGATTGGTTCCTAAATCACTCACTTTTTTCGAAAAACAACGTCACGTTAACGTCTATGAAACAATGCATTTCGACTACCAAAATGTCGTGAAACGAATCATTACTGACGATGAGTTTTGGATTTATGCTTCCGGCCCGGAAGAAGACGATTAATCGGCCAAATATCGTGGCAAAGGTGAGCTGGAGCTGAAAAAATCACGTCAGGGCAGGTAAAAAGTCAAGGTTATGTTGACAGTTTTCTTCGATTATCGAGGCGTAGTGCACTCGGAATTCCTTCTGACTAGCCAAATTTTCAACAAGTAGTATTCCTTTGAGTGTTATGTGTCGTTTGCGCGAAGCTATTGTTAAAAAGAGGCCGGAAATATGGTTCGACAAATCTTGGTTTTTCCACCACGATAATGCAGCGTCGCATACCGCATTGATTATTCGTGAGTTTTTCGCCAAAATTTCAACCAATAACGTGACGCAACCACCGTCTTCGCCTGATTTAGCTCCGTTTGTTTTCTGACTATTCAGCAAACTCAAACGACCGCTCGAAAGAAACTGTTGTGAGTCAGTTGAAGACAATAAACGTGAATCGCTACGCGCATTGAAGGCTTTTCCGGAAATTGACTTGAACAAGTTTTTCGAGGATTGGAAAAAAACTTGGCACAATTGTAGTAGGTATTACTTTGAGGGCGACCAAATTATAGACATATATGAAGAATAAGTAAATAATTTATAATTATGCAAAGTCTTACTATTTATTGGTCATGGTAGTACGTATGTAAATAAACGATCAGCTTAAGAAGCTGACTCTATTTAGCTATTTTAATGTAATATTTAATGTAAGATTTCGTTTGGCTGCAGCTTTCTTTTGTTTATTCACTGTCTTACTATCCAATCAGCCAACTACATTTTGGGATTTAGTTTTGTACCACATCGATGACCTTGCCTTTGTATAAAAAGTCAGTGATATCATCTCCGCCGAGGTTAATCTGCTTAACTTTTTTGATAATTTGCCTCTCCTTTCTTTCTGTTTTTCTATTGCCTCTGCTTTCTGTTTAGTCCCCCAAGTTTGAAGATATGACATACCTGTACACATATATTTTTATGTAGATCTGTCGATATCACAAAGTCACTAGATCAATTTTTTGGTTTATCCACTAAGCCTTCTGTTAGCTTTGGCAGAAGAGCGACTTTGTTTATAACGTTTAATCCATTGGCTTTTAAACTATATTCAGTGCATTGCGGTTTACCAAGAGAAGAAGTAATTTGAATATTTTTCCATTATTCTGATATTCCGATATTAAGAACATGCATTGGAAAGCTACTGGTCTAAAAGGAAAAATTCACATGTGCAACCTGCCAACCAGTAAAATCGACGGCAACGTCGAATATTCTTGACGACATGGTAACACTCTGTATTTGGTGGTATCGAAGGGGCCTGCTGTATAATAAGCTTTTAGAACCCAGTTCACCCAGTTATTTATAGTTATATTTATCAAATTGAAGCGAGAGATTGCTGAATAATGATTCGATTTTGAGACTACACTTTACTATAAGTAATAATTTTCCATCGTGTCGATGGGCAACCCAAATATGGAATACGGTTCACATCGGTAGAGGGTATCCAGTATTCAAATATGGCCTTCTTTCAAGCTGGCATAGTGCTTTTGGTATTGAATCTACAAACTGGCAGAAAGCTGGTAAAATCAGATATTATTGATCCAATAGCTTTGTCTTTGTTGAGATCTTCCTCGATATTGGGTATCGCTTAGAGTTGGAAAACTTGATTTAAGAGAATAGGGTAATTGCAATGAAGGCTTCTTCGTGAATAAAATCGAGTACTTGACATAAGAGTATGTAATTTGATAATTACGGAACTGGATACGGAAAGAAACAATACTTCCTATTCTAGGTAAACAACTTTGCCTCGAACAAGTGCGTGTAGAGGCCATTTCGGTGATATTGTTCTAACTATTATTGTTCAGAAGTTGGCTATGATGTTCAGAAAATACAAGTACGATCCACTGTTTCACAGTCTTCATGAAGACATTACCAGTTTGTCAAGAGAAATGACGTAACTCTGAAGTGAGCTATACAATTTTTCTATTATAGAAGTATTTCAAGTTGTTGTTGTATCGCATATACTTCTCAGATCTGCAAGATTCGTATATGCTTAACACCACTTCAGAGTTAAGCTGTCTAATAGGCAAGTTCTCGTTCTCTAAAATTTTGATGAGACTTATTTGACATGAAGAAGGTTGTTACACGTAGTAATTTCAACCATTAATATGTAGGACTTAATAAATCTGCAGATCCTACTAAAGCGTAGTGGATATGTAAACTCCGTAGAAATATGAAACTGCGTTAGCAAAAGGTCGTTTAAAGTCCTTTTAAATTTTCATCATGCCTTTGTAGGTATTGCGACAGGAAATCTTGAAACGCATAACTTTTTTGACACACTACAATTTTCTCGAAATTCCTTTCCGTTCCTGTTTGTGGACTTTTGTCAAAGTAACGCTTAATGTGCCTCATACAAATATTCAAAAAATATTCTTTCACTGTCAAAATGAAAACTGTCTAGCGCTGCTGCTTTTGTTATTCACCAGTTGACTCTTGTGTCACCCATATGTCAGCAACGCTGACAACGCTGACACATTTACTAGCACTCGCCTGCAATATGAACTCGCATTGTGCTGCATTCCAAATATTGGAGTTGGCAAAATGCTGTCCTTTTTGTTAAAATTCCCATTTATTTCATTTTTTCACTTTCGCTCCGCTCCATAAGAATCTCAATTTATTGTTTTTGTTTAAATAACCGTGTACGCATGCTTTTGAAGCAAATATTCTACAATATTTTCGATATGTATGTGCGCTATCGTACATACCGACCCGAATATGAAATTTTGCATTTGTTTGCCTGCATTCCTTGCCGACTGGCGCTTTGCTCGGCGAGCGTTCATGCGACAGAATTGTCACAGCACAAAAAAATATTAACAAATGGTATCAGCAATTTGTTTGAACAAAAAGTATGAAATAGATTCCGCAAATAACTGCAATATTGCTCGGCTGCTTCCACGGTGCACCAAAGGACATGCGCCCGACTGCCAGCCTGCCACAATTGCCGCTGCAGTACTCTTGTGTATTGGCATTTATTTCATATTTAATGCTGACAAGGCGACTCTCAAACGAATTACTATAGATATCTGTGTGTATTTTGAAAAAATACTCCTTGAATAGCTGGCTCAATTATCTTTATTTGTAATTTTCCATATTGTTTCCTTTCCTTTGGGGGTAATTTTTTTACGTGGCGGGTCCCAAACCCAGCGCACAACCCTAAGTAAAGGCCTATGTAGGCCTTCTCACTTTAGCTCGCCTTCAAACGGATGTTCTTAGGCTACCCAGAGGATACTTGGTCATCCTCCTTGTAAAGTCCTCTCTCAACGAACAAAAGCCAAACTCTATAAGTCGCTCATAATTCCCGTCCTGCTATATGGTGCAGAGGCTTGGACGATGACCACAAACGATGAGGCGACGTTACGAGTTTTCGAGAGAAAGGTTCTGCGAAAGATTTATGGTCCTTTGCGCGTTGGCCACGGCGAATATCGCATTCGGTGGAACGATGAGCTGTACGAGATGTACGATGACATTGATATAGTTCAGCGAATTAAAAGACAGCGGCTACGCTGGCTGGGTCATGTTGTCCGGATGGATGAAAACACTCCAGCTCTGAAAGTATTCGACGCAGTACCCGCCGCGGGAAGCAGAGGAAGAGGAAGACCTCCACTCCGTTGGAAGGACTAAGTGGAGAAGGACTTATTTTCGCTTGGAATATCCAATTGGCGCCACGTAGCGAAGAGAAGAAATGACTGGCGCGCTGTTGTTGACTCGGCTATAATCGTGTTAGCGGTGTCTACGCCAGTAAAGAAGGAGAAGAATGTTCCATATACATTTACAGCAGTATCCAATACCTTTGTCTATTAAAATGGCCTACCTGGCGCTATCTTACTCCATGTGCAAAAACTAGTAAGACTTTGTTCTGGAAAATCTTTGTCGTCCCCCTCAAACTAATCCCCCTTGGGTCAAATACACTTGTTCCAACATTTTTTACAATCCTTGAACTAGTTCTTAAAGTCAATTTTTGGAATAGCCTTCAATGACTCAAAATGATTTCTCCGAAGTGGTCATTTGACTTTGCTGTCTATCCAGAAATCAGACGGAGCTAAATCAGGCGAATACGGTAGTTGCGGCACGATGTTATATGAAAATTTGACGAAAAACTCATGAAGAATCAATGCAGTAAGCGAGGTTTCATCATCGTGGTGCAAAAACCAAAGGTTGTTAGCCCATAATTCCGGCCTCTTTTACGAATAGCTTCGTACAAACGAAACGTAGCACTCAAATAGTATTCCTTGGCCGGTCAGAAGGAGTTCAAAGTGTAACACACCTCGATAATCGAAAAAACTTGCAACATAACCTTTATTATTGACCACCTTTGACGTGGTTTTTTCGGCTTCGACCACGATATTTAGCCGACTGATCGTCTTGTTTCGGATCGTAAGCATATCTCCAATCTCTCATTGCCAGTAATTATACGTTTCATGACAACTTGGCATTCAGAAAGCAGTGTTTCACAGACGTTAATGCGACAAAAAAATTTGGTGATTTGGAAGCAATCGAGTTTTCACTTGTCTTTTATAATCTTTCAAAATAGTTTTCACTCATCCCTCCGATATTCCAACAAAGTCGGTGAGATCTCTGACTGTTGATTGTCGATTCTCAAGCAGCAATTTCTTTATTTTATTGATGTGTTGATAATCAAGCAATGTGATGAACGTCGTGGAAGTGGTTTTGTCGTCCACGCGTTCTCGACCAGAATAATTTGTACCAATAAAAACAAGAACATTTGAACGTTTCGGCAACAGAAAAAGTCTTACTATTTTTTGCCCACATTTATGAAACTTACCCAATTCATTTCTGGAGAGCGAGAGCCGAAAGTTTAAATTCTTGTACTCCAGCCTTAGTCTTCCACCAAAATATGTATATTTTTTTAGATTACATATTTGTGTGGAGAAAAGACTCATAGAACACATGAGTCCACAAGGAGATTTCTTAATTAATGCATACGTGTGCATGCCATGAACTTTAAGGGATTTGAATTGGCCGTGTGATTTTATCCCCATATCCATGCGTATGTATGTATGTATATTTATGCTACAAATTTACATTTTTTAATGGAAAGTGAAAACATGTGCCATGGTTATTTAATGTCGGCTAGAAATTGCCAATTAACTTTACCATACTGAATAATTATTAAAAAACGCTGCGCCGTAATTAAGTAATTTTATACTAATTAAAAACCGATTGAAAGTGCTTGAGCCCAACTGAGTAAGTTTGTGGCATATGTTATACATATGTATATCAGTGCGCATATGTTTATATGTATGTGTGAAAAATACCAAAATAATTCTTTAATATATTAATCTTGGAATTGATAAATATTAAATTGAAAATACCCACACAAGTGAGTTATAAAATGTGGATTAAATAGTAAGTGAACTCTCGTGTCGTTACAAAAAAATCAGGAAAAAAACTGGGAAATGATATACATATATGCAAAAATGTATAAAAACATAAAATCTTAAAAAATTTTGATACTTGAAACTGAAATTCAAGTGAATTATTTAAAAATTTGCAACATTTTGCATTGCATTAGCAAGAGAGTAGAAGGTTTCGCCTAACGTCAAAAAAATAATGTTCTCCGTTCTAACGTTCACCTCACTACAGACAACGGCTAATCTCCAAGCGTATATTTGCTTCGAAGAAGTTCCCCAACAAAGTAAATACCGCAATTTTTACGAAAACATTTCAGTTCAGTTTGAGCCTAATTTTCGGGGCGCACCAGCAATCACAGTCGATGCCATTCTACACGTCGCACTTGTAAACATAGCAGGCTGGTACTTTGCGGCTAAGGCTGCAATTAGAACTAAGGGAGCTGGGTAAATGGGGAGCTTCGGGTAGGGAAAAGCCACTACTCAATTGCATTTCTTACAATCTAAATCAAAGCATAGCGGAACCTTTTGCTGGTCATTTCTTCTCTGCTCACACAGCTGCGTTGGCTTTTTGTACGAGGGGGAGCCTTTGGTGAAAAGGTGCAATGAGTTTTTTCACGGATGGATCGATCGAAGTTAAACGGAAAAGTAGAAAGTGGAACCTTACGACGAGAGATCTCCATAAACGGTAGTTTCAGGCTATCGAAAACTGTAGCGTATTTAAAGCAGGACCTTTAAAATAACTATAGTTGTACTGCGCCGAAGTGCAGCCTTCTACAGAGAGATGTACATTCACTCCGATAGCCGAGCTATTATACTGGCTTTGAAATCGCTGATTGTGCGCTCAAAACTACTCAAGGAGTGCATGGCATTATTAACAATAGCTTGAAGAAGCTTGATTCCATATCAAACTTTTATTGGTGTCCGGTTACAGTGCAATCACTGGAAGCTGCAAAGCCAATAATCTTGCTAGGGAGAACATCCTCACCTAATTTCATTCGATTAAAAGGGAGTCGGTTTTCCGATGTCCGAGCGCTGGACCTCTAGACTTTCAGTAAAATTGGTATGCGCTGTTAACAACCAGAACTTGTGCGACTGTGAGATCCTTCTGACCCAGAATGAACCATAACTCCGAACTACGGGCTCTAAGCAAAGTCAAGCTGCAAATACAGGTGTTCTGACCGGGCATTGTCCAATAAGTACACATGCGGTGGGCAAAATATTTTCTCAGGTCCTCTTCACTAAGGCTTTACGGGGGCGAGATATAATCGTCTTGTCACTTTCTGCTTTATTGTCCAGTTTTTGACAGACTCAGACTGAAATATTTCGGTAGATACACATTTGGAGCAGCTAACGAAGTGGTTTGATCGAAAAGTACTAGGCACTGCTTTGATCCCCTTATTAACTAAGCTTTGCACAATAAACCCTTTGGAACCGCTTAAATAAAGCTGGACATAAAAAGAAGGTCGAAATCTAGGTGCTCGAGTTAACGCAAAATAAAAAACAAAACTCAAGGACCGAACATCAATTTGTAGATCGCTGCTGTAATGGACCACCCTTGACAGTGTCAAGCGAAAATGGTCTTGTCGTATGGCGGTGAGCCGGCACAAACGATGACCAAGTCAAAATTGGCGGTCTGGAAAATTTTGCTATATTAATTCGGACCAAGACAGTCAACAATTGGACCATTTGAAGAAAGCTCAGAAACAGCCAGCTTTGGTCAGTGGTATAGGAATTGGGTTTCATAAGAGTAACAACAAGTCACAGAAATCGATTGTGACTACCCAGAAGCCCAGGGAACATGGTTGGAACCTGATAGCAATGTAATTATTACTAGTTGCTGTATAAAGCGATTGTGTTTACTAGTAAGAATACTTGCCTGAAGACTGTGAAATTCGACTGGTACATTTTTTTTTATTATAGAAGGTCCTAGGGTTTTGACTCAAGCGCCAACTTAATAAAACTCTGAAACCACATTCCTCCATATACATAAATATATGGAACATTATAATATAAAAATAATACAAAAACGAAACGCTCGTAATGGGGCAGCAAACGCGGCGAGCAAAAGGGGAAAACTACCGAAAGACAGCCACAAAACCGACAACTTTTGACTCTGACAGCCAACAACGAAAGTGTCAACGACTGACTGGCAAACAAAAAGGACACAACAACAACAAACTACAACTACTCAAAGCGTCTTTGTCTTGTACCGCTTGCACTCAGCTGCTGGTGACACACTGACACCGAACAAAGAATCGCCCAAGCTTATTGAAGCGAAGCACGAAAAGCATACACCCACACAAACAAGGCGAAACGCAAATAAATGCGAGCGTAAACTTAAAATTACACACTGACATATATTTGGTGCGTAAAATGTTTTTGTTGTGTCAATATTATTTGCAATAAATTGTTGTGCTGCTTGTGGTTGTTGTTGCATGCGCATTAACAGTTGACGATTAAACTGGCTGTGTGCGGTCTTTACTACTTCTACTGCGCCCATGTTTATTTGAATGTGTGATTGTTACTGTGTGTGTTTGTGTATGTTGCTTGAACCGGTTATCCTTTTAACTCATCGGCAGCGACACTCTTCGGGCGCAGCAACCTTTGCCGCGTCTGCGCAATTCATTAAAATTAATTTAATTAATTTTAATTACCGTCAGCAAACGCTATGCCTCTCAAGCGCACAAACACACGCAAACAAAATATATATGTATGTATGTATACTTATAGACCAACACACATACTGTTACAATTGTTGCACGCTAAAAAAGCGCCACAGAGTGTAGCCAAAAAGAAGAAAAAAAACAAGTGCAACCATGGCTTCTATACATATATGTATAAAGGGTGTTTTTTTAGACATATGGATTTTAGGAAGAATAATTTAATATTATGTTTTAAGAATGATTTGAGTCACGGCTGGTTCGAATGAATTCCAATCAAGAGGGCCAAGCTTCGATCACTTCCAGCAGCAATTGGGGCCGCATTCGAAGGGGCCAATCGTCTCGGGCTTTTCTGCGTAGACAAGGGACTTCACACGAAACTAAAAATAGTCCAACAATGTTAAATCTTCTTCTTCTTCTTTAGTGGCGTTGACACCGCTTACGCAGTTATAACCGAGTTAACAAAGACTCGCCAGTCGTTTCTACTTTTCGCGAAATGGCGCCATTTGAAGATTCTAAGCGACGCCAGGTCCTACTCCACCTGGTCTTTCCTAAGGAGTGGAGGTCTTCCTCTTCCTCTACTTCCCACGGCGGGTACTGCGTCACATACCTTCAGAGCTGAAGTATTTTCGTCTATTCGGGCGACACGACGGAGCCAGCGTAGCCTCGGTCTTTTGAATCGCAGTCGTCGTATATTTCATACAGCTCATCGTTCCATCGAATGCGGTATTCGTTGTGACTAATGCGCAAAGGATCATAAATCTTCCGCAGAACCTTTAACTCGAAAACTCGTAACGTCGACGTCGACGTCGAACGGGAATTATGAGTGACTTATAGAGTTTTGTTTGAATTTTATAAGCTTACATACCAAGGTCGTTCTGTTTCCGTTCAATCTACCATTTTGTGGACGGCCACAGCTCAAATTGTAGCGCGAGAGGGTAATTTTCGATACTCTACTCTACAGCGTCTTTAATGCGCCTTGTATGGCGTCTCTGAAGATGTCCATTATCGACTAGAGGAAACGTGGAGTGAAACCGATCCATGATTACTCGAATTACCGGCTCTGCTGTGAGATTATGTCGACCAAATATTGAACGCAGGGCGCAATACGTCGAACGAGTTCCTTCAAAAACTGAGTATGAATCAAGGAACAGGTTTCAAAGAGGCTAACTGAGACCACACATCAAAAAACACCCTTTTACATATTCTACATACACACACAAGAAAACGCTTCCGCCGCATAGCAGCAACCAGAAATAACAACTTAATTAAGCGTCGTTGTTGCCAAAGCATCTCAACCGCGCCGTAACTGCGGCTCTCGCCAGTTGCAACAAAACAAAAAGTTAATAAATTAATGTATTTATGTAAATAGAGGAAAAAGTACATTAAGCGATTGCGGTTTTTAAAGGAAAGTTAATATTTTTATATTCGTTAAGTTGTTGAAAGCTCAGGCTGTGAGCAAAAACGATTACTACAGGTGGCAATTAGTGGGCAATTCGGCATAAATCGCCGATGCAAATGCAGGGTTATGTAAAACCTAGCAACGTCTATTGTTCGGTAGCCAAGACTATTCAAATACTCGCTTAAATGACTGGACTAAAAGCAAAATTGAAAGAGATTATAATCCAACCTTTTAGAGATTCTGTATTAAAAGTTCTCCTTTGTAGGGTGTTGTCTAATATATTTTATTTAGGGTTATCTTAAGACTGAATATGTTAGATTAGATGGATGATTCCTCAAATAGTGATGAGAGCGCACTTTGACAGTTATGTACAGTCCTTTCAGTATCGAGATGAAAAAAACTGTTGCAGTTGAATATCAACTACCAGCAAAGCGCCTTGATCCAATCACAAATTTGCATTGGTTATAATTCACACGGATGCTTAAAACTATAAGGTCCGAAGGGTTTTTACCTTGATGGGGAAAGAACGAAATATTCGAGAAAGATGTATTGAGATAATTCTATTTTATCTTCTTCCAAACAGTTGATGCAATTTTCAATCTTACAGCATGAATCCCGAGCGGACAGTGTCCATTTGGCATTCTTACAATCATTGAAAGTGGAACTATGCTGAAAGCGAAGAGATCACTGGAACTCTCACGATTTACTCTGAGCCAGTAGAATCTTGCGGATGTACAGCTGCTTTTGGTTGATCAACGCTTGCTAAGCTGATTTGAGTCCAAATAATACAGTAGTAAAGCCAACAGAGCTCCTACCCGTTTCCATTCCCCAGTTACTGTGAGCTCATCATTCCTGCAATACCGCTGCGGCTAGGAACCCAAACCAGTTTAATCATTTAGTAACTCGATGATAGAGATAAAGAGTCTGGACAACCCTTCGCTAGTCTTGAGCGCACAGTCAGCGAGTTCAAGGCGAATATCCTTGCCCTACTAATCACCACTGTAAATAAGACTGCGCTTGGAAGCAGTAGCTCTCCTGGTACCTTTACGGCAACCATATCTGCTTGAAAGATGCTGCAGTGATCAGGAAGCCTTTAACTCGTACGATGGATGGTTTCCGCCGGTATACCGCTTCACAAAGCCTTGATGAGCCGTAAACAACTCAAAGGCCATCTCCTCGAGTGAGTCTTTCCTTTTATTTTACGGACTCTCCTGAAATAGTTTTGAGAAATACTGTTTGCCTTTGGATTATATGAAGTAGAGGCGGCATGCTATAGTGTTCCCATATCAGTTCCCATGACAGTCGGTTCACGTTATCGACATGGTCCGGCTTTTATCCGACCAAGAACTGTTTTTCGGAGATCTAACACCGTTTTTAACGGTAAGTTTAATATTAGATTAAGTGATCGATATCGGCCTATTCGACAAACGAGCAGCCTTTTGGTGAAGGACGGGTGCAAAATTTCAGTTTGATATCTCAAAAACTAGGGCACACGTTCGAATATATACAGCCAGACGAAAGAAGAGGCGGACGGATGGACATGCTGATTATTTGTACATACACCCTGTTCAGTGTATAATTATTGACCTTTCTCATGGTCCTTTCTCTTATCATGTCTTCCCACAAATTGTAACACATTAAAAAGTGAGGTTATGTTGCCGGACTCTCCTCCACAGCACTTCTCAGCATGCAATCGTAAATTCGCATGCTCCCAACTGCTGTCGGCTGCTTGACCAGTGCAGCGCCGTTGGAAATTTCTCGAGAATCACCATAAAAAGTAAAAGCCAAGAGCCATAAAATCATTTCAGCTTAAGTTGAATACTCGCTTCGCGCAATAAACAGAATATATCTATATTTTTATATGTATGTGTGTATGTATGCAACAAAACATGCACTTGAAAGGCACACCGGCATATTCACCTAGCACTTAAGAAGATATGTATGCAATGGTGGATGTGTGTATGTGTATGTGTGGCAAAGCAATATTCCGCTTGTTATTATTATACATTATTGTTATTGCTATTGTTGTGCCATATGTTGTTTTTATAGCGTAGTATGGCATGGCAAGTGTGTGGTTTGCAACATTTAATGCCTACAAAACCTAAATTGCAACGTAAACACCTTTAAAGGGAGCCAACAACTTCACCACGCAACAAGGAAGTGATTTCCAGCGCTCAGCGTTACAATTACACACATATACATACATACATGCACACTCATACCGACCGACTGAGTGCTAGGTTTCGCTGTTTTGTCGAGCAAGTCAGCAAGCAATTTAAAGACAATTAGAATTGATTGTAATGGCTTGTGCGCATGTGCAGCGCCGCCAGCTGGTTCTCACCAACCCACCAAGCGCACACCCACCCAACTCCCTGCACGCCAGTCGACCAGTCGACCAGCCAAGTCCAATGGTCATCAGCGGCGACACGCCACGTTGCAAGCGAGCAACATTAATAGCACTTCGCATAGGCACTAAAATAAAATGCAACAACAACAATGACAATGTAATAAGAATAATCGGCATGCGATGTACGAGCGTACGCGAGTAAACAACAGTAACAGCATCTGTAGTAAGTTGGCTAACAAGGGCAACAGCTTTCATGGTTAAAAATATTGCAACCAGTTCTCCATAAGAAACCGAACTTGTCGGTCGGAGCACCACAAATAGGAACTTGCATTGCGTTGAGGTGGGGAACCACTGTATGAGTACTTGTTGTGTGGGTAGGTGAGAAGAAGGAACGACAGTTTTTATTTTGCTAATGATGATAACAATGAAATGAATCATTGAATGATAACAAAACTGAGCCTTTAACAAATGTTCTGGAACTCATTTTCGAAGAAAGAACTTATGAGACAAAAAAGCTCATTGTCAAAGAGTTTTGGGTTAAATAAACCTCTTGGCGACCCCTATAGTAGCCACTTCGCTTAGTGTCAAAGCATATAATTAGTTTTGATCTCAAATTGTTTTGTGACCGACCAACCGACTATTAGGTTAGATTAAGTAAAGAGACTGCTTTCTCGTGAGGCCTCGAATAACCCTTTTAAATAGACGTACATGACTGTTGTGATGCCAAAACTCCTAGGTTGAAGATGGGCTCGAACATCTCAATACGTGGTCATCTCTTGAAAACTTATCAGTAAAATATGCTATTATATGCCCCCGAATACTTGTAGAATACTTGTGTAGAACCCTTGTGTAAGAGATCAAGGTTAGGTTAGGTTAGGTAAACAGTCTCATTTCACGTGAGGTCACGAATAATCCCGTTTGGGCAGATAGTCGTCATTATCTATTGTGATGCCCAGAGACTCCTAGAGCCTACCACAAACTCATTGAGACGGCTCAAATTAATTTCATGCAATTCACCAAGTTCGTTAAAAGTATGGATTTTAAGATACTTTAACCTTAGTCTGGCGAAAGCTGGACAGTGGAGGGTAAAGTGTCTGAATATTTCACCCTTATCTTTGACAAATTACGTACTCCAAAATCTTTACCCTCACCGCGTGAGTGCCAATGGGATAGCATACAGTTAGGAAGTATTCCATTGCAGCGCTGTAAGCCTTGTTAAGTTTCACCCTGTGACCAGAAGCAACCTTGCAAGTGCTGGTTGTGGACCAAAGACACTCTAGAGTGGAAACCGCAATTCGAAGAAGATCGTGTGCTGCTACCTTGACGGCTGCCATTTCTGCTTGAAAGACTCTACAGTGGTCTAGTAGTCTGAAACAAAGATTGATTGAGAGCTCCAGATAGAAGACTCCACTTCCAACCTTCCTTTTAAACTTCGAATCATATGTAAAAAAGCTCACTGAGCCTCGTCTCCGACGACTCTGTTCCATAGATGTGTGGATGAAGAAGCATTATGTTCCGCGGCGCAGTGATCCAAATTATTAGGGATGCAGTCGAAGTGAGAGAGAGAGAGAGAGAGAGAGAATTTCGCAAAGACCATCTCTGGGGCCCTTAATGGGTTCAGTTCAGTCTGGACTAATAATAACTTTGATATGTATATGCAATTAGTGCCATCGTTGCTTAAAAAGCCGGGTCTGTTCTGGTTATGTAGATCCGACTGTCAAGGGAACGCAGGGATTGTTGATTGTTTCACTTAAGTAACTTCATGTACCCGTTTCTTACTAGACCACATCTTCGCGGATGAGCATTTAATTAAAGCACGGATCTGAAAATCACGCATATTACTCGTTAGAAGGAAGTCGACTCACACTGGTAACCCAGCCTCTAGGTTAGTCATTTGGGTGTGTGCGTATAAAGAGTATACTCGTATTATATATTCTTACTGTATACTCATATACATATGCATAGGCGCACGCTTGTTAGCATTAAATAAAGTTATTTTTACTTAAACTGACATTTATATGCGTGAAATTATTATTATTGCTTGTTCATGTCCAGGCCATAACAAGTTTAACGTTTCACTTGCTCGGCTGTCGCTTCTTCCGACGCGAGGCGTGTGGCTCACGCTTGCCGGTGCGCCTTATTGACCGCGGCAGCGGTATGTTGTGCCACAACCTGGTACTATACAAAGGCGAAGTGCTGCCAACTTTTGTGCCAACTGTGTGAGTGGGGAGCCGCAAACTGCTCACTCATCCAGGAGTCCGCAGAGAGTTGTAAAGGCCGTCTCGCCGTATGGTCTGTGGCAGATTGTTATCGCGTTAGGAAGTGCGTAATTTGGTTGGCAACTAGCTGATGCTGCGCGTATCTCAGTATTTGTATACGTGTGTGCCTATATGCAAATTTCTTGGTGTGTACTGGCAGCTTGAAGAGCAGGAGAACTCCAGTTGGCTGACATTACTTTGATGTCAAAGTAGAGACATTTGTTCTGCGCACTTTTATGGCGAAAATAAGCGAGCTGAATACTGGTAGACTTTGAAGAATCTATTTATATACACTTTTCTAAGTTCACAAACGCTATCTGTCACTTCTAATTGGTCGCAGTCTTTATTTAAGATTCGAACTAGTTTCACTGTGCAACTTCAGTTGACTAAGTATTGGTATTCACTCATATCTCCTCAAAGTCCTCGACATAGCTTGTATGTTGTTACCGTGATTAATGACAAAAGGATAGCCGTATTTGATGCTCGTATTAAGCTCGTAACTGTTACATTATAATAAAAGTTAATTTTAATTTCTTATGGCAGTAGCTACGGTAATATCTAAACTAGGTGTAAAACGCTTATATTAGGGGTATGACCTTAAATGCAGTTAATATTACATAATTGTATATTCTCCACAACATTTTGGTACAGAGTACCGGTATATGATATTCCTTATTCCCATTTAACAATATTTTAAATTCCATCTAATACCTTCAATTTGAGGTATACAAATCAACCATTCAAACCAAGGTATCAGAATACAAATTTTCAGCCTTATAACTTTTCAGTGATCCTGATACCACATATGTATGTGTGCGGGCCCCAGTGCATACGGTAAATTTTTTACCGAACATATCGGTCAGTCTGTGAGGCGAGTATTGAAATTCGGGGAGAATATTGTTTGATGACAAATGTCCATCTGCCAGAAACGTGTGAAATCGGGTCAATACTAACTCAAACTATCAAAACTGGGTCGAAACTCCAGCCCCAATGTACCTGATATAAGAAAATTTACGAAAATTATATCAAATCTTCAAATTTCTGGTTCGCTTTATACCAAAAATAGTAAGAATGTTTGAAAAGATCTTCCCTGATAATTGTTTGTCACGAGTTCGTTCGAATGGTACAAATTACTCAAAGAGGATCGAGAACGCGTTGACGACGAACCACGTCCAGGATGGCCGTCAATATCAATGGATGATTGATCAATTCGTCAGTAAAACAAAGGAATTGGTGCTTGCGAATCAAGGATTTATAGTTAGAGATCCTACGGACATCGTTGGGATATCGAAGGGATCAGTAAAAACTATTTTTAAAAAACATTGATTCTAAGGAAAGGCTATCAATGTATGTGATACAGTGCTTTCTGACTACCGGGATGTCATGAAACGTATTATTTATTACTGCTGATGAGTCTTGGATCTATACTTCCTACCCAGAAACAGACGATCAATTGGACGAATATCGGAAGAAAGGTGAGCCGCAACCGAAAAACCACCTCAAAGCAGGTCAAAAATTAAGGATGTGTTGCAGTTTTTTTCGAGGTGTGATACGCCCCGAATTCCTTCCAGCCGGCCAAACAGTCAATAAGCAATACGATTTGAGTATTATGCGTTGTTTGCGGGAAGTTATTTGCAAAAAGAGGTAAAAAGAAATTATGTGCCGACTACTGTTCGTTTTTGCACCACAAAAATTCTCCGTTGCATATTTCATTGATTCGTCGTGAGTTTTTCGCCAAATTTTTAACCAATATAGTGACGCATGATTTGGCCACCGTGTGACTTCTGGCTTTTCAGCAAACTCAAACGAGCGTCCCGGGGAAACCGTTTTGTGCCAATTGAAGACATTAAACAGAAATCGTTACGAGATTTGATGGCTTTTCCGGAAATTGATTGGTTCGAGGATTGAAATAAAACGATGCCACAAGTGTATTTGGGCCAAGTGGGATTACTTTAAAGGAAACCACATAGGTTTTGAAAAATAAAAATAAAAATTTAAAAAATATGATTAAATTCTTACTATTTTATACTTATGGTTGTATATCGATCAATTTGTAAGAAATCTCAACACAAATTGTTATTAAATAAGTTTTTTTAGTGTTTTTAAGGTAAAACAAAAGTCATCTTTCTAAAAATTAAATTTAAACATTTTGCAATAAAACTTTAAGTCATACCCCTAATATACGTTTTTCGTTTCATCGCATATTTCTAGATAAACTTGTCACTGTGCGTGTAAGAGACTCGCAAAAGTTTGGCCCAAATGAATTTTTATGATTGTCCTATATCCATGCTGCCAGCACACTGTGACAAACACAAACTATATACATTGGTGGCATGAAATTCGGGCATATATGTATGTATGTACCTTTGGCCAGCAGCAGCGCTTGAATTGTCTGCCATTTGGTGGCACGAAAGCAGGTGGAAAGTGAAGTTATGAATATTTGAACGATTAAACGTGATTAGAAGTTAAATTGGCTCAGTTTGTACGCAGATTTGCATTTAGTTTTTATGTGGGTGCATATATATGCATGTATTTGTACACGTGAGTGTGTATGTGTGTATGAACAGTATTGCCTCGAATTGCGCCAACTTAAGTGAGATTAAGTGAGGTCGTGACGTTATTACTGCACACATTTAAATACATACTTTTATTGGTCACCAATTGGTTTTCGGGGGGGTCATTGTGCGGACAAAATATGCAAAACATATTACGTGTTGACCGTTATTGCCAATGCCTTTTGTTATTTTCCGGCATTTAACATTGTCTTTTGTGACTTCGTGGGAAATGAGTGTGCATAGAGAGAAGTGTGTAGTATTGCATTTGTTACAAAATTTACAGTTTGTTACTATTTCTGCGTAAAGTTTTATTGAAGTATGTCTAGGTTGGTGAAGTATTGTGTGATAAGGGAAATATCGAAATTATAAGAGACACGAAACTTTGGGGTTTAATATAAAAGAAATTGCATTTACCTGAAGATATACATGGCAAGTGCTCTTAAATGCTTTGTCGAACTCCTTTTCATTTTTCAACCTATAGAGCGGTCCATAAGTTCAAAATTCATTACAGAATTTTATGTATTTTTTTAAAAGGCTTTTTAGGTTCAAAATACTATGAGAAGTTAAGAGATTGTCTTCTTCGGGACGAACATTATTGGAAGAGACTCTTTCCACTCGCGTCTTTGAACCCGTTTTTCTCGAATCTGCGATTTTTTTTCGGTTGGCAAGATTTCTGGAGAACTACTAAACCGATCTTCACGAAATTTTACAGAGGTCTTTGAGTTACCAAAGTTTTTTTTGGTGACAACTACAGTGGACTCGCGATAATATAAACACCCAAATTTATGAACCCCCCAAAATATGAACACTTTTTGGCTACCATTGACTACTCTAAAATATGAACTTTGGACAAAAGCTCTAAAATATGAACAATATTGTTGTCAATAACGAATTTAAAGCACTTTGTAATTTGGGGAATTCCCTAGTTATTCGCATTCAATATGCATGTACATACATACATATGTATTTACCCATCGCTCGAAAATGCTTACATGTGCTCATTACAGGGTTTGATTTTGTCTACGTCAGTCGTCTGTAAAAATTTTTAAGTGTGTTTGGTTGGTGATTGCACGCAGGCATAAGTGCCTCTTTATTTTCTTAAGAAATAATCAAATGAAAATAATTTTGAAGCATGCACACAAAACAGCATACGTTTCTGACTTTAAGAGACAAATCCGATATTTTGGAATGCTTACGAAGATGTGCAAGTGTTACAAATTTAGCAACTAAATATGGAGTGACAAAGTCTACAGTATGTGGAATAAAGAAAAATAAAAATGCTATCCTTAAATGTGTTAACAATACATTTATGGGTCCTGGAAAAAGGAAAACTATGCGTCCATCAGAGTATCCAAAATTGGAAAAATCGTTGTATGAAAGGTTTTTGCATATGAGCGACAAAAAACTCCCGGTGAGCGAACTGATGTTAAAAGAAAAGGCGAAAATGCTTCATTGTACAATTAAAGAAAATTGCCTTGATTTCAATGCCAGTGATGGACGGCTCCAAAATTTCAAAAAGAGATATGGCGTTCGGTTGCTCCAAGTTTCTGGGGAAAAACTATCTTCACAGCCCCAGTTGGTCGATCCATTCAAAAAAGCTCTAAAAACGAAAATTCAAGAGCTTGATTTAAGCCGGGAGCAAGTTTACAACGCCGACGAATCCGGTTTATTTTGGAAACTTTTACCACAAAAAACGTATGTATCATCATTAGAAAAAACTGCCCCAGGAGCAAAGATGGAAAAGCAAAGAATAACATTCTTGTGCTGTTCAAATGCGGAAGGATCTCATCAACTCAAGCTCCTTGTGATAGGTAAGGCCAGAAACCCCGTTGTTTTAAGGGGTTTGACTGCCCTGTTCATTATAGACATTCAAAGTCCGCTTGGATGACTGCCGCTATCTTCAAAGATTGGTTCCATCGTTCATTCATACCTGAGGTAAGTTTTAACTTGTATTTCAATAGCTTACAACTTATGTAGGTAACGAAATTTTTGACAAAAAAAGGTCTACCAGTTAAGGTCCTTTTAATTGATAACGCTCCATCGCATCCACCTGAGAATCAACTTAAAAGTGAAGACGGCTCTATTTAAGCAATGTTTATGCCACCCAACGTCACCCCCCTTATACAACCCATGGACAAAAATGCAATCAGGATTACAAAACTTTATTACAGAACCAGTCTTTTGGCTTCCGTTGCTACAACAGTCTATGAAGCAAATTTCACTTAAGGACGCTATTATTACCCTTGAATCTGCATGGAATAAAGTCGATGAGGCTGTGCTATCAAAATGCTGGAACAATGTTTTTGGTACGCTTGAAAATCAAGAAGATCCTGAGGATGAAATTCCTTTGAATATCCTTCGAAGGAACTTGAATATGAATGTGGGGGACTTGGAGGAGAGCGCAGCCAATCTTTTACAAAACTTGAGACCTGAGGTTTGTTTTATCAGAAACGTAAACTCAAAAAAGTATTTACTATTTAGATTCACTGCAGATTGGAATCACTGCAACTGTTTTGTTTACATGCAACATTGTTTTACTTGTGTAACGAAAAAAAATTAATAAAACAAGTTTATTTTAAAGTTTAAAATAAAAAAAAATTAATTTAATACTACATTTTTTCGTTTTTGCACCTTTCGTAAATATGAACAATCTCGCAAAAATTAACAGTCCTGTTTTTAATTAGTTCATATTATCGCGAGTCCACGGTATTTGCAAAAACTTTTCACTGAAATTTTAATTTTTTTGTAAAAAAACGTCTGCCAAAAATCCAATTAATTTTTTTTCTTCCATTCAAGTTTTAAGCTAAGGTTTTAACAAAAAGGCTTTAAAAAATTTTTTCCAACAATTTCAGAATTTTTTTGTTAATAGTAAATATATCTTTATAATAATAAAAAATTCTAATAAAATATTTAGTTTTTTATATGAGAAAAAAAATTGTTGTTTAACGAAAGAAACTATAGACAATTGCGTGAGTAGTTTCATTATCGATGTCCGATTAGTTTTGTTAGATTAGGTTAGGAGATCGATTCTAGAAGGAATCTGACTTAGTTAGAACACCAGCTCATAAGACACTTACAAAGCACTTTGAGCTTATCCCAAATTTGTTGAGACGGCTTATGTCAGTTTCGGCTGCCTTCTGGTTTTGCTGAAGGTAATATTACCTTGATGTTTCAGCCTCAGTCGTGCAAAGGCTGGACAATGAAACAGAAAGTGCATGGATGTTTCCATCATACCCACCTTCAAACAAATGTGGCAACTTACGTTGGAAAAAATCTCAAGCCTCACCACAATAATGCTTATTGGACAATGTAATGTATGGACGACTTCGACAAAATGAGCTTTGCTCAAAGCAAGTAGTTCAATAGATCTCTTACCCTAGATCAGAAGAATCTCGCAGTCGCAAAGAGCTAGTCGTCGACCAGCGTCTGTTCAGTGCATGCGAGGTCCATTGGTTCAGTGATAGAACGTACATAGATGCCGATGGAGATTCCAATCCATTCCTTTTTCAGCGATTCCGCCCTGACCAAATAGTAGTTTTCTACAAATATAATACTTGAGACAATATAATAAAAATCAAGAAAATAGCTTCAAAACTTCAGTGGGAGAAACTAACTGAACAATGATACTGAAAATCCAAATGAACATTTCAGATCTGTTGGCGAATAGACGACTTTTTTTCTTAAAGTGTTCGTCATGAATATGCCAATCTTTCTGATTTTTTTTTCCTCATTGTCCTTCATTTCTGTCCATCTCTCAATTAATATACGAATAACATACTCCAGGAAAATATTTGTGTATCAAGAATTAAAGAATTTCCCAGATTGGAAAGCAGAGTTTTTGTGAATAATGTACTAATGACATGAAGAAGATTTCATACCAAAAATAGGGAAGAATAAAAATTAACCTCAAATATTGAAGTTTTCATTACCGCAATCTAACGAAATTTTGGGAAGCCTATGAAATCAATTGTCCGAAGGGTTATATTTCTTTTTTGTTGAGTTTTTAGCAGGAAATATGTTCCTAAGCTTTCGGGTAGATTCAGACAGTCAGCCGCGTTCGTCAAAGTCCAGCGAAAATATTCGTTGTAGAACCGGCGCAAGCGGTGACCAGGATTGACGGTCAGTAAGGTTTTACTACGTTTTTCGTGGGATCGGCAAGGAATTAGCTACTGGTCTCTTACAGAAAAATTCATAATTCGGAACTGTACTGCCAACAACTGGACAGTCTGAATGAAACTATAGCCCAGAAGCAAACAGCTTTAGTCAATATAAAAGGTCTTGTCTTCCATTATGACACTGCCAAAGTACACACATCGATAGTGATTAGTCAAAAAAACAGGGACCTTGGTTGTGAAGTTCCCATTTTATAGTCCTGTCCTCACCTATCTAATCCACCTCAAGAGAAGCTTGTAAAAATAATTATGGACAAGATGTAAAATTAGTCTTATTATGATAATAATAAGCCTGTTCAAAAAGCGCTCTTGCATATTATTTGTATGTGTAAGTGACCGGCTTGTCAAGAAAAAGTTACATTTTGCTAGCTTATGCCAGTCACCCAATCAAGACGGTAATTAAAAGGCAACAAATTAGCGCTTTGACATCCCAAAGAGCAATTTAAATGAATACCGGCATATTTATATACACTTACAAAACAGCAACAACAAAACTACATTATTAAATAACTCACAACAAAAACAGGTAGAGAGTTCAAAAAGATCTCTTTCACAAATTCGCCTAATTTTTATTTGTCACATTCATAATTGCATTCCTTGCATAATTTTATGGAATGTGCAGCATGTCATTAGGCAATGCAAATATTACAGTTATCACGCTCATCAGTGTTTTGTTTGTGTTTTTGTCTGCTTGCGGCGCCCATTCATGCACCGACTGACATTTTCTGGAGACACTTCTCCGTGCACGGGCACTTGATTTGTGAATAACCCTTTCATTTAAGCACGAATAAAGCTAACAATTTATTTAGAAAATTAAATTTACTATAGCAAACGAAATGAAGAGCATTACGGCAAATTCTCTTCATTAATGTCCTTTTCGTTTTCATTTCATTCATTCACTTCAGACATTTGTGCGGATGGCGAATGCTTTCATATTCCATTGCAACGGTGCAGTGCTCAATTATTGGAGTTGTTGTATGGTTGCATTCAAGTATATGTATTATTACGTAGTGCTTACATATAAACAATTCTGACTTGCTCTCGCCTCACCCCTCATCACGCTTGCATGCGTCTGTGAGCTGTCTATTGCTGTTCGCTGTTTCGGTTCGCTGTTAATGGCTGATGCAGTCAACGATAATAATGATTTCACTCGTATTTATGTATATGTATATGCATAGGGTAGTCCATACATAAGTTTGAATTAAATATTGGTTAAATGACATCTGAAGGATACTGACTCAGAAACAGAGGCGGAAATTGTAAACTAAGCTGCGGTGGCCAGGGTTTGTGACTCGGTTTCTGAGCCCTGGCCGGACAGACCACTGTGGCTTAAATCACAATTTCCGACTCTGTTTCGCGAGCGGCGCTTTCGCTATTCGTCTACTCATAGGTTAGTCGTACAAGGTACAGACATGGAACTCACATAAAGGCGTTTAAAGTTCAAAATATCGAATGAAAATAGACTTCGTGGTGCTTCTTTAGACTCGCTGTCGAGCAAGGTGACATTTCGGCACTTTTTATAAATAAAGTATGTAAAATATAGCAAAGATATCCCTTTAATGTGGTCCTAGCTGTGCGGGTAATACCGTTTTAATTATTAATCCATTTATAAAGCTTTATAAAATCTTAGTTAACAGTATACTGTTTTACTGTTCCACGTTCGCTAAGCAACTAGCAGGTGTTCAACGAGGAACTCTTATTGTTATCTCTGAAAACTTGGGCCACTGCTTCGCGGAACCTACTCCTGGCAGCATCTTCTCCACATACATGCCACCGAGAGATACGAGGATGCGGCGAAGTCGCTAGAGAAGAGGCACAGTGAGCTTTTACACGGATGGATTGAACCTCAAAGAGAAGGATGGTGGAAGATTCTTTTGGATTTCACTGTCCTCGAGCGCTGGATCTAATGGCTTCACGCGGGCTCAGTAATCATTGGTCAGCAGCCAGCACATGTGAAGGTGTGAAGGTCTTCTGGCCCCTCACTTGCTGAGGCTAAAGATTGTGGAGGACGCAATGAGAAAGATGTGGTAGAAACATGTAGACACTTTCTTCTACATTGTCTAGAACTCGCTAGACCACGATTGAAGCATCTCAGTAGCCATACTTTTAACGAACCCTGCAAATTGGCTGGTTCTAGGAATTTTTTCGTTATGCGACGATGCGTATCTAGGACGTGGACGTCATAATCAACCTACCAATCAGATTTTTTTTATTCGAATTCCAATTTCGTAAGCAATCTAAGTTCCAGAAAAGATAAAGAAGTGGATGATGATTTTATTTTAATTTCAGACTTCATTGGACCTCAGTAACTAAAAATTTTGGGATTTTTTACAAATTAATATTGTAGAGAAGACTTTGAATTGTTGAGCTCAATTGTGACTTATTGTTTGAGGACTGACACACTTGAAAGCGGTGGCTCAGCACACCGCGTTGAAAAAGTCGGACTAGTGAATATTGTTAACTTTACTGCCAGAACCTTTCCTGTCTACCTCAATTTGGATAAATTGTTGGAATTCCATGCCTTTACCCTGAACAGTGTATATTAAGTTTGGTACGAATTTTGCAATCCCCAAAAGGAAACGTCAGAGACCCTATATATTATATACAGGTATGTACCTAGAAGAGCATTGTGACGAGCTGAGCCGAACTAGCTATGTCCATTGTTGTTGTAGCGGCAGAATTTTGCATAGTTGACAGTCTTCGGCCGGATAAAAATGCGTGTTCAATCCGGTTAGATGGAACCGAATGTCGTGGGAACGGCCATGTCCCTCTGTACCTCTGTTTATACGTCCGTCTTTCTATATATATACATATATGTGAACTAGTCCCCCCTTTTTGTGGCATCCATCTGAAATTTTGCACTTGAAATTTTCTAAAAAAAAAAGTAAGCATTTTATCAACAACCCGTTATATGCGTAAACCCATTAGTAAGTGCAGCAGTGAGCGTTCCAAATGAGTGCTTTTTTTCATTTCACTTCATTTCAATTTATGAATTCTATTTATTCCTTCTTTTTCTAAACTACAACTTGCCATAATCAAGGGTGCCCTTCTTCTTCTTCTATCGCTGCTTTTTAATTTGTCATTTTTACTGGCTTTCTGCTTTTATTTTGTAGATTTCTTTTCGATAGCGCTACAGGTGCGCTCCTGTCATTTTGCTGTCACTTGTTGGTGTTGTTGTTAGTGAGTCATCAACGTATAGTTGCATTCATTGCATTTCCAAGCGTCACCCATAATTACATGTGTGTTAGTGTGGCGGCATTATTCAGCAGTCTAAACAATGTCTCAACAGGATTCGCATTTGTTGCATATTATTGTTAGCCGTGTGGCATGCAACGTGCACAATTTCATTACAAGCAGGTGCATATGTGTGTTTTATGGTTGCATTCCAACAATAGGATTAGGCCTTTAAGGCAAATGTATAAAACACCATAGGCTTGCCTCTGAACTGTTGTCTATGAAAATAAAAGAAATTCAGGAATATTCCAATATCTCGTTCGAAAATTTCAGACTGCACGTGATTTATTTACGTTTTCTTTTTTTTTTTTCTAAATCCACGCAGTCTTTTGTGCTGAGCACGTCATAGATTACTGTCTTCTCTGCAGTCTCGTATTCATATTTTTCTGTATTTATGTTTGTACTTGCAATTCCTCTCCATTGTTCAGGTGTTTTGTAATATCCAAGTATTTTGCTGCACATAAAATAATGACATGGAGAGACAAAGATGCGAAATGATGTCAGATATGAAGAAAGGAAGTATAGGAGCTCTTCATTTAACCGAATGTAATGCTCTAATTCACCCCAGGTATGTCTGTAGGTGACACTGTCAAGTGAGAGCTGTAAAGTAGGAAGACGAGAGGGAAGTTAGCAGACATATAGTAAATTTATCTTATAACAGCGGGAGCGAAAAAGGGTTCAGTTGCTGTGAGCTGTAAAAACTACTTTACTGATTCAAGCGAGCTTAGATTTCCGAAAGTACAGATCTCGGTCGGATAAAATCCGGATCAATTTCGGTAATGCAGTGGTAGTAATACGGTAATTTGGGATTATCAAGCTGACTTATCCAACTTTGAAAATAGTGCAAAAATTTCCCTGGTATATACTATATATATTTTTGACAGCTTTTGGGACTCCGTATACTGCTTTCTTGCCATGGGTATGAATATCTTTCCTCTCTCCGATAAAAATACCGACTTTGCCACTTCACTTTATATGGATTCAAGCTACTTTATCATCAGACACGCTTTGGTGCCTGATCATAGAAAAATCGCTGACAACTACAAAGCCGATAAATTAGTCCGAGAAGGCACTTTTGTCCCATTCACGTTAGTTTGGAAAGGAGTTGGACCTCCTTTGGCATGTTCCGGCGTGGCACTACTGTCCCGTTCACGTTGAATGGAAACGAGTTAGATCTCTATAACCATATTTCGTTCCAACATGGACCAACAGACGTCACGTCCCTTAGCAAGCGTTAGTAGACGAAGTTCCACGACAGTCGGGTCTGCGTAACCGGAACGTTCGAATTTTTATCCGATCAACGACTATCAACTCAGCGGAATTCTGTCGCTACAGCAACAACAACAACCGCCTCCAATTGTATTGCACGATTCAACTAGAATAGACCGCTGGAGATTTGCTGAACTAGTTGCCTTAGTAAAGTGATATAGCGGTTCTTACTGGAAAATTCCAATAGGTAAGCCTGAAAATCTTAACGGAGCAATTGTTGAGTTTCTATGGAGGAAGGTGAGTTGAAAACACCCAAGCACTTACTTCTCTATTGTCAAGCCTTTGCAAGAATAAGAACTATTCGGCAGTCTTATCTTTGGCGAACCAGAAGACACAGCCGAAAGTGACTTTAGCCGTCTCGACAAATTTGTGATTAACTCCAAACGCTTTGCTGATTTGTAAGGGTCTTATGCTCTATTATAAAGAGAGAACACATGGAATGGATGGATGAAGATAAAATGACGCTTTATGCTGCCCAAGTGAGAACTCTGTTACGATCAACCTCGTAGTTTAGCTTAACCAAAAGAAACGGGTATCAAATATACACTATCTAAACCAGTTATCGTGGAAGCAAATCAGACCGTCTACGCTGGGTTCCAGTAGATGTCTAAGACAAGAACGGTTTAGGTTCGGCACTTGTAGAAGGTTCGATTGAGAAAAATGTGGATAAGATGAATGAATATTTAGTGATACAAACAAAACTAGTAACAGAGGTAGGGAATTTTCTTAGATGGGTGAATATAGATCTGGTGAACGTTTATCATAAAGCCTCCAATGATCGCATCCTCACATGTTTGCTAATAAAACGACTTGAGTGGTCCTCAAGCTTCACTTCTAAAATTCAAATGCGAGTCTTCTGGTTGAAAAACTCCAAATACTCATTCACCCTAAAAACTGGTAGAGGTGGCGATACCATTTCTTACTAATAACTTTCAGAAACACGGTTATATAATAAGAAAAAAAATGTTGGTTATCTTCAGGTGCATCTCTCCCAAACTCGCTGTTCTCCTCCGCCCTTCCTCTACTTATTTATGCACTATTGACTTTTTCTGCGCTCCAAATACAGCTGCACCATTTGACAGTTTGCTTTGTATGCAAATAAATTATCCAGACGTTGGGCATACTCCCCCCTCCATCAACTGTACCGTTATCTGCGCCGTGTCAGAAGAGCGCATTCGGATTAGATTTCCAACTTTCGCAGCTGCCGCAACGCATTTGACATTTACATTTGCAACTTGCAGTTCATGCATTGTTATTGACCTTTTCACCTTTTCCTTTGGACTCATCTGTTTATTCCGTCACCCGCTTCGCTACACGTACCGTTATTGCTATTGCTTTTCGTATCGATTTTTGTTTTACTATTGCATAGCTGTTTCGTATTTGCATTTGGCTTGACAGCAACACCTGTCACATGTCATTAAAAAACTTGGAGAAAATGCCGTGAGAGGTTATCGGTGGAAATGTAAGAAAATGTATTCCAGAAATTGTTCACAAAAGATGATGGAAAAATCTGAAGCTTGAAGAATGTTAATTATGTCTCATAGGGTGCAGAGGTAATATATTTTCATTTATTTTATTTAAATTTCCGAAGTGAACTCCTTGTATACAGTTTTTGTATTCCAAAAAAGACTATGCTACAGAGATAAAGGTTCTATTTAACCTACATAGATACACACTGACGATAGTCATTTTTGTCTTTTATTCGTAAAGGAAATTTCTACCGAATATAGAGCAACACAAAACATGAAATTAAAATCGTAAGTTGTCAGTTTTTGGTTTTAAAAGTAAAAAACAAAAAACATGAGAAGGAAATAGCGACTTTTCCCATTTAGAAAAGGATTTCTTATAGAAAAGGTTATTGGATCTCTCTTTTGATTAGAATTAGGTTATTACAAGATGAGGAGACAATTTTAACGGATCAATGTAAGCAATGAAGCTAGCTAACGCAAAATTTAATCGATGAGTGTACTAAATTCCCTTGAAAGCCTCGATATCCCTAATCCGTTTTGGGTTTTGCGATTTTTAATTTTATATTATTAAATGAATTTCCAAAACATATGGTAATACAAATTCTTATTGGGGATTAAGTGTTTATATAAAGGGTTATCCATTTTGAGGTTCAAATTTAATTGGGAATGTTTATTATTTGAAGATTATCTCTTGCAATTAGGGGCCGCGGCTACGTCTCAGATGATCCATCAGTTGAGTCCAATTTTCGATGACTCGTTCGAAAATTCAGTTTAGTAACTGGCGAATGACACGGGCGATGTTTTGCTCCAAAGACTGAATAGAAGCGGATTTGTTTGCATAGACTTTAGAATTTACATATTTTCACAAGAAAACGGTCTAACGATGTGATTTCACACGATCTTGGTGGTCGATTGCTAACCGAAATGTTCACTCAACAAATCTATTGATTGATGCCACGCGTAGGAAGTAGCGTTGTCCTGTTGAAACGAAATGTCGCCGAGATCACGAGCTTCCATTTCAAGCATCGAATAACCAGTTATCGCTATTGATAGCAGAGTTCCCACCACCATCAGTTTTGAAGAAATATGGACCCATGATGCCACCGGCCTGAAAACCACACCAAACCGTTGTTTTTCTGGATGAAATGGCTTCATCGCAGAACAATATTTGGCTCGAAAATATTAGATCTCGTTAGAACTTTTCAAGTGTTCATAGAGCGAAGCGATGTCGCTTGAAAACATCGGGCGGCTTCGGTCCTTGCACAAGCTGTATTTTGTAGGCTTTCAATTTAAGATCTTGACGCAAAATGCACCAAGTCGTTCCACAAGTCAGTTCGAGTTGCTGCGTATGGCGCCGAATCAACTCTCCACGGTCTGGTAAATACTCTCAGCTACGGCTGCTATATTTCACTGCGTACTGGTGTGGTCTATTCGTCGAATATTAAGCAATAATGAATGCTGGGTCTCAAGATGGTATTGCGAATACTAGCACGCTCAGCAGGCCGATTATGTTGACCATAAGTTGAGCGAAGCGCACGAAAAACATTCTTTACAGAACGTGAAATTTCGTAACAAAGTTGGACGATTTGTAAACATTGTTCAGGCGTAAGTTTTTCCCCAACATAAAATGCCAAACAAAACTGCACAAAAATAACATGACAGCTTGACACAATTCATACGTGGTCTGTAAAAAAAAAGGTTATTGAGAAGAGTACCTCATTATTCTTTAGATCACCCATTATAAGAATAAGGAACAGTAAGCAGCCACTAGATTCTATTTTTATACACTTCAGAAAAAGTAAAATTTGTTCACTTGTTTCTGATAAAAATTCACAACAGCTTACAATTTTGACTCCAAGTCCTCGGAAAGTCACTAAACGCATAAATATTTTCAATCTTCCTCCAAACGCTGATAATGTTTTTGTCCAACCAATCAAATAATTCTCCAATTCCCGCCTCACCACTAAAGCACCAAAGCATTACGCTGATTTCGAATAAAATTTATTACTCGCTTCCGAAATTTCGGGCAGTAAAATATAATTTTACTTTTATGGCGCGTCATCATTCACGTTGGCAACACGTTCGCCAGCCAACGATTCGCTCGAAATACCGGTGAGTCACCGTTACAAGTGCGGCAAAGCGTAAAAAACGATTGCACTTTGACCGACAAGCGCGCTTGTTGCACGTTGCCAGTAATAGCAATAGCAACAACAACGAGAACAGCAGCAATACTGGCACCAGCACATTGTTGCAATTGGATTGAGTGGCAAACAGACGGGATAGAGTCGTTGACGATAATGAACCAGAAAGGTGTTCTCGCCGCGCCTTGCCTCGCTGTTGCCTGCCTCTACTTGCCCTGCTTTTATGTGGCAACTAATGCTCCAGTACGATTTTATGCGGTAATATACGCTGTGGCAAGCAAGAACTCACTCGAATGCTAATATTGGTCGTGTTCCTTTCGTCATGCTCATCTTCATCTTCATCATTCTCCTACTCATTCGTCGTAGTCATCGTTGTCGTCTTGTAAACACCGACATTTTTATAGGGTGTTCATGTTAATGTTATTGCAACTACGATGACATCACACAAACAGCGCAACCAACAACTTCAACAATCACAAAAACAAGAGCAAATGACTGCAACGCTCTTTCTGCTATAGTAGGGGAGCGTTGCTGAGTGCTCAGCCATACACACACGCAGATACAAAAACAGTAATGCTTAAATGGTTTTATGGAAACAGGTTGCATGCGGCATAGTGGCCGCGTACGGCGCACGTCGAAGGTGGCAGCCGCGAACAAACAGAACTGAAGCGTGACTTTAGTTTGTTTTTATCTTTTTTAGTTCTAATGGCACTTGTCGAGTGGAGGGACCCAATTTGTTGCAGGTAGCAAAACAAAAAAAAAAAAAGGCGCATTATCTCAAAAAACGGGGAGATTCTAAAATGCGGAGCACTCAGCGTATTCGCTGGTGTGTGTGTGCATGTTCGTATAAATTGTGCACAAATTGAAAATTATGCAAGTTTTAACAATGACGAGCATATCTTACACATGCAACATATTCTAAGCATTTGTTTTTTTTTTTGGATGGCCCCGAAAATATATTCAGTCATGCAGGGAATATGCATGCTCTCCCTCTAATGTGTTTCTCTTTTGAGAACTGCTAAGTAAATTATCGCTTATCAGATTCGAAAATGAATACAAATGCATTATTTCAGAACCGAGTGCGTTGACCGTCATATATTCTATCTCGCCAAAAATTTGTTTTTTTTTTTTTTTGCAATTTAACGTCCCTGGCAGACGACGATAAGCTTCTGAGTGGTAGAGCTAAAAGCCTCTCTGTTATTATATTATAGTTATACTTCCCCACAGATCCGACAAACGTAATTCTTTCACAGGGCCATCTAAAAAGATAAACAAGATTCTACTTCGAAGTAAACACGGCAAGTAAAAGCTGATCCATTTCCAGGTTCCCTACCTTTTTAAAGAAAAAACACAGAAACTTCAAATTTAATGGGGAATGCTTATTATCATTCGAAAGAACATTTTTTTGCATTTATTTTCAGGACGATTATCTCTTTCCAATGTTGTCCGTGTCCACGTTTCAGATGCTCCTCTTTTTGAATGCAATTTTTTTGGCTTGTTCGAGCATTTTGACTGATAACTGCCGAATGACACAAGTGATGTCTTGCTGCAAAACCGGAATCGATACAATATTGTCTGCATGGATTTTAGACTTTACATATTCCCATATTATCTGCTCACCAAAGCGTTCTCTCAACTGTCTTCCAGTGAACGATGAAAGGGGCGCTACGCTTCAGAGTGTAGTGAGTAGTTAGAGTGGCTGTCTGACGACGCACCTAGGCCTTTAAGAGACTCATTGTGAAACCACAAGGACTAAAATCCGTTTACTCTATTGTTTTCTTGCTGAAGCAACTGGTGCTTCTGATGAAGTTTATTCAGTACAAAAATTTTATTGATCAATAGATGTTCCATTGTCTCCTCTCTTCTACCACGCGACTGCTTCTACAATAGTCATCGTATGGAGTTCCCAGTCTTGACCAGTTATAACTTTATTATAGTATCTTATGACATCATTTTTTTTTTAATTTTAAAAATCGAGGTGTGTTCTGTTCTGGAAATTTCGATGTGAAAGATGCACCTCGCTCTAATCGACCTATCGTCAAAAAAAGACAATGAAATTATGGTAAAGATTGACCAGGACCATCACATAAGTAGCCATGGCTTCGCTAAGGAACTTAACATTGATCATAAAAGGGTTTTTTGAACCATTTAAAAAAGGGTACCACATGAATTTTCAGTGAATAATTTAATGGACCGAATTAACATCTCTGGTCTTTAAACGAAATAAATTCGAACCATTTCTGAAGCGAATGGCAACGGGAGATGAAAAATACGACAATAATGTGCGAAAAAGATCATGGTTCAAGCATGATGAAGCTCAACAAATGGTCGCAAAGCTAGGATTGACGTCTCGAAAGGTTATGCAGAGTATTTGGTCGAATTGAAAAGGAATCGCCTACTATGAACTGCTCCAGCCTGTTCGAACGATTGATTCTACATTTTACGGTCAAAAACTGATGAGATTAAAGCACGCAATCGGAAAAAATGACCAGAACTGATTATCAAAAACGGATTCGACAAAAACTGGGAGAGCTTGGCTGAGAAGTTTTGATGCATCCACCATACAGCCCTGACCTTGCAATACTATTTGTTTCGGTCAATACAGAGCTCCCTTAATGAAGTAAAGTTCGATTTAGGAAAAGCCTGTGAAATTACTTGTCGCAGTTTTTCGGCGAAGAACCAGAAAAGTTGTACTCTGATGGAAAAATGTCTCCAGCGGAAAAATGGCAAAAACTGGTCGATAAAAATGCTACATACAGGGGGGGTTCCAAAGTAAACAGGACTACAAAAACAAAACAGAACAGAACTCGACAGACAATTTGTGCGAACAAAACAGTTTTCGTAAGCCCAAATATTCGGTTAAAATGCGATAAATCGATGTTTTAGAGATGTTCAATTCCATTTCCATGAATTTCAATGACGATTGCGGCTGATTTTTGATGAATTTCCGCACAGTTTCGATGGAATTTCTGGTGATCACGGATTTTGATTGGCCCACATGTCGATCGTCATTTATGTATGTCCTCACCACCACTTTGGAAACGGTGAAACCACTCGTGCACTCTGCTACGAGATAGGCAATCATCGCCATAAACTTGTTTCATCAAT
This sequence comes from Bactrocera correcta, assembly GCA_027475135.1. Lineage (NCBI taxonomy): Eukaryota > Metazoa > Arthropoda > Insecta > Diptera > Tephritidae > Bactrocera > Bactrocera correcta. Next base: position 24,704,218 of record CM050327.1, read on the forward strand.
TGAAACGTTTCGGTAAAAGTTTTACCAATTTTAAAACAAAACTTAAAATGTGTTTGAATCTCATTTTCGCACCACAAACATAATGACACTTAAAACCCAATAGCTTCACTTTCAATCAATGAAATGTCATGAAATTCTTACTGGACAAACGATATAAAGATAGGAGATTTTAACGCACCAGGCGACATATAAATGGCGCCACGAGGTGGCGCTACATTCAAAAAATCCTGTTTACTTTGGAACCCAATATTCACACCAAAATCTCATTTTCATCTTTTTTCTTACTCATCTCAACTCACGGGTTTTTGCAACCAACTTTACGCAATTTTATCGGTGTGAACGTTGGTTTATTGTAAATTGAAAATTTTAAGCTGATGTTCTCTAGGAATTTTCGGAATTTTTTTTAAATCTATACTGTTTATGAGAGCGTATGGACTGCAAACCTCCATTACGTGATATATGCTTCATAAAAAGGGAGTACAGACCTCTTTGCCTTCATTACGAAGACAGCAGAACCAAAAACACTTCAGAGACTTAATTTCAATTCATAAAATGCGCAATGATTCCCATTAGCACGTGTTAACAACACGCATGTCGAATAACTATTAAATTTGTGGGTTAATTTATTTTTCAAACTACATTTATACATCGCTGATTAATTTAATTCTACTTTTTTTTTATTCGAATATTGATGTGAAAGGAGCCGCAGTTGATTGGCTTTGCGCTGTTGGTGAACTGCAAATTGCTGCGCGTGAGAAGTTGTTGATGGATTTTACTGCATTTGCACGCGCTAACTGAATGGCAAGCACTCAAAAGTTTCGAGAATATTTAGAAAGAAAAAGGAAAACGAAAAGCTGGTGAGAAATGGGAGGAAAAACTTAAAATTAACGAAACGTAGTTAGCGCGAAAGCAGCAAAAGGAGGAAAAGTGAGTAAAATTAAATAGGTGAAGTTGTTGCTGTTGTGGTTGCAATGGGAATGAATGAAAGCAACTTAAGCAGCGGAAAAATGAAGCAAAACAAAGAAGAGTAAAGTCGAATGCCCAGCAATCGAACTCTGGGGAAAAAATCAATAAGCGCGCCTCGACGTCTTGCGGCGGCCACGGCTGCGAAGCATGCCACGCGCGCCGGGGCAGCTGTTTTCTGCATTTTGAGCAAATTTATTAAATTTTTGTTTATTTCAAGCGAATTAAATGCTTTTCAACTTAATGTGAAATTAAAAGCCAGCAACAGACACACGCACAAATGCCTTACACCGACACAAACATACACACATATACATGCACAGACGCCTACAAGGCGACTTAATTGAGTTTGCCGACCAAGCAATGGGTGTCTTGCTCCCGTCACTATTGGTTTAGGCCACTTCAGACGTATTTGCGCAATTTCCACTTTTACATACTTAACGGTACAAGCTCCTTACCATTGCCTTGTCTTTTATATTTTGTGTTGTCTTCGGCGTTCCTTCCATAATTTAGCACTTTAATTTCGTTTTTCGATTGTTTAGACACATTTTATTTTGTAATTTGCTCCCGAATTTCGCCCACTTGAGATTCCCTTGAAAACAGACACATTCTTTCATTTGTTTACTTTCGTTGTCCAATGGCGAATTGCAAACCGATTTCAATTTAATCGAATGGTTATTGCTTGGGCATGGCCCACGTGCCGCTTCTGCTGTATTTTCAAATTAATTTTCATTCAAGATTTTCGCATTTTCACCAGCGTTTGTTTGGTTGGTAATGGCGAGCAGCGCGTTCACTGTCATTATTAAATGTACATAAACTAAGCACTAATGTAAACAAGACAAGTGCAGCGCCACCACCGGTGTATTGCCGGCATTGTTGTAGTTGTTTAGCGACGCGAAGCACCACCGTTCAATCGAAGTAGACACAAACACAGACACGCACACACACAAAAGTGGCAAATGTGACTGCGTTAGAAAAGGTGGCAAGTTTGCCGCTTTGTTGGCGGTTAATGGCTGGGCCTGTGGTCATGACAACCACAATTTTACGTTCTGCATTAATTTAGTTACCATAAGTAATAGTTCTTGGAAAAATACATTAAAATTATTTTTGTATGATTTTTAAACGGCAATAAATGTTCTGTCCAATTCCTGCTAAATTAAATAAACATTTTTGAAAATTGAAAGCATAAAACATGTTTTACTCGATTTAAAACGTGTTTTATTTGACGCACGCCTGAAAGTATGCAGCAGTTAAAATGCTGCCTTACAGTGGTGGCAATAATTATTTTCGTATTTTTACACAAAATTTGGTTTCGCCAATTCGTCAAAACTTGTAACGACGAAACGAACAAACAACTGGTTTAAATCAAGAAGTATAAATTTTAGAAGCAAACCATATCATTTTACTATATTATTGTCTTATAAAATAAAAAAAGTGGCATGTAATACAATAAATTATGTGATTATTGTATTAAATTCACATTGACAATTTTGACAAAAAAGTTAATAGTCTGCCCAAATGAACAAGATCGTCTTGATCATAAGTTATTTGATCCCCAAATCCTTCAAAATCGAACAAGACATATTTTAGTTGTTCAAATTTAACAAAATTTCTATTTCTAAATTCTTTAATCTTAATTATTTAGTATACCTGAATATTTCAAAAAAGTTTAGGGTTATTCGATTTTAGTTTCTTGTATTGAGTCTAGAACTATATTCGGTGTATTGCGGCTTGTTAACAAATGGCTTCACTTGATCAGTAAACCATTATTTCAATTTTCCGAACATTGGAACGTTGGAAAGCTGCTGTCCTTGAGTGCTTTTTTCGGTACATATTACTCATTATTTGTAGCGTAAATGAAAATAATTTTTTCACTAAAATATTTCTAATTTTTGGTTTGTTTTTGCGGGAGTCCCGCTTCACTACTTTAATAAAAAGACAACCATAGTCGAAAGTTATCGTTTTTTGATAAAAGTTTATGGTGAACATGCTTTCTAGCTGAACGGGGTGAGTACTGGTAATGAAAAAAAAGGGTTCATTACCAATACAATTACTACCCTTTGTTCCGATCGATGCAGAACGTCGCACAGTGGCACCGCTCCATACATTTCTTGGAAAAAAATAGAAGGAGTGGTCGTACAACAATGAAACTTTGCATAAACACTTCTCTGAACTAAATTAAGAAATTTTGAAAAAATCTTGGGGAAAAACCCCCGACTGCCGCACCCACCTCCCATATAACTGCAATTGCCAAAATTTTTATTTTTGGACCTAGGGGGCTTGAAAATTTAGAACACTTCTTAACTGAGTTCTCCTGATAAAAAAAAAATTAAACTTAAACGCAAAGTGACGTTATTTATACCTTTACCTTGATAAAAATCCAATATAATATGCAATGTTTTAATTGAATATGTAACAGGCGAAAAATTGTGTCAATTTTTATTTGTAATATTATGCAAGCACCATATCTTTAACAATGGGATCTAGTTCTAAGGAAATTTTGTTCGAATGACGCCTTAAGCTACTTACATATGTAAGGATCCGAAGTTATAAGAAGTCTGTTGAAGACATCAGTATTTGTGGAAATTAAAATGGATGTTACTAAAAGGGACGGTAATTGGCGGTTGTTTTTTTTTTTAATTGAAAGTACATACTCGGAACTTTCATTTTTTTATAGTAAGAGGGCTAAGCAAGGCAAAGCACATAAAGTTTTTTTCCATCAAAAAATGAAAAGTTGATATTTTTTAGTATAATTTTTGAAAAATCATAAAAATTAGCTAACTTTGCCAATTTCAATAATTTTTTTTTTTTTAAACAAGTAGGTGCTATATTTTCCCCTAAAAAATAAAAGAAAAGCCATAGCTATAAACTTACACACAAAAAAATTTCTTTATTTGGACAATAATTTTACTCTGATTTTATTGAATAACTTTCCGTCCACTTCTGTTAGTTTTTTTCACTATAAAATTTCACTTTTTATAAAAAACCTTGTAGAATTTTTCTTATCCAAAGATTTTTTTACAAAACAAAATCATTAAAGTTTTGAAATTGGAAAGTAGAAAAATCCTATTTTTTCCGCCGAAATGCCACTGTGCGTCGTCACATGCGGTTCACTTAAAAACAAGGATATCAAAAATTGGAAAGGTTTGAAAATTTTCTAGCTTCAATTGGGCAATATCAAAAATTCACCACAATACAGAAATATCTTGAAACACTATCACCTTATCATTTATGACTAGAATGGCAAATCAGTCATCAATATTGTTACGTTTACCCAAATTTTTGGACTAAAGTATTTTACTAATATTCATTGTATAAGTTATGGCACAGTTAGGAACCAACCTCTCGAAAAATTGCTGAGAAGAATATTGTGTTATCAGGGTAAAAATAGTAAATTAAAGTGTTTTTAAAAATTTAAAAAATTAGTTCTTTTCCAGAATAAGTGTTGAGAAGTAAAATCTTCTTAATGTTCTAAAATGAAGTTTTAATCGATAACGAGCTATATGCTCTCTCAATTTTATTAAGATAACTCATGTATTGGCCGATATAAGCGGTATGAAGTCACCGAGAAATTCGAAAATCTTTATATTAGGTATACGAGGGGATGTTCAAAAAGTATCGCGAATTTTGTGTTTTTTCTAAAATTATTTATTTATTCATGAATATCTATTTTGTCCCCTTCAAAGTAATCCCCTTGAGATATTATACACTTGTGCCAACGGTTTTTCCAATCTTCGAAGCACTTCACAAAATCATTTTTTTTTATCTTCTTCAGTTCCTCCGTAACGTCGTCCTTTCATGGCCCTCTTCAGTTTAGGGAACAAGAAAAAGTCACAGGGGGCTACTTCTGGGGGGAAAACGGTGGCTGTGGCATCCTTAGTGTGTTGTTTTTGGCCAAAAAATCGCGCACAAGCAACGATGTCTGTGAGCAGGGGCGTTATCGTGGTTCAAGAGCCAATTTTTGTTCTTCCACAAATCCGTGCGTTTCTGGCGGATTGCTTCGCGCAAATTGCGCATAGCTTGCAGGTAATATTCCTTATTGACCGTTCTTCCCTGGGGCAAGAACTCATGATGCACCACGCCCCTGCTATCGAAGAAAAAATGTCAGTTACGATTCGCGATACTTTTTGAACACACCTCGGATTGGGGCCACGCGAGCTATTGACCCGATTCAACCAATTTTTAACACACAGACACACTATTATCAGCAAAGGATTCACTCCAAATTTCAATTCTTCCGATTTCGATCTTCTCGGTAAAAAAGTCAAATATAGGCACTCATCAAGTGATCTACTCGTGTAAAGTTTTACCTTGTTATATTCATTTTTTATTGATTTCTATACTGGAAAGCGTAAGAATCTTGTTATATGAGAAGTATGCGTGGTTATATTTTGATATCATTGTAAAATAGGAATGCTAGAGAAATGTTATAAGCGGAATTTGGTTTAGAAAGTCCCGAGGTATGTGATTTCATCTAAAAGGATGAAATCGGTTGATAACTGCCTCCCTCTCCATATAACGGTACTGTTAAAGCCTACTTAAAGCGCGATAAATCAATAACTAAATACGCCAGATACATAAATTTTAGCCTCAAGATGGTATGAAAGGGCTTTAAAGGAGTCGGTATAAAAATTGGACAATGGGCTTGGCACCGCACACTTTAAGTTCGAATCACATATTTTTGGACCAACGGTAGGTGCCCCATTTCAACCAAATTGGGTACCTAACTTTCTGATTTCACGGTACGAAAATGAGCGAAATTGGACTGCAATCACGCCTACTTTCCATGTACCACAATTTTAAGAGATCAGTAGGGTAATCTTTTTTCAATTTTTTTTTTTTTGCTTTTTCTGTTCCCTTTTACGCTTAGAATTAATGTAGAAACCCACTTTACCATTGGAAGGTTTCGAAAAGAGCCCAAAAATAATAATACCGCTCGACGTTCGGAGCGCTCGGGGTGTACACCTCAAACTTTAAACAAGTATTTCTCAAAACACATTTTTTCAAACTGGCGGAGATGATTCCGCTCGAACTACTCAACCGATTTGATTAATTTTTTTTTAATGTTCATGCCTGGCTATCGTCCCTACTAGATTCATAATATTTTATAATTTATTGACAATGTTATGACAAAATTTATGTAAAAAAAACATGGGGAAAAACTAATAATAAAACGTTAATTACTCTTTTTATTTATGAAAATTTTCCCATGATTCTAGTAGGGACGATAAACATTCACGAACTTTTTTAGAATAAACTGGATTTTTGTGTTACAGATGATCCAAACATGAGAAATCGTGTCCGCCAGTGAAAAAACGAATCTCATTCACCCAGCCATTTCTCTCACAGATGTCATCAAAAAATTCCAAAAAAATTTGTTTATACACTCCACGATATACCCCATGATATGTGAAAAAAGTTCTATTGTAGAATAAAAATTTCTATGAAAAAAAAATATTAAAATACAGGCCAGATTACCCTACTGACCCCTTAAGTTTCACATGATTCTTTTACTTTTCGGTATAAAATTCAAGAAGAAATTCATATAACGGAATGAAACTTTGCACGAATAATCCCTTTAAGGTATTGCATCTTGTGACTAAAAATTTTTCAAATCCAACGGTAATCTTCCAATCTTTAGGTACCGCATATTTGGACCCATACCTATAGTTGACTTTTGACAGAAAATATCGGTCAATGTGCGAGATATATAATTCAGGTATAATCTTTTCCTAAATATGTTATGTCTGTGTGTTAAAAATTGGTTTAATCGTGTTAATACTTCCCCTTAACTCTCATAACTCGAAGTCTCTCTAACTTAATGTTTTTTGTGGACTATATTGATTTGAGTTAGAGAAGTTCAACTGTACATACAATTGCATGGATTTCGAACCTCTGGCTGACGGTTTGACTTTGGAGTGGCATAAAGAGGAAGGTTCCTTCTAGTTCGAATATTTTTGATTCCAAATCACTAAATTACATTATGTTATATTTATATTACTTCCAATAATTATGTAAATGAAAAATATGATGACGGTACAAAATTTCGTCCTCTACTTTGACATTTCATTTCAATATAATTTTAATATATATGTACATTTATATATTTTCATAGAAAAATATATAACCCACTTGTTTTTGAAATATATTGCTACATTTAAACATTTAAACTCGCATATTTACAATAAAACTAAAATAAATTAACTCGACCACAACCTTGCTAACAACTGCCCAAAGTATCATCGGCTAAACCGTTGCAGTCAGTCGTAACTGTTTGGGTAAATGCTGAAAGGAACACAAACTCATTTTTTAACTGTACTTTTTTAAATACCGTGACACTTACGTATGAAGCGATGACAGTTCTCCATTTGCATCGTACATGGGTTCTTGAAAGTACGACACTGTCCAAAAGGACCGCGTGCACAAATTTTCTGGTCCACTGTGCAGTCGTAGTCTGTTATGACACATCTGCGAAAGCCGGTGGCCAAAGGCAACCAAAGTGCGAGCACCAAACCGAATGTGAAGTAGGCTTTCATGGTTGTTAAAAACTTTTTTGAATAACTGAGTGATAAGAATGAAGGTCGCGAGTTTTTATAGTGCCGGATTATGCTGAGTAAAATGTATTTATATGTTTTTGAATATACTGCTTCAAAAAACTAATGGTATAAAGCTTTATATACTAATATGATTTTGCCTCAGACTTCTTGGTAAAGATACAATTTGTATGAAAACTGTATTGTATAGTGGTCCGATGTCGGCGGTTCCGTTAAGTCAGCGTTTTCATTATGAGAAACGGACGTGAGCAAAATTTCAGAACGATCTCTCAAAAAATGAAAGACCAGTGTATGCTTCAAAAGAAATACTTGATATCTGATACTTCATCCAATCCATTGAAATGCGAAGCTCATATACATATATCTAGGCAGAGTTCTAGATAAGGCCAAAATAAGCAGATGAGGTGTACCAGCGTCTCTCTTCCCTACACATTCTACATGTGTCATCGTTAATAACGCCCATATGGCTCGCATGTAATGTCAGGCTAACAACCGTTTTGCAGCCTTTTCGAGACCGTGTGAGTAGAAAGCTTCCATGGTTTCCTTCCGCTCCTCTGCACATGATCGTGGCGATCCTGTATGGGATCCTGATCCATTGGAAATTTCATGGTGTATCGTTTTTAACGACTTGCTATTTCCTGATTTGGTAGTCAAGCGGATGGCATTCTTGGCTACCTCATCTACTTGGAAGGTAACTAGCTTCGCGCAATAGATCCCGGCGCACGCTCCATCACCCATGATTCATCCGTCCGTGTAACTATTGAATGTCCCTTTTAGCGTGACTAGAAAATAGGTTCTTGTAGAAAACTCACCTAGCGCTGCCAATTTTTCCGTTAATTTTGCTATGATTTTACCGCTGTAACACCAATGCGTAGGGCAGGTGATAGGGCCTAGGTTGACCTTTGCATCTTCTTATATGTGCAGAGGGCCTCACCGTCTCTTCTATATTGACTTTCTATGTCAGTTTTCTGTCCAAAATTACTTTCTTAGGTATCTTAGGTACTTAATATGATCCTTAGTAGATAACACTTCTCCCTTGAGCCTCGATGGATTCTAATGTGAAAAATCTACCATATGCGTCCTTCCGACATTTACCTTAAGGTTAGCCGATACACCACTTCACCTATTAACACACTGCTTCAAATGATATCAGAAGGGTTCAGCACGGTGGGTTCTCATACCACAAAGTAGCTGCAAATCGGTTCTGCAACAGGAAGCTTGAAACTTCAGAAGCTAATTGATTGCTCGGCAGTCTGTACATGCTGGATAAAAGCCCTTGGACCCATGTTTCTGAATAATGAACACAACTCCTCCTGGGGCTAAGTGGATCGTTGTGACTTAGATGAGAGCAGAATAGACCATTTTTATATCCTTTCTTAAGATTAGCCGATATTGCCCAATGGTGTATGTCTATACTAGTATAGCTAAACAAAACTAGTCTACAATATTATATTTAAGCCGTCAAAATTATTTCATAAAAAATTTCGAAATTCTTAAATAAATTTATATTTGTTTCACCACTTTTAGCTGACAGTGTGTGAGATTGACCTAATTGCTTTAATATTTGCCAAAAAAACACATGTGCAAACATAACATATATCTATGTTTATTAAATATATACATAGGTAACTACTAAACATTCAAGGTGCAGGTAATTTACAAAAATAAATTAACTTCGCTTAACATGGAATATTCAAGAAAAAAAATACATAAAAATATTTCAAAAATCCAACATAAATTTAACCTCTAACAACAATCGGCTGTACATTGGCGCCACTACTGCCGTAACCACTGTAACTACCGGTACTACCGCTTTTCCCAAGGCAAAAACCTCTTACGCCGCTACTCAATTGGCTGCAGAGGGACGAATCTACCTTGGTGTATTCTAAATGAGAAAACAGAAAAAATATTGTCCGATTTTTTTTCCTAATTCCTCAGACAAATTTTACACTTACGCGCTGACTGCTGACAATTAGCGGATTGCATATCACAGTAGTTACTAAAACTCTGACACAAGTTCGATTGGCCGAAGCGTGCGCAAATGTTTTTCTGGCGCCAACAATTACGTGTATCTATGACACAAACCTGCGCCGCGGAGCCGAACGAAAGAAGCGCGACGAAAATGCCGAATGCTAAAAGTAGGCAACGCATTTGTGCTTTTTATTTTTTTTTTTTTAATTTTAAACGATTTATATAAAATATTTTTTTTTTAAGAATTCAAGAATCACTATGGTATTAGGACTTCAGCCAACTTTTTTTCACAACTATTGCTATCTCAGGCATATGCAAAACTTTTATAGCTGAAATGTGACCTTAAGCTGTTCTTAAATAACTGTTTTTCCCACTCAAATGTTAATATTATTGTTTGCATTTTTTTATGAATCGCAATTTTCCGCTTTTGGCAAAATTTCGCAAATATTTTTGTTTGGCAAATTAAATTTGCAAAATCAAGGCAGCGAGAATTAGAATGAACGGAAGAATATTAGAAAAACCTTAAATTTGGTCGCTCGAGTTGGTTGGCATACATATAGTCTGCTGTCAGTCAAGTCTCTGCACCTGTTTCAATATAAAATTTCAGCTAACTACGAGTGTGTGTTTATTCAGCTGTTTTCGGGAGTTTGAGAAGTAAACCCAAAATTTTTTTTAAAAGTATTTGGTGTGGTTTAGATAAGAAAAAATTTTTATTGTGGATAAAATTTGTGTTATTTTCTACATAAAATTTGAAGTTTCTTTCTAAATTTATGATATGGCATTATCTTAGCTTTAAAGACTCGGAACATACTAATTTAAATTTCGCAAGAAATTCCAACGTCGAAATTTTTTTCTAGGTTAGTATAACTGTCAGTGACATCTTTGCCATTTTTCATATTAAAAAAATTATTAATGTTTAGAAATTGGCGCTCGTCTTTTTGAAGTGCAAAATAGTGTGTTGGGGGATTTTTAGGTTAAGTGAAATTATTCCACAAACAGTTCCATGAAATTAATCGTAATCACTCGATTTTGTTTCTAATAATCATAATTAAATATTATATATTTTGGGTTGACGTTCTTCCGCTTAACTACAGTCTTATCATATACATAATAATTTTTCGAATTTTTTTTAAAAAGCTTAAAATTTAAATTTTTTCAAAATTCCAAACAGGCGCTATAGTGATAATTATAGCAAAGAAGTTTTTCAAATATTTAAAGGGGAAAAGGTGAAACAAAAACTTGAGATATCATGTCAACCACCTCAAAAGTAGTTTCGCGTAGTCCAGTAAACCGATCCCAATGGCATGATACTAGAATGGGTATAACTTCAGGAATAATTTGAATTTTGAAAAATCTCTCTTTAAAAACTTAATTTGTATATCTAAGCTTTCGAATTTTTCAAATTTTAGACTAGAAAAGCTTATAAGTAGATCTACTTCACCGATGCAACAAAGCACAGTTTTAAAAGAACTTAAGATAGACACTTCAAAAGCTTTTCCCGTTTTTATATTTCATTAAAAAAATTCCTTTCATCTCTTAAACTTTTGAAAAATTACGAGACATTTAGATTTTAAAAAGCTCTATAGGGAAACTCGAAGAAGATATTTCTCTTAAGAAGTATTAACGTTTTTCCAAATAAAAAAGATACAGATAAAGGGGGATTCTAGTCTAGAAATCAAATTTTGGCCAGTTTTTTGAATTTTATTAAAAAAAAAAAAACCAAAAATATTTTTACTATCCATTTTTTATGGTGTTTTTATTGATATCTTAAGAAAACAGAAAAAAATTTTACAAAAAAATATTAAAAAATTAAAATAATTAGAGGGAGGGGGGGAGAGACAGGTGTAAAAAAATGGCGTATCCTGGTGACATTGATCCTGACTCTCCTGGTGGTCTGAAAAAAAAATCAAAAGAAATTCTTAATCAATAAGGATGCTGGTGTAGTCCCTACCTCAGGAAACACAAAAAAATTTTTTTGAAAAATGGCGACTGCCTGAAAATAAAAGTCACTTTTTGCGTTTTTTTTTTTTTTTGAAATTCCTGAATTTTTTTAAAATATTAAAAACAAAAACACTATGCTGGTAGGAACGATAAAGAATTATATAAAGAAGGTTCACACAAAATTTCAAGTAATTGTGTAGAACTTGAGATTATGCCGGTACCGTGTGGAAAAAAGTAGTTTCGAGAAAAACGCGTTTAAAAAGTTCGATACGGCCGAAACGAGCTAGGAACTGCGTCACTAAAGTAACTGTAGCTCTTACAATAATTTTAATTTTTAAAAATCCTTTGGAGGATATGTTCTTAAGTGTCTAAACTTTAGATATATAAAAAAAATCGAATTTTTCAAAATTTTAGAGTAGAATACTCCCTAAAGCAAAAGAAACTTCAACTAGACTTAAGTAACGGGCAATAGTCTCTTGTGAAAGCTTACACCATTATATTTATAGCTAAAGGAAATGAAAACCAGGAATTTTACCTTAGAATTTTATAAAGAAGAAATTTTTGAAAGCATCGAATTTTTCAGCAAGGATTTTAGGGATCTGGAATAAATCTAATATTCGCTTACAATAACTTTCGACAGAACATATTATATAAATCATGGACATACTATAAGTATTTATAAGTAGTATAATAAAGGGTCACTGTAGCATATACCTGCCACACTTAACGACCAGAATAAAATTTTTGCAAGGAAAACTTTTTTATTTGACAATATCTCGTCACAAAAAAAAAAATCTTCACAGCGTTAGAATCTTAGAACAAACTGTTCGGATAGGACTACTTTAGCATATATCATTGAGATCTGTTTCATAGACTTTTTTGCAAGGAAGTGAATATAATCGTGCTTTAATAAAATCTCTTTGAAATAAAAATTACTGATACTGCTACTAGAATCGCTCGTCATATGAACTAACTACCTTAAAAACACCGATTCTTAAACGAAGCGGAGATGTGAGACAAATCAACCAACATTGGGAAACGATGTAACCGAGAGATAAGCGCCTTGTTTGTAGAAGGGGAAATGTTCTGCACTGAGTTTAAACATTATCTAAGTCTTAATGTCACTAGAAGATGTGTCCATGAAGTTGAGAAAATAAAAATAAAAATTGGAAATCAAAGCAAATTAACAGTCTCTGTATAAGTATAGTTCCCGCCAACCTTTTTGGAAGTTACTTCCTCGACATCATTGCGCCTACCTCTCATTTGCCGAAAAATATAAATTTTGGTATGCTGATTTCAAAAATGTTATTTTTTCTGATAGAAAACAAAAATTAATTTGCAGAAATCGGATCAAGTCAAACCCGGAATAAAGAAAATAATTGTGGAAGATGTTCCATAGATTGGACTACTTGATAGTTATACTGGGAGATCAAAGATTTGTTTTCTTCGACTAACACCAACGCGAAAACCTACACAGATTTGAGGAAAAGTGAGTTGATTTCAATTTCTGTAGACCGATATGAGGATAAGTGGATGTTCCAACAGCACAATGCTCCAATTCACAAAACGTGCACCATTAACGAACTTTTCATGTCAGAAAATATCTCGGTTTTAGATTGGACAGCGGTTAGTCCCAATCTTAAACCATTTAAGAATTTTTAAGGACTCTTTTCTGCATGAATTTATATAATTGGCCGAATTTGAAACCCTTCAACCAATAAAAGTCATCTGAGTGGGACAATATTGGAGATCCTCCTTTTCAAAATTTAGTTAACTCAATGCCAAATGCTTTAGCGATGTGATAACGGTTGCGACAAAGGTGACTAACAACCATTAAAACACTAATTCTTAACCGAAACGAACAGGTGAGATAAGCAGATAAGCTATTAAGGGGGTATTCTAATCTAGAAATTTAAAAATCTCCATTTTTTTTATATTTTCAAAGTTTAACTATTCAAACATATGTGTAAAAGAGGATTGTTCAAAATTCAAATTATTTTCGAAGATATAGGCATTTTTCTGACCCGACATCCAAACTGGTTCGGCCGGAACTAGCTGAACAAAAGACATTATGGAAACTTCAAACGCGTTTTTCACAAAACTGACTTTTTCGGAACGATACCCATGATTTCTCAAGTTCTACTGGACAGACTTACTTGAAGTTTTTATAGAGTATTCTTTATAGGCTTGTCTATGGTTGGAACTAGCCCCATCCCCAAATTTTTATTTTTATTATTTTTAAAAAATTCGAAATAGTCAGAAAAAATTATCAAAAAAAAACTTTTTTTTTAGGTAGTCGCCATTTTGTGAAATTTGTCCGGCCATTGCGACATTATTCTAGATAAATAATTTTTTTCTTTTTGGTTTCAGATAACTAGGAGGGTTGAAATCATGGGTATAGTCCCGTGAAAATTTTTAGAGACTCTCCATTTCGTCAGCTCATAATTTTTGAACTTTTTTACTTTTTCATTTATTTCTCTACTCTTTTAAAATTAACAAATAACTAATATAAAGATGGATAGTAAAAATATTAATTGCCTTTTATTTACAACACTTTAAAAATTACCTGAAATTCATGCTTATAGACTAGAATACTCTCTTAAAGTGATATGTTTATATCGAACCAAAGATTGAGTGGATAAATTTCTTATTTTGAAAAAAATGTTTATGTTGCTCAAAGGTATTTCACGCTTTGGCATTTTTTTTTTGTTATTTTGGTATCGAAATAGTATAGAAATCATCAAATTTATATGCACTGAATAGAGAATAATAATTGCCATTAGAGCCACAGGCATACCTGCTTAGTTTTACCGATAGCAATCTACATATGTGGGTTAACTCTCTTTGTGTATTACTTAGTCCGCCATTCTATTTCGATCCAAGTATGAGAAAATCTACGTTTAGAGCATCCAACTGTTGTTTGCGTTCTGTTTCTCTCTTTGTTAAAACTTAAAAAAGTTTCTTGTAAAAAAAAAGACTGTTAGAGACAACCATGTGGGGTTTTTCAATAAGCTCTAAGAATTGTGAATTAAATTCATTTTTTCGGGCTCTATCAGCCTCATTGAGGATACTTTAAAAGATCCAAAAACATCAAAATATTATATTTTAAACCATCTGGAAGAAATTTAATCGGAAGTTATACAAAACTCCAACGGGAGCAAATTTTCATAAAGCACGCAGTCTTTTGATGCAGGAAAGAACTAATAAAAGCGGCTAACATTTCTCAAATTCCAACGCTTTGGTAAATTTCAAAGCAGAAATAGTTTGGTTATTTGGCACTGTTGTCACCGCGCTTTCGCCCAGTTTCCACTGAGTGCGCTAAAAGCTTTTCATTTATTTCTCGAACGCGTCCATTTGACATGCATTTCCCCAACCGTCTACTTCCGCCCAACACAATGCCCGACTCATTCATTATCCCCTGTGCCCCTAGCTTGCATTACCCCGCGCCATACACACACCCGCTTGCATTTTTTCCGCGTTGTTGTTGGTGCAGAATTTGTCGCTAAATGGTCTTGGCTTGAAAAAGTGAACGCCATCAGCTGAGCCATCAGATTTATGCTGAGTGAGCACAAGTGCGCCCAAGAGCAGTGGCTGCTGCTGCTGCTGCAGTTGCTGCCGTTAGATGATCAGCTAGTTAAAATAACAACAATAATGGCATTTTAGAATTCGAGTATAATTTTTTACATCCTGTTATGTTGGCTTATTTCGTTATGGGCGCCAGTGTGAATTTCACAGGCGGCACCAAAGTGCTGCCAACGCGCACAAAACGTGGAAATTCTATATTTATATATAGTATATAATATATATTATATACCATATATGATTAGATATGTATGTGTGTGTACTGCTCCGTTGGCCAAGTGAGAATGAGCGAAATGTGTTAAAAAGTGGCAATTTCAGCTGTGTGGCACTGATTTTCGACGGCTTTCTTGCCTTGCCGCTCGGTCTTAGCGACGAGCAGCTGTGCTGTGTCTTTGGAATTTTGGCGCTAAAGCGAAAATAAGTGAAATTTTTTGGAAGAAATTACTTTTTTTTTGCGAATTTTTGTGTCTCTGCTATATTCTCGGCTGAGCTGCTAGCTGCCTGCTTGCTTGGCATTGCTCGGATTGTCTTCTGGGTAATTTTTCATGGTGATTTGCTTTGGATGTCTTTGCGTAAGGCGAAATAAACACCAGGCAAGGGCGCACGGCAAGTCGTGGAGGGCGTAAGCCTGACGAGCTTGCAAGATGGCAGCGCAACAGCAGCACTTTGGCGAAATATGATGTGCGGAAATTGAAGAAATTTGGTATACAGTATATATATATATGTATATGTGTGTATGTGTGTATGAAGATACAGTGCACAGAAGTTAGGTGTTTCCGCTTGAAGTTTGTAGCTGCTTATGCTACGTGATCCATGGCATTTTTCAGCGCAGACATATTGCTTTACAGCGGCAAAGCAAATGGCAATAATAAATTTTTAGTGCGCCCAGCAGCCGAAAACCGAAACAAAAGTGTTCAATTCATGCTAAATTGAGTTAGTAAGTGTCTTTCCAAACAAAAAAAAAATATGCACGCAGTTTCAAGTGTTATAACGGAGCAAAGAACCACAAGCAAGAAGTCAAAAGTTGAAAATATACCATTTAAAAATACAGAAGATCCTTACTAAAATTTGATTTCGATCGGTCGGTTTGTATGGCAGCTACATGTTATAGTAGACCGATTTCGGTGGTTTTTGACAAATGAGCACATTCTTGGGGAGCAAAGTACCTGTGCGAAAGTTCAGGTCGATATCTCAAAAATTATGAGATTACTTTACTTATATACAAACAGCCGGACATGGCTTGTCTTGTTGATCATTTATGCGAGTATATACTTTTTATAGAGTCTCCGATGTTTCCTTCTAGGAACATAAATATAACAAACTTAATATACCATTATGTAAGTAAAATTAAAACTAAATAATATTATTATTCGTTTAAGAGGTTAAGGGTAGTCAGAATTTAAAAAAACAGAAATTTTGTTTGCATTTTTGTTAAGTGTAATATCTTATAATCTCAGCTGATAGCCTCTGAAGCTAGCGCTGCATGTTTTAGGTTGTACATATGTTATTAACATTGTACAAGCTTTTATAAATAAATAAAAAAAATAAATAAAAATATTCCCTGAAAACTTCACGTTGATCCGACATCTAGTTTTTGAGATATTCGACAAATAACAAAGAGAGCTCGGGCACTTCAAAGCCCTGGTGTGAAACTTTAAACGCGTTTTTCTCAAAACTATGTTTTTTGAACTGGTGACAACTGTAACTCGAAAACCGCTCAGTAGATTTTAATGAAATTTATACAGCTTTTAGAATACATAGTAAACTCGGGCTTAATCGAAGGATTTTTTTTTTTTAAATTTCGATGTTTTAAAACCAATTAACTGTTGATTTTTCCCCAAAAATTTAGACAAAAATTTCCCGGGCTGCCATTTTTTTAATTTTTGAAAAAAAAAAAAATAAAATCCTTCGATCAGGCCCAGGATTACATATCTTAGTATTTATAAAACTAATATTTTTGTCCGATTGATTTTAGATGAATCTCCAGAACTTATAGTTGTCACCGCAAATACCTGTTTTTTGGAACAGGGTCAACACAAACAACTATAACTTTGGAAATTAATTTTTTTCTTTTGAAATTTTCACGAATATCTATTTTGTTCCCTTCAAAGTAGTTCCCATGAGATATTATACACTTGTGCCAACGGTTTTTCCTATCTTCGAAGCATTTGAAAAAATCATTTTTTTTATCTTCTGCAGCTTCTCCTTCGATGCCGTCTTTATCTCGACAAGAGAAGCGTAACGTCGTCCTTTCATGGGCCTCTTCAGTTTAGGGAACAAGAAAAAGTCACAGGGGGCTGATCTGGGGAATACGATGGCTGCGGCATCATTAGTGTGTGGTTTTTGGCCAAAAAGTCGCGCACAAGCAACGATGTGTTTGAGCAGGGGCGTTATCGTGGTGCAAAAGCCAATTTTTGTTCTTCCACAAATCCGAGCGTTTCTGGCGGATTGCTTCGCGCAAATTGCGCATAACTTGCAGGTTATATTCCTTATTGACCGTTCTTCCCTGTGGCAGGAAGTCATGATGCACCACTCCTCTGCAATCGAAGAAAACTGTCAGTTACGATTCGCGATACTTTTTGAACACACCTCGAATAATTATAGTTGTTGACAGCTAATTAGAAACGACAGCTATTTTGAAATAAATAATATTATTTTCCAATAAATCACGTTTATTTATTGTATTTTCTCTTATTTTATTAAAACCTATGTTAAACTTAAACACTAATAGCAATTAAATTTTGTTTAAAATTCTTTTGTGTTTTGAAGATTTTAACAAAACAACATATGAAATCAACGATTTGGGTGCGGCAACTAATTAGAAACGAAAATATTTTATCAACAAGAAATAAAGTCTCGCTGAAAGCCAATTCTCGCTGAATAGTATCATCTATGCATTTTCTTATTGACTGACTGTCCAGCTTTTGCGAGAGTAAAGTTTGATAATTTACCTGGGACCGAAATCAATCTTCAAAGATAGTATTCAAAGGAGTTTGCAAGTATATTAGAGACTCGAGTCTACAATTCACAAGCACTTTTAACAAATTTTGGGCTCATTGAACAACCTCACAGAAGAAGCGATTCAAGTTTCCGGCAATTAATTTTTAAAATTTTAATAGAAATTAAAATAGTACTGAATTCTTCAATTTTGGTCAAATTGTATGTAACTGTGCGACAAATCATATTAGTAATAAAAATAACTGCAGTTTCAGTGCGTTTTATATTAATATATTTTAACTGTTTTTCAATAAAGTTATTTTTTACTTAAAGTGAATGGAATTGCATTTTATTTGGAGCAACATTGATGATTTTGCAAACACAAGAGAAGTAGATCGTAGAAAATCAAAAACTATCGTTAATACAATATGCTCAAAAAGACCCAATTTTTTTTTTACTCGATCGCATAATTTATTCCAGACCAGGGTGCATAATTTTTGGAAGCAAGCCGCAAAGAACGTAAGCTGCGGTTGCACCAACGCTGGTATACCATTCACAAATAACGAACCTGACATATAAGCGCTTGATTACCATCGTTCAGCTTATATGACAGCTATGCGATATAGTGATCCAACCTGAACAATTTCTTTAGAAAGCGTAGAGTTGGATTAAAAAGTAATGTATACCGCCTCAAATACAAAAGCATTCTATACAAGGACTTTATTTCGACCGTTCAGTTTGTATGAGAGCTATACACTATAGTAAACCGCTCACAAAAATTGCTTGGGATATGTTGGCTGTGGAAATGAATGCGGAGAATCTTAACAGAATATTTGGGTTTAAGTAAGATATGTGTGCGTTTTTTTCTATAAGCTTAGTGCAGATCAAAAAAGTGAGAGTTTTGACCAAAACAACGATTTCTCTCATCAAGAAGCCATCGTATTAAGCTGATCTATCACCATGTTAGTATTTTCTACTTTCAGTACTGAAAACCAACATAAAAAGGTAACTCAAGTAGCCATAACCGACATAACTGAGGTGCTGAAATGCAATGCAAAAAGTCACATAAAATATCTGTGCCTGCACCAGTTGATCACTCAAAACATTGTATTGAACCTATTTTGAATAAATAACAACCTTAAAGCTGGTAATGTGTATTTCATTCCATATGTTTTGAAATTATTTAGCACATTTGTATGTGGAAATTCTGAAAGGAGGACGATTCGTGCACGAAACCCTATAATATTGGAGTCGATCAGGTTATTTGCTGCTTTGAAATTCAATAACAAAAGAAAAAAAAAGCTACTCATAATAAATAAATGAAATTTTATTCAACAAAAAGGACATAACAACCAAAAACCAAAAAACTATTGCATTACAGAAAAATAAATGCCAAATAAATCCCAAATATCTAATAATCTAATTTTATTCATAAACTAAATTTGCTTGAATGAAAGCAAAAAATCAAGCATTCATTCACGCAAAATTTAAAATCTGGTCATATACGGTTATTATAAGCAACATCACCATTCATGAAACTAAAAACTCAATACCAAAAATTTATCAACACCAGTTAAGAACTGCAGAATTTACAAATAATCGCTTTTTCCCCATTTTTACCAATTTTCGAAAACTCCTCTCAAAACCCTTTAATTTGACACCAAAACCATCAAAATCGGTTCAAAATTGTCGAAATTAGAAAAATTGCTTTTTTCCTCATTTCTTCCAATTTTCCAAAACTCCTCTCAAATCCCTTTAATTTGACACCAAAATCATCAAAATCGGTTAAGATTTGCCGAAATTACGAAAAAATTCCAATCTGGTCACCCCAGCCACACGGCGGCGCAAACAAAATTTTTCATTTCGCCAAAACGCCAATTTGCACCAGGCGCGCAGAATCGCCCAGTAGGTAGTTACCACGAAAAATTATTATTCCTGTAGCCTACCTCAAAGGCGCAAAGGATGAACTGCGTTACCGGCATACGCAGGACAGCCGGAAGTGAAGGTTGCTGCCACTTTAACAGCAATAACTTTTACAAATCGCCACCGATTTTGTGCATTCAGGCACCAAATGAAAGGGCAAGCGTGCAGCAATACAATCGCCTAAAAATAAATACTAACAAATCACAATAAGAAGACATTTTTTGATAGAATACGCAAGAACACAAGACTGTTACAAAAAACTCGAATTTAGCATTTATTAAACAAGATGAAACAATGTTTGTGCTACTAATAGATTGATATGCTTTTATATGTGCAGTCTGCCATATTATATCATTTCATATTACCCACATCAGCTGTAGTGTATGATTTTATAAGCGCTGCTTACGCACTGAATTGCAATGTTTGCGTACAAGATGAAACAAAGTTCACTATAAAATTACATCCTCGAAGCGATTACCTTTCGTTTGCCACCAAAATCATTGAAATCGGTTGAGTTTTGCCAAAGTTATAGCGAATATGCCGCCGGCATTGCTTCAGTGCTGCATTATCCACCATTTCCTGTAGCAGCGTGCGCGCCTTTGAGGTATGCTACAAAAAAGTAAATTTTTTTCTTGCAGCTACCTACTGGCTGGTTATGGTTGCCTGGTAGAATTTGATGTTTTTGATTTTGCGAAAAATTGAGGAAACGTGCCCAAAGTAACCAGAAGTGGACCAGAAGTGGTTTTTTGGTAGTTTTGGCAAATCTTAACCGATTTTGATGATTTTGGTGTCAAATTAAAGGTATTTAAGAGTGGTTTTTGAAAATCAGATGAAATGAAGAAAATAAAAGATTCTTCGTAATTTCGGCAATTCTTAACCGATTTTGATCATTTTGCTGTCAAATTGAAGGGGTTTTAGGGGAGTTTCGGAAAAACGAATAAATAGGGAAACATTGTAAAAATAAAATTATGTGTCTAGAAACAGTTAGATAATAATTTTTTTTCTATAATCTTTATTTTGACATACCATATATTACAATATATTTCTTCTTTGTTATTTGAAGCTATGTTATGTATGTTTTTCGACTTTTTTTAAATTTTATTTATTTTTATTTTATTTTTTTTATTGTTTATTTAAAAAAGTATTAATTGTAATTAAATAAAGAGATGTGAAATGGTCGTCCAAATCACTTTCATGATTGTCTTCCGTCGGCTCGCCTAATATACATCCATTTTTGGTACAAATTTATGTGCTAGGAAACTATCGCTTGTCAATGCAGTATTCTCAACTTTATACTTTTGAATGTGTAGATGGAGTTCTTCAGAGCTTTCAAGCCGTCAGCGGCACGGACTGCGAAGTTACCTGGAATATGTGAAAAAAAAGTTTACAGTTGTAAAAATATATTATATTATATATGTATATAGATAAAGTATGTATGTATGTATTGTGTGATATAAAACTATATGGTAATAACTACTGTTTATGAATTAGAAAATCTTAAACGATTTGAAGGGGTATTATCAATAATTGGGGGGTTCCATCGAAAGGAACACGTTAAGTGCAAGAAGCATGTAATGTGTAATTTGTGTAATTTGTACCTGTTTCTTACGAAATTCATAGCAATTCAAAAACTCAAGAAGTATGGAATATCGGCTTCTAGTGACTGTTAGCAGATCACTTCTAGCATCTTTCACTTTTAAGAGGTATTCTAGTCTAACGTCAAGTATCCGTCATCCCTTTATTGAACCTACAGAAGAGTAAACGACTGTAAACTATTACTCAGACATCTTGTCGGTATTTTCTGCTTCTAATAAATTTACACATTACAGTTCCGATCCGTGTTTTCTTTCGTATCCGACTTATTTGTCGGTGTTATAAGTTCCTAAAGCTCATAATACCATCTTATGAGACATAGGATCTAGTTAACGGATAAAGAAGATAAAAATAATACGTTGCACCTTTCTCTAGCCACCAGACAGACATTTCAGCTTAATACGTCATCTGTTACACATCTACATTAGAAGTTTATCCATCGACCAACTGTGGATCGACTGCGCTCCACGTTTAGTTTAGTAGATAACGCGTATTTTTAGCTGCTGTGGAGCAGTGTTTTGAAGAAAACCCGAACCCATTCGCTACGAAGGAAGGAGCTTGGCTTTCAGGCTTAAAAAATCCAAACTCGTGCAAGAGTTGTTAAGTTCACTTTTGGTTGAATAGGTAAAAAGCAGTATCGCTTTTAGAGCGATGCTAATCCACAAGCCATTAGGTGTGCTCTTCTTCTTCTTTAACGGCGAAGACACCGCTTACACGGTTATCAAGCAGCGATTTTCGCCGTTGCAAATGCGCAAAGAACCATATATCTTCCGCAGAACCTTTTTTTCGAAAACTGAATAATGAGTGACTTATACTTTTAGAGTTTGGTTTTTGTTCGTTGAGAGAGGACTTTACTTCTCAATTGCCTACTCAGTCCGAAGAAGCATCTGTAGGCTAGAGTTATCCTGCGTTGGATTTCGAGGTGCGCTCTGTTGGTTTATTTATTTCTTCAAACATGAAACTTTTTTGTGGAAGATTTGAAAGATATTTATGTGGACGACTTTTGGTTCTATAAAGTTGGCAATAAATTTATTGAAAGGTTTGAACTCTTGATGAGGACATTACCTCGCGTTGCCAACCTATGGCGTAACCTCAAGATTGCAATTCAGCACTACTGGATTATTTTAGTAAGGTTATATAATCGACACGTAAATCAGATTCACGCCTTGGAAGAGAATATTCGGCGCGTTATTGCTGACATAAGGCCCCAAGAGGTCCACAATATGATCGAAAATTAGTCCTCTCCGCTGGAATTTATTCGAGCCAACCACAGCGGTCTCTTGCTCAAAGTCATACTTAAAACATAATGGTAAAACTTCATCAGCGGCTTATACAAGAGGGTCCCAAAGTAAACATGACTTTTTGAATCTAGCGCCCATCTAGCGTAGAGGCCATTCAAAACGCTTGTAACGGCATACTGGTGACCAAACCAGCCAACAAGCTAAAACACTCGTTCGACATGTTTTTTGTCCATGCGAAAAGCTGTATTGAAGCAGATGGAGACTATTTTGAGCAAAATAAATTGATTTTGCCGAAAAATCATTTGTTTTAGTTCTGCTTATTTTGGAACCCACCTTGTAGAACTATTTTACGGGTTCAAACTGCGTAAAGACTATCAATTAGTCAACAATCTTTTACGTATGTTTTTCTTATATCTTCATTATCCTTCAATTGCATACACAGCAAACTCGATAGAGCCTTATATTCTATGTTTTGTAGACTGACTATACGGTAATAGGCGCAATTATTTTGCTCGGTCTTAATTTGGACTGGATTTCAATCGGTAAAATGGTGTCATTGTACCATATTCTTATTAAAAACTGAGAAACACTAGAAAGCGCATTGTGAAGCTCAGTCGGCACTCGAAGTGTTGCTGATCTTCAGCCATTATACGGGTAATCAAATTTTTCCTTAGTAAGCTAATGATAACCTAATTACATGGTCTTTAATTGATGATTTGAGTTCTTGCTATATTTTGTCTATATCACTGTTGCCCCAGTAGCTAAAAATAATGCCTTTTCCATAAATTTTACATTTCTATTTGTCTGCCTACATCTCAAGCTATCAACACTTTCGGTCTCTCCTCTTTTCGCTCCTCAAATATGTCTCTCTTTTCCTTTACGTTGCATCCGCTCACAGTGAAGCTATATAGAAAACATGGTTTCTTTTTGAACTTCCCTCAATCTGGCTACTTCACCAACGGCAGATAATACATAGAGCATAAATATTAATAACTAATTTTATTTTTTCTTAAAATTTCTCCTAAACATTAATGCAATTTGCATTCGTGCCAAGTCATTTTGCACATAATTTCTCTTTTGTCACTTTCGCAATTGAAATATACACCATTTCCTGCGGTCCACCAAGGGAAAATTTTAAATCTCACCACATCCGACGTATGAACCTTTAAATGCTAGTACAACTGCCTTCATAATACTTATTTTTGTTATTGTTGTTTATTGCAATTGGGCAGCGATTGTGTTTGTCCTCCCTTGTCCGAAGGCCAAGTTGTCAGTTGTGTTGCAATTTGCATTCATTTGTCGGATGTGCATATTCTGCTGGCAGCCAGCGTCTCTATTAGTTTTACTTTCATGGTTTTTGGCCACACCACACACAGTGTCTTAAAAGACGCTGCACGTTTGAATAGGGCATTAATGAGAATTTAATGGCATTTGGCACGAAATGTGGAAATGCCTAAATTTAAAAATATTATTTTCGCTTCGTATTTGGGTCAAAAAAATTATAAAAAATAGAAAAAATTGTTCAAAATTCATACACTGAATTTTCATTAAATTTTTCGATATAGAAATAATCTACCTGGGAAACTCAACCCAGTTTTAATAATATTTTCTAAATAACTCAGAACGGTTGTAGTTTTCGACTATTACTCTTATTTTCAACCCTTTCTGTGTAGTATACTGAACAGTCCACAAGTCTTTAGAGAAAATTAGAATGCAGCTGGATCTTCCGAAGTTCATTGTAGTCTCATTGCTTCATTCGTTTTATTATCCTGACATCGATTGCGACTGCAAAAGCTAGGCTTCAGACCTTTTTTTGAAATTTCATATTATCGATCCCACAGGATACACAGATGAATACATGAAGTTCTGAAAAGCCTCATGTGTACTTTCAGCTAAAATATTTATTCTACCTAAAATAATTTAATTGAAAGTAAAGATTGAGAACTTTCTATCAGAATTGGTTATAGAACAACAAAGGAATCCAGTGGCTTTTTCAAGAGGAGATTTTTAACATTTTCCTTGTTGGCTTTAATACTAAAAATATACATTTAGCCACTTCACGTCTTGAGCGAAGGCAAACTTCGTATTCGTCATGCAATAACTTGAGTTATTAGGCCGTTAATAGAGTAATTCTGCATTGCCAAATTTGGTAAGCACATCTTCGTTCAAAAATTGTTCAAGAATGGAAACACTATCTGAACTCTGTTATCGTATGCGAAGGTCTCTGAACCATGGGTGAGGTAAAATAAGAAAAGG
This sequence comes from Bactrocera correcta, assembly GCA_027475135.1. Taxonomy (NCBI): domain Eukaryota; kingdom Metazoa; phylum Arthropoda; class Insecta; order Diptera; family Tephritidae; genus Bactrocera; species Bactrocera correcta. Next base: position 24,729,179 of record CM050327.1, read on the forward strand.
TCCTTCTTATTCAAAAACTATTTGGAAATAATAGACATTCAAAAGAATTATTTCTTTCCACGACTTTTTATATAGAGAGTATAATGGTAGTCACTTATGGCAATATCTCAGAAGTGGGTCCTTTTAAACGAGTTTAATAAAATAGTTTATGTCGAAGAAATGGTTTATGTCACTTAGACCTGTAGAATATATGCTCAGATCGACTTAAGTTCTTTGTGTTTAATTTTTTTTCGCTGGACTTATGCAGAATTCATAGAAAAAACGGTATTTACGATATATGTACACCGGGTTTTCCAATAGGGATGATATGATTTGTTAGTGTCGTTTCATTGATTTTTAATGTCATTATCTATACTTTTTTTTTTGATGTATTACTGTTATATTTACAATTTTATCATGGAAAGATATACGCAAGAAAAAATATTACAAATTATTAGTTTTTATTATAAAAATAATCGTACTTTTATTTTATATTCGGAATAATCATCCATCTATGCTCACTAGTTGTCGAATTGTTGAATATGTTAAGCGTGCATTTTCTTTGCCTAATCTTTAAGTGCCAATTAGACAAAGAACCGCTCGATGTTGTAAAAATATTGCTACCGTTCAGGCAAGAGTTGCGAAAGACCGCAATGTGTCATTTTACAGTAAAAGTTCTCAAGAAAATCCAGGTGGGTTTTGAGAAAGCATTTGGACTTGCGCATTTGTATAAAATTGTCTCACTCAAAAACAGAAGCCACTGGACCATCGTAAAGGTCGTGTATTTTCTGATTTTGCCTTGGAACAACTTGAAAACGATAACAATTCTTTTAAGAAAATCATCTTCTCCGATCACGCTCACTTTCATCTGAGTGATGTGGTAAATAATCAAAACTTTCGATTCTGGTGCGAAGAAAATCCACAAATTATTCATGAACAACCATTACATTCAACTAAATTGATAGTTTGGTATGGTTTTTAGTCGGGTGGAATCATCCGTCCGTATTTCTTTCGAAATAAAGCTGGTAACAGCGTTGCTGTCAGTGGAGAGCAGTATAGATCGATGATAACCAACTTTTAATGGCCGAAATTGAAAAAAGTTGATCTTGACAATATATGGTTCCAACAGTTTAGAATTACGTGCCACATAGCATACAACAACGGAATTATTGCGAGAAAATTTTCGAGATTTGATTATTTTAAGAAATTGTGACATTGAATGATCTACAAGAAGTTGTGATTTAACACAAATAGACGACTGCATGTGGGGTTATTTGAAGTCAGTGGTCTTCAGCAAAAAATCAAACTTTCTTCAAAGTCTAGAAATCAATATTGAATGTGCTTTTCATAACATATGACGTGATATAGTGCAAAAAGAACTCGAAAATTGGGTTCAACGAATTCGTTCGAGCAAAAGAAGTCGTAGAGGCCAATTGAATAATGTTATATTCAGAATTTAATTGTGTCGGTTGCACTTCACATTAAATTAAAAAAAAAAATATTTGAATCTCCTTAACAATTAGTGTGTTTTGGTTTTTAAGAATTCATTTCGCTATTATCGGAAAACCCTGTAAATTATTGCAATTAGTTTAGCCAACTAGCTTTTTTCTTTTTTCTTTCTTATTTTCTTATTTGTGTTCTTTCTACTAGTTCGGGTCATCATTGGGGGTCTACGTTTTTAATCCGTCGGAATAAAGACACTTTTAGCGATGTTTGCTTTTTTCACGCTGTGAATTTCGTTAAAGCACGGTTCTTTGGTCGAGAGAAAAGTACACCGTCGAGTGCGGCACTTCGGTTAAATTCTGGTTGGAGTTTCTGCATTATATACTGCAGGGATTTAGAATGAAACATGCTTCAGATTATGTAAGAAAATATTAATATTAAATTGGAAATAGTTTCTTATCCTGAAATACATTATATCTTTTCCGATTCTGAAAGTTACTGCGTGTCTCAACACTACACTTGTGTGGCTGAAAAATCAGCTCTGACCATTGCTGGGTTGTGTATTTGGAGAAGTAAACAAGTTAAGTAATAAAAGAAAAAAAAAATACCGACTGTCGTATATTTAAAAAATGTTTCGAGGTTTCGTTGGCTAAGAAAAAGTCTCGTTCTAGTGTAAGAAAGTCTGTGAATATCTACATCATACTCGTATTATGTCCTAATGGTATCACAGATTCAGGATTCTTATCCGGGTGTTCGAAAAACTAAATACTGTGATAATATTTTATAATTTTGCGACAGTTTAGACACTACTAGTCCGAAATTTGTACTTTTAAAATGCAGAATACTACTTTTCAACCAACTTCTCCTCCTTCCATAAAATTTTGACTTCAATTGATGATAAAAAAGGGACCAAATAGCGTATTACCATAAGATATTTATATATTCAAAAGCACTTTAAAGTCCTCATAAACTCAACCAAACATTTCTCTTTCAGATGGCCTGCAGCCGTTATTTCAAATCGTGCAACGGATTGTAAAGGGAATCTCAACATTGCCAATACCCGAACATACAAGTCCATAGTAATGCCTACAAACGGCATACAAGCGTTGAGTTCAATAGCAGCGACAACAGTAATTGCAAGGCCAGCAACGGAGCGAAGTGACAGTCGACATTAACTGTAAATACCGAAACACTCAAGGCAATTGTTTCGGAAGATACGCTAAAGAGCGGCTTCAAAGTGATTACTGGCCAACGGTACAAAGCAGGTGCCCGACAACATTGTAAGCCGTGACGTTATGTGCATCGTGGCACAGCAAACGAACACAAAACCAACGACAACATAATCATTGTGAATGTCAAACAGTGGCATCAATTGCAAGTCGAGAGTTGCCAGCCGTATAACAATTATTGCGAAGTCGCGTGGGCTTTCCGCACTTAAGCGTTGCCCCGAGCAAGCACAGCTAAAGCAACAGCAACAGCAACAGCAACAAAAAACGTCAACAACATCAACAACAAAAACAACAAATATTGCCGAGTTACCATAGCAGCGCGATGAGTGTGGACGTGGCAGCAAGCAGGCAGTATAGTGAAAACACTACAACAACAACATCATCCGCAACAACAACAACAATAGCTGCAGATACAGTTGCAACCAAAGCAACGCAATGGTCGATATGGACAGCGCTTCGGTGGCCGATTGGTTTATGCGAAATCGGCGAATCTGCGACAGCAACAACAACAACAACAATAAATTGCACGGCTACAACGAAAGCTTTGCAGTCAAAGCGAGTTGATAGCAACACTTGCCGACAGCAACGTGATAAAGATGACCACAACAACATCAACAGTAGCAAAAACAACAACAACAAAAACAAAAGCAAAGACATCAAAATCCCCTCAGCGCAACGAGTCGCAAGTCAAAAGCGAAGGCAAATACAGCAACAAATGCAGCTAGGCCAACACTGTAGCATGCACATGCAACGCCAAAAACAACAACAACATTGGCGGCATTATCTGTTGCAGCCACTACAACGCTGCGCATCCGCCAAAGACGTTGATGCCTGCTGGTCCACCCGCTTTTCCACGATCCTAAAGCAACAACAAACACGGCAGCAACAACAATGGCTGCGCTTTTGCCTTGTGCTCGTCATTTGCCTGTCACTGCCCTCAGCAACGAATACGAAACCTCAGACCTCAGCAACAGCGCCAACAACATTGCGAGCTACACTAGCAACAAAAACAGAAATACTAATAGCAACAGCAAAGCCAACAGCCACAATCAGCCGAACGGCGCAGTCGGCAACTGAGAGTGATGACAACATTGTGACCAAAGAAACTACCAACTTCACGTACATGCACACGCACAACACCACAAACAACGCTCACGGAAATGTCATCATTCCTTCAACCAAGCTCAGCGTAAATTCAACGACCGCATCAAAAGCTCCGGTGCAGACGTTGGCGGCGCTCACGGTGGTTGCGTTGACAGTGTCAACAGCATTGCCGGTGGCAACGCAAACATACACATCCTCATCGCTGTCATCATCAGCAGCAGCGCCAGCACGGCAATCACACGACACAACAACAACAGTGGCAACAACAATGCTTGACTACGCCGTCAATGCGTTGGCGGAAGCGGAGAGCAGCGGAGGTGACAAGCCCGATGAGCAAATGGCATGGAATGCGCACTCCGTCAATGGAATGCTGCATGGCACCACAACAACGACAACAACAAGGACAAATAAATCACCAACAGCTAAATATCACGGCAGCAACAATAATATCATCCGCAATGCGCCCAGTGGGAGCAACACTTGGCATCGCATGCAGCAACTTAGGCCCACAAATGCTAACACGGACAGCAACAACAACTACGGGAACGAAGACGGAGGCTTGCGCAGGATTCGCCGCCATCGCACTACACGTTCCGTGGGTCATGGCAACCCTGGTAGTGCGGGCTTAAGCGGCAGCAGTTTCGGAGCTGTGAGTCAAGGTGGTGGCGGTGGGGGTGGCAGCGGGTTTACGGGGAGCGGTAGCAGTAGCGTTGTTGGCCTCTCGAATACGCACGATGGCGAAAGTAATAATCATAACAGTATCGAATGTCCCAGTTTCGATGAGAATTCGGCGTGTCCGTGCTACAAATTCGAAGACGGTGAGTTTGATTTGTTTTCTGCAGTTAAATTGGGAGATCCAAATGGTGACTTATTTAAGAGGTTTTTTTTTTATTTGCAAATTAAAAACACTTTTTTCGTGAGAAATTTTTTAAAAGATATTAGAAAATAATAATAATATAAATTTTTAATAAAATTATTTTGAAATCCCTTGATACCGATCTTCAAGAATAAATTTTCCGAAAAAAGGCGTTTGGCTGTGAGGAAGGCTTTCTGCTTAAAATTATGTAAAATTCAAAAACCAAAACTTTTTGTAGTATTAAAACAGTTCAATACAGGTAATGAGCAAGTAAAAATTTTTATTTTCAACAAATGAAGGGTTCCCTAGAAAAAATTCGTTTCTGTGAAAAAATGTATAGTTCACAATGTATTAAAAATTCGAGGCTATTATCAAACATTTTATAGCTTCGATCATTGCCTGTCACTGTTTCCAAGAAGTCGTGTGAACATTTCAATTCGATCGGTCTAGCTGTTTCAGAGAAATTTTGTCAGTGAGTTTCTGTTTTCAATTGAATGAATTGTTATTAGAGATCCTATTTTTGAGGCGATTGATTGGAAGATATATGTATATATGTGAGGTAGGCGGGGTAATCCATCGACTTGGCCCCGGGTAAGAAGGTACAAGGTATAATAAATTTTTGAAAAACTCTCTAGGATGTTGTATATTTATAATAATTCCATTGCATTTGTTTTTTGAGTCAATCACACTACTGATCAACAAATGTTAACCAGGATTTCTGATAAAACTCATTGAAATGGAATTTCTGAAGGAAATTTGTTATGATATTCACGCTGTACTCAGGCAAAAAATGTATAGTTATTCACTGTAGGATTTAACTTTACCGGCAGACTGTTCAAGGACTGTTTTAAGAACTTAAAATAATAAAAAAAGTGTAAAGTTCTCTCTCTAATTTCGCATTTATTCTGTAAGTTGTCTGAACTATTACAATCTTCTCCTAAATAACAGGGTTTGCGAACGTCATGTATTAGCGCATATTTAGATGTCATGGAACTGACGTCAGGTCTGGGAAGGAGTCAGTGGAAAGATCTAATAATAACGGAACGCCTAAAAAGCAGGGTTTATAAGGGACTGCTATATGTAGTCCAGTGAAGCCATAAAAAAGAAGAACTTCTGTACTCAAACTAAGTAGCAAAACGCGTAGCAGCCAATACAAATTTGCAGAGGCGTTTAATTTCCATTCCTACCAAATGCGCAAATATGCGCACTCAAATGTTTAAGTCTTGACCTCCCGAACTCGTGATAGTCAAGAAGGAAATGTTGAGATGTTTCCACCTCATCTTCTTCCATACAGTTTCTGCAGATGGTGGTAAGATTCCCATCCGTAAGGCAATGGTGTGTTAAGTGCTAAGAGCTCCACAACTAAGGAGAGGCTAGCCTTACAGTGAGCAAAGTGGTCACTTGATCTCCTGCGATCGATCTGGAGTGGGTGGCTCAGCGCTAGCCAAGTTCCCACGTAGACCATGAGGATGCAGAAGCACCGACCCACTATCGTTCCACTGATAGCGGTTCTAGGATGCCTCCCTTAGCTAGTCCATCAGCTTTACAATTCCCTTGATTTCGCATTTCAATTTATCCTCAAGAAGCTGCTCATTTGTCGGAACTGCCGATATCGGACCACTATAACATATAATAACGATCGGAATCAAGGGCTTGTATGGAAAACTTTCGCATTTGACGTGATATATTCACGAAATTTGACAAGGATTACTGCTTAAGGTAATAAAATCATATCCGAAAATTCAGATCGGATTACTATAGCATATAGCTTCCATACAAACTGAACGAATAGTTACTAAAAGAAATGCACCTGTGAAGGGTATATTAGCCTCGATGCACCCGAAGTTAACGTTTTTTCTTGTTTGATCTGGAATTTTTCGGCAACTATTTGCTTAAAATTTGTTGAATTGTTATCGGTAAGTTTCACCGTTAATGGTTTTAACCAGTTTTAAAAGGTTTTTAAAAACTATTTCCAGCAAATACAAAACAGAGCCTTGACATATTGGATATTCAGCACTGCCATTAATTTGGCTGGCTGGTCAAGTCTTATATATTAGCTTATGGTCATCATAATGGATACCTTTGTGATCATCAGCCATAGCCTGATGCAAAATCTGACTTCCTTTTATAGCATCCTTGCAGCATTTCTGACATGTAAACTAGTCTGTCAACGTCTCTTGGCTTTTATATATTTGACACCCGCATTCCTTGCTTTTCGATGTATTGTTTTTAAATACTTTCAAATAGCTGTTTGAATGATTTCCACAGATTCTGCGAGCTCTTCTTCTGCTTGAAAATAATCTTCATCGAATAATGCTTCCAGTTCATTATTCCTCTTCAATTTTTTTGGCAACCCAAGACGTTCTTCGTTTTCGAAGTCAAAATCACTACTTTTGAATTGAGTAAACCACTCCGGCATGTTCGCTCAGCCACAGCATATTCACCATAAACTCACCAAAATACGGTGACTTTCGATTGAGGTTTTACTCATATTAAAAAAAAGAATGAAGACTCTTTGCAAAAGTACTTGTCCACAAAGTTCGTGTTGTTTATACTTCAAGTGTATGACATAGATATATTGAAAGAGGGGCACGAGATCAGTAGCTCTCCATTGCTTGTTCGGAATATTGGAAAAATGGAATAGTAAGTAGGCGAGGTCATCTCTTGGAATAGTTATAGACCCAATAAGAAATAAAGAATATTCTTTAACTCGCTTTGGGTAGACGATCTGCTATCTTAGTGAGTCTCAAAATTCCCTGAAAGAGGTCGCATTCCAAGTCAATAAGTGGCAAGTCTAACATTTTCTTTATGACAGTATTTTGCTTAAAAAATATTAAAAATATCTAAAAGCCTTACCTGCCTTCGCCTAGAATTAAAAGGTTCCTATGATGGCAGTTCAATCATAACAGGGGTTAGAACAAAAAAAGTCACCAGGAGTTGTGGCATTGGCGCAGTTTGTAAATAATTTGGTGCGGGATTCAAGCTTTAAGATAACGGTATGCCAAAATCGTTAGTTTAAACATGTAATACCTATCAAATAAATATTAAAGTATTTGTTTGCATTCTCGACCCTAATTTCGAAGGTATATTGAAAGTAGAAACTCTGACTAACTTTTATTGAAACAAATTAGGAAACACTGATACGAATAACCAACAAATAACGGGCAGGTGCGATTGAACACTTCTAATGTGTATCGAAAGTATTTCGTATAATATCCAAAGATAACAACAAACACACACTCACGCTGCTTCAGTAATAGAAAAGAAATAGAATTGAAGTGCTGTTTCCTCAAGCACGTTTTGCAACAGCACAACACTTACAAATTGACTAGTCTAATGCCACATCTGTGGGTGAGAACGTGTTCTAGTGGCACTTGGCAGGTCCTCATATGCGTACAAGAATGCTTATAACGGTGCTAATCCATATGTTAACACATATTAACAACTTTTACACACACCCACTCACTTGCTTATGTTATCCAGCGCTTCAACTTGTTTCTTTTCTTGTTTTTGTAATTCGCAGGCTTATTTCTCGAGTGTCCCGGCACGACGGCCATGTCGCTGCGCAGCACATTGGAACGCATCTCATCGCCGATACATTCATTATCCATTTATGATTTCGATCGTTCGGTCACGTCGCTCTCGCAGGATGTCTTTCAGCCAGGTGTCAATATAAGGCATTTGCAATTTTCACACTCACACTTGGAGACGCTAAAGGATAACAGTTTGCGGCATGTACGTGCAACATTGGAGTCGTTGAGCATTGTTAATGGAAAATTAACACAGGTATGTTACCAGCCATACACATACACACTTTCACATATCAATATGCGTATTATCCGTGCGCATAAGTGGCAAGCGTAAGAAAACAAAAACAACAACAACTACATGAGCAAAACATTAACGAACTTGGCAAAGTGCGGTGTCTGTAGCCAAGCGGTTAGCCGACAAAGCAGTCGGAGATATGTGTGTGTTTATGCACAGTGGTACCAGTTGGTCGAAATTGAGTTTTTTTTTATAGAAAAATGGACATCTAACCAAATCTTAAATAGTTATATATAGTAACACAATAAATCATTGAAAAAAAAAAAAGATTTTTGAAAACCCTTGGAAACTCTCAATTCTCTTTTTGAATATATTAATTAAATATTTTCGAAAAAATGTAGTTCAGTGCAAAGTGAACGTTCAACTTCGACATAAAATTATTATAAGTCAAGGTATCCTTACTTAGTCTTATTAAGTTATTATTAAGGGTGGTTTTCATGAAGAAGCAAACGGCATATAATTTAAAGATATAAAGATATGGCCAGAAAATTAACTTTATTATAAAGATAAGAGTTGCCAATATGTTTTAAAAATGATTACTAGCCGACTTGAATAAATTCCAGCCGAGAGGTCTAGTCTTCGCACCCTCTTTGCAATAATTAGGGTCAAGTATCAGCAACGATATATAAGCGATTTTACATAACCCCTGAAACAACAATCCACGACATCAGGTTATTGGCTCGCCAAAAGTTTTCTTCAATAATTGATTGTTTCGTTGTCTGTATAGAGCCAGCTTGTTGAAACCAATGTACGTCCACATCAGCATCGTCTAATTCAGGCACGAAAAACTCATTGATCAAGGCTTTATGGCGAACCCTATTGACTGTAACATCATGGCTGGCTTTATTTTTAAGAAAATATTGACCAATGATTACCTACTCGTATGCCCATAGAGTACACCAAGCAGTGACGATTTGAGGCTGTATCAGCACTCAATATGCTAAAGTTGTGTTCATTAACGAACCCATGAAACCAAAAGCGAACGTCCGCGAACTGTTTCGAAAAATGGCTGGACACAGCTCCAATCGTTGAGTGCCATGGATGGACTCATTAAGTTCTTCTTCCAAATTCTGCTTCACAATATTTGAAATAGCAGTGAGCATGGGGTCTCTGAGAATGATCATTATCTACTTAAGTAAAGGTAGTGCAAAACCGAACCATGGTTACCAACTCTGCTGGGCAATTATGTCGACCAAACATTGTAGCCTGCTACTAAAAATCTTATTTTTCGAACATACTAAGCAATAAATATTGCATATAAAGGAGAAGATGGAAAATTTGAGCGCACGTTTTAATTTCTAGTACTGGAAAGACGGATGTTGTCACATTCATTGTATAAATGGAAAGAAGAGGTAATGACTATCTTACAATTTTTTAGACATAGTTGAAATCCATTCAAAGTTAAAAAACCTGGTGGCTTTCAGAATGGAAGTAGGCGTGGTTATACACCAATATCACTTATTTGCAAAAACTAAATTTCATACAAAACTGTCTGGTAGTTGATTTTATAAAAAAATTGTATCAAACGTATTGCAGTTTTACAACTCTTTTCCATACAGCCTTCTCATATAATCGTCGCATGTATTTTGTGCAAACACAGGCGTAAAAAACTAGATGAAAATATGTACTTCTGTCAAGAAAGCGACGGGAATTTATAAATAAATCGAATTTTTTTTCAATTATCATTCAAATTTATTTTATCGACTTCAAAGTAACATCAATTTGAAGCGATGCGTGACGCTTCTCCCAATCGTCAAAACCTTTTGTTATAGGCACTTTCCGGGATGGCCTTCAATTCTGGCGTCGAATTTGTTTTGATGTCTTCAATTGAGTCGAAGCGTGTTCCCTTAAGCGGCTGAAAAAAGGTAAAAGTCACATGGAGCTAAATCAGGGTTATTCGGTACTTTTTCAATAACATTCGCTGAGTGTGTGGTCAAAGTTTAACATAAATACGTTTAAAAATTTTGTAAAATTCGACAAACACTACTGAGGTCGACTGACATAAAGAGCTGCTGTAATTACACTGGTTGACAGATCGCGCTAATTTCTGGCATCATAATTAAGGACAGTTATACCAACCCAGAAAAAAATTTTATCTGTCTTCCATATCAGCGGGAGGTGAGAGGGGGAAATGAAGAATTCCCGATACTTTCTTGACAGAATTTATAGCTGCCTTCTACACGCAATTTCTCCACTCGATTCTGCTTTCTAGTAATAAAATTACGTGTAAAGGAAACTACAAAGTCATCGAGTTGTATTCTTACAAGAAAATATACGAATAATTCTCTAAAGTGGTATAACCACTACCGAATTTGTTATGAATTTTTTTTTTTTTTTTTTGAATATTTTAGATCAGTTTTACTATTGCGAATGATTCAAATAGTAAATGAATATGGTACTTAATAAGCTACTATATTTAGATAAATTCTTTATTCCTAAGAGTAAATGAATCTTATCGAATATACCTGTACAGTTTATATATTGTATTTTTGAAAAACATAATCCTTTAATGGGTGTAGTAAAAGTCTGATTAGTTTCTTCCGAATATTTTAATGCATAAACCTTTTTATAATTATACTTGCACTTGTATCCTGTAAAAGCACAGCAGAGGATTTTTATTCACTTAATTGTATAATCGGATATATAGTGTTGATATAGGGATGTTTCTGGTTCAACGGCATTGAACCAATTTACCTGAGAAAAGAAGCCATGAATCAACACGTGTATAAGAGAATATTGGAAAATGTTGTGCTACCACACCTCACGTGAAATATTTCGTTATGGTGGTTGTTTCAGCAAGATAATGACATGAAACTCACAACTAAATCTGCTAAGGAATGATTTCGAGTCAAGAGAGTTGAGGTTATTGTGGCCTGCTAAATCGCTTGACCTCAATCGCTTAGGAAATCTCTGGCCAGATATCAAAAAAGTGTTGCTGTAGAAAATCAAACAAGGGTTGTTAAAACAGGCAGAGTTATGTATAGTATATAGCGAACTAGCACGAAACTAATCTAAATAAATTATACTATATCCTCCCAAGTTTGGACCTCAATAGTGACTTACGGGTGAAAATACCTTCTGGACGTGAATGGGGAAGAAGTTTATTAAGGGAGGAGAAAACTATCTATGAAAATGGATTGCGGTGTACTGTACTCCGGCAATATTAACATCTCTCCTTCTAACTTCCAAGCGGATGTATTGGGCATGGAGAAAGCCTTTGGGGTTCTACTGAACAACTACGGGGAATACAGAAAGCGACCATTTACTCCAGTTTAGTAAACAAAGCGAGAAAGATTTTAAGCTTACTGGCAGGTGACCTCAACAAGCAGACCAGTTGGCCAAGTCAAGAGACTCTCTAGACGAATTTGAAGCAGAGACAATACCATGTCCACTAGGAACGAACCAAATACAATTTGAAAAAATAGCACAAAATATATGGAATTCCACAACAAAATTCAGGTAGCGAAACAGATATGGCCATCAATTATCATAAGACAAAATCTAAGGACTTATTACCTATGTCTAAGAGAAATATATACAGATTATAGCTTCTATAACGGGGTTTGTGTTAAAAACGGGCAACCTCGAAGCGAGCAAAAAAACGGTTCTACACTTTCTCTGTATTGCTCAGCTCCATAAAGAATCAGATTTCGAACTTTTGAAATCCATCAGGTGCCAATTCTTGAATGTAGTGGATCAAAATGGCGCTTATAGTGCTAAAAGAGCCCGAAGAACCAGCACTTTTACCTATCATCGAACACAAGGCAATTATGGAGCACAGGTCACGAGTTATGGCAGCGAATTCCGCTGAAAGTGCATTGCGATCTGATCGATTCTCTCCCATGCAGTTGTGCTGTAGTAATATTTTTTGTTTTAATATTTGTTAACTGTTAAAGTGGGCATGGCAGGTCTTTAGTTCTTTATCCGAAATGACAATAAATATTGCTTCAAAAATATTTATCAAGCCAGATCTTACTATAACAGGTTAATTGAATAGTCCCCGGCCTGACACATATGGTAGATGGCGCCACTAAAATTAAATCTTTTTGATTTTCAGAGTAAATCCTTTCCCCCAAAAAGCTACACTTCTTAACCGATTCTGAAAAATTTCGTAACTTTTTTTGAAAAAAAAATCCCTATTTTGCACCACAGTGCAACGTGTTTAGATTAAGCATTGTCTGTCAGCCGTTGATTGTAACGAAGCAGGTAGTAAATTTAGTGATGCAGCATATTTCACGCGCACCAACACACTCCACACGCCGGCGATATGTTGATGATATGTAAACTTCAGCAAATTTGTAATTGCATGTGTGTGTGTGTGGGTGGGTGTTTGCGCATTTTTCTTACACTCACTGACAGTTATGCCAACAATTGTGCTAGCTTTTGCATGCGAAGAATTGGCAAGCGTGTTGGTACACAGACTCAGCTGAGAAGTAGCGCTCACAACTGGATTAGAGCAAACCGCCCGATCTGATCGCCGTACGTTTGAATTGCTTTGCTGCTTCGGTTGCACTCATCTTTGCTTAGCACTTCGCACACTTCACACACTTCACACACTTCTTCGTCAGCAACGCCGCTTTGCCACTTTACTCTTCGGCTGTGCGGCTGTTTGGCTGCTTGGCTGCTTTGCTCAGCTGTCGTCCGCATAACGCATGAGTGCGTCTGTCAGTTTCGTGCAATTTGTCTACCTGTCTGCCGCTATGTCTGACGGCCGCCTAACTGTATGTTATTTTCTTCGACTGCTGTTAAATACGTGTCAGCAAATATTCGCCCGAAATTACGCATTCATGCATTTTGTGTTGGTTTCATGCGAAATGTACGTGCCAAACGGGCTTGCAACAGTCCTCCACTACATCGAGCGTTATTATGCTTACACACACACATCCACACGTGCATGCATACGTGCGTTGTGGCAGTACGTTTTTGTGGCAGGCACGTTTACGAGGATTTGCCAAATTGAAATTTCGTAAATAATATTCTTAAGGTGAATATTTAATTCATTGTATAATATAGACGGAAAGGTCGTGTCTCATAATGTTTATTCTTTAGTAGAATTGTCTGTTTATTGACTGAAAGTTAAAGGATTACATTGTGATATGCTTGAATCGTATTTTAGTAGGATTAATTTTCTTCATTTGCCTGAATTTGTTATTAAGTCAGTTTTTGAGAAAAATTTGAATTTTCGTTTATTTTTTAAATGTGAATTATGAGGGCAGTCAAAGTAATAGTAGTGCGTGGATAAAACTATGAAAATTTCAAAATTAAATATTTTGGATAAAAAAATATCAGAAACATAAATATTAAGTTTCTTAATATTTTTTTTATCAGTTTGTAAAAATCTGATTCAAGTTTTGTCAACAACGGGCGAGGTAAGCACTGCATAGCTTTTCAGCGCAATCTTGTAAAAAATAATTTATTCCAAAAAGCAAAACAAAAAAAAAAAACAAAGAAGTTGAAAATTTATTTGGTTGTTCAGCGACAATGATTCGAAAAGCTTCAAAATACAAACTGAACCCCAAAACATGTCGTCGTCATCCGGAAATAACTGACAGAGAAGCTAAGCTCCTGGTAATATTACAATGAGTTGTCAAAAAAGTCTTGCGGTATTTTTATTGAATCAATTCGTGTGGCACCCATACATCGAGCTTCTTAGTGACTCCAAGCTTCTTCAAATAGTTTATAACGGTTTGATGACTACTATGCCGGTCTCTTTCGACCAATTCAGCGATTTTATCGCAATTTTCGACGACAGGCCTTCCGGAGCGTGGCACATCTTTGACCACCTCTACACCAGAACGAAAACATTGAAACCATCGTTGTGCGGTGGAAATGGAAACTGTATCGGGTCCATAAACTGCACAAATTTTATTGGCGCCTTGAGATGCATTTTTGCCTTTATCGTAGTAGTACTGTAAAATATGCCGTATTTTCTCTTTATTTTGCTCCGATTTTGCGACGCTATAACTCACGAACGACTTAAAAGAAACGACAATCAAGCGCGTGAAATGAGCTTTCCAAAAAGGTATAGCATGACCCGATGCGACTAGAACTAGGCGCTATCAGCGCCAACTAGCAAAAAGATCGCAAGACTTTTTTGACAACCTAATATTATCAAATCAAAATCATTTTGCACGTGTATTGAAAATTAAAAAAGAATTGAGTCTGGATACAAGTGTATAAACAATTCGCAGACGTTTACAAGATGGTGATTTAGAAGCTCATACCGCAAGATAAGTGCCGTTGTTATTAAGAAAACATATGGCTCAGCGGCTGTAGCTTGCAGATGACCACTTCGTTTGGCCCATAGTGAAATAGAAAAACATTTTATGGACAGATGAATCCATAGTCATGCTACACGGTGCAAGGGGAATGCCAAAACGTAGAATGACAACCCAACTTGGAGTACAATTAAAAATACAGCAAAAAAACAGTTAAACATGGTATTATGATTTCCTCATGTTTTTCGTTTTATGTAGTTGGACCAATATATAGGATTAAGGAAACCATGGATCGTAATGTGTATGTTTGAAGTATACAGGAAATAATGTTACTTTCTTTGTAAAATATTGTCAGACGAAATCATGTCCAACGATTGGAATTTATAGTAAGTGAGCTTTGCCCAATTCCAAAAAGGAAGAGCCCCAATCTGCGCAAATTACCGTTGGTTAAGTCTCCTAAACTTCGCATATAAAGTTCTATTGAGAGTATTGTGTAAAAATTAAAGCCCCGCATCAACAAACTGCGTGGCTTTAGACCTGCAAAATCAACAACCGACCATGCGCCAAATCTTGGAAAAGACCCGCTGAGAAGAGAATCGACACACACCACCTCTTCCACGTTTTCAAAGCTGCTTTCGACAGCACGAAAAGGAGCTGACTCTATGCCGCGATGTCTGAATTTGGTATCCCCGTAAAACTGATACGGCTATGTAAACTGACGTTGAGCAACACCAAAAGCTCTGTCAGGATCGGGAAGGACGTCTCCGAGCCGTTCGATACCAAACGAGGTTCCAGGCAAGGTGACTCTCTATCATGCGACTTCTTCCATTTTCTGCTGGAGAAAATAAGTCGAGCTGCAGAACTTAATCGAGCAGGTACAATCTTTTATAAG
The DNA here is from genome assembly GCA_027475135.1 of Bactrocera correcta. Taxonomy (NCBI): domain Eukaryota; kingdom Metazoa; phylum Arthropoda; class Insecta; order Diptera; family Tephritidae; genus Bactrocera; species Bactrocera correcta. Next base: position 24,744,725 of record CM050327.1, read on the forward strand.
AGTATACAGCTATTGAAATCATCGGCCTCAACACCCGCTCTTAGTTCTGCTTTCTCCAGACTGGACAAGGAAGCAAAGCAAATGGGTCTGGTGGTGAACGAGGGCAAGACGAAATATCTCCTGTCATCAAACAAACAGTCGTCGCACTCGTGACTTGGCACTCACGTCACTGTTGTCAGTCATGACTTAGAAGTCGTGGATAATTTCGTCTATCTTTGATCTAGCGTAAACACCATCAAGAATGTCAGCCTGGGAATCCAACTCTATAAGTCACTCATTACTCCTGTCCTGCTATATGGTGCAGAGGCGTGGAGGATGACCGAGTTTTAGAGAGAAATGTTTTGCGAAAAATGTATGGTCCTTTGCTCGTTGGCCACGGCGAATATCGCATTCGATGGAACGACTAGATATACGACGAGATAATTACCCAATTGACACAAACAAGTTGGCTCAGTAGTGTTTTCAGAAAAATAGGATTAAGGTCATGGAGTGGCATGCACAGTCACCAGATCTCAACCCCATATAAAATTTATGTTGCGCCGTAATGGATGAAGTTGCCGATGCTAATCTAAATAATAGTAATCAACTTTGGGAAACTGTTGAGCATGAATGGAAATCAATTTAATGGCACGCAACTAAGTAAGTGTATTTTCAAGGACAATAACGGATTTCTTATTTTATAATTCCAAAATGAAATCAGTTAGTTGTCCAAGTACAAACCCTGAATACACTAAATAGGTGTTGATATTGTAAAAACGCCAAAAGTTCAAAACCATTTTTTTTTGGGATAATAGTATCTAAAAGTTGAAGTTCCTTCATTAAATATTTACGATAGATGACCAGTATATATAAATTTTGTTGTAAAAAAAGGGAATAAGTTTCATACCAATCATCAGTAGTAAGTTTTCATATGAAAAAACAATCAAATTCAGCTTTATGGTCACGCCCTGTGGCGTGGAATATGCTTTCTTATTGTTTCCTGTTAAGATGATCTTAACGTCTGAACCAACAATGACGAAACCTACTTCGATAGATCTCATAATGAGATCCCTTATGATTGCAAGTCTTTAAGGAGATGTTCGAATGGAAACCTATAAACCCTTGCAAGCGAGAAGTGTGTACGACCTTCTTATCTCTAGTATAGAAATGAGCACAAAGAATTGATCACTTTTCATGCAATAAGCACGGGAGCATACCAGTGTACCCTTTTTTCGCGTCTGATACTCAAAGGAAATCTTGTAAAACTTTTCTCTTTTTCGGACTTTTACCTCTATAACAATTCAAAAAACTTTTGTTTGCAACTTGACGGAGTTGAATTTTAAAACATTCGGTACAAAGATAGATCTTTTCATCTTGTTGCTTCTCTCAGAGCGTTTTTCTGATATTTCTTCAATGAAATCCAAATAATTCCCATATATACATACATTTATTTCTCCATTGTATGCATTTGAAGTATACAATACTTAACAATTCCACAGATAAAGTAAGAACATTTTATTCTCCCTTTAAAAATATTTTAAACAACCTTTGCGCAAAAAATCTCAACTCCAAACACTTAACGTACTAAACAACAAGCACCAAATCTCCAAAATACTACCATTGAGATCATAAAAAAGCGTGCAAAGCACCAAAGCGCAACTTAATTAGCCATTCAAATGAGGCAAGCAAGCACCAACGTAGGTAGAAGAAGGGAGCATCCAGCAATAGCAGAAAGTAGACGGCGCAAATATGCCACTAAACAGCCTTAGAAATATTGTTTTCTACGTCATTAACTTTCAAATATACACAGAAACCACGAAATCTGTTTTGATGGTCGCTTTGTTGTTGCTTTTATTGACGGCAATACGAAGGCATGCCGCTTAAGGAGAGCAGAATGCGCGAAACATTGAATGTGTGCAACAACAAATTTTACACCGGCAAGAGGTTTTTAAAAGGGAGCCTTTTTGAAATCTTAAATTTATACACGCACACATTTACAAGCGTATGTGTGTGCTTTTGCGGAGAGACAAAATTATGCAGGCGTAGGTGCAGAAATAACGGCGCTCAATAAAATAATTTACACTTTTGCCATTACGAAGAAGCGCGCAAAAGAAAAAAAGCCAAAACAATAAAGGGTATAACGCGGTAAAGTGTAGCACAAACATAATAAAAGTCAAATGTGCGCAGTTAGAATGTGGACTGCCGCAAACGCACTGCTGCTAACCCCGTTCCGAACACATGTCGACACAGCAATAAAATTCGCAAAGGCAAAAGTGTGCCACGCAGTAGCTGTAAATCAAGTCCAATTACGATATCTCCTGTCATCAAACAAACAGTCGTCGCACTCGTGACTTGGCACTCACGTCACTGTTGTCAGTCATGACTTAGAAGTCGTGGATAATTTCGTCTATCTTTGATCTAGCGTAAACACCATCAAGAATGTCAGCCTGGGAATCCAACTCTATAAGTCACTCATTACTCCTGTCCTGCTATATGGTGCAGAGGCGTGGAGGATGACCGAGTTTTAGAGAGAAATGTTTTGCGAAAAATGTATGGTCCTTTGCTCGTTGGCCACGGCGAATATCGCATTCGATGGAACGACTAGATATACGACGAGATAATTACCCAATTGACACAAACAAGTTGGCTCAGTAGTGTTTTCAGAAAAATAGGATTAAGGTCATGGAGTGGCATGCACAGTCACCAGATCTCAACCCCATATAAAATTTATGTTGCGCCGTAATGGATGAAGTTGCCGATGCTAATCTAAATAATAGTAATCAACTTTGGGAAACTGTTGAGCATGAATGGAAATCAATTTAATGGCACGCAACTAAGTAAGTGTATTTTCAAGGACAATAACGGATTTCTTATTTTATAATTCCAAAATGAAATCAGTTAGTTGTCCAAGTACAAACCCTGAATACACTAAATAGGTGTTGATATTGTAAAAACGCCAAAAGTTCAAAACCATTTTTTTTTGGGATAATAGTATCTAAAAGTTGAAGTTCCTTCATTAAATATTTACGATAGATGACCAGTATATATAAATTTTGTTGTAAAAAAAGGGAATAAGTTTCATACCAATCATCAGTAGTAAGTTTTCATATGAAAAAACAATCAAATTCAGCTTTATGGTCACGCCCTGTGGCGTGGAATATGCTTTCTTATTGTTTCCTGTTAAGATGATCTTAACGTCTGAACCAACAATGACGAAACCTACTTCGATAGATCTCATAATGAGATCCCTTATGATTGCAAGTCTTTAAGGAGATGTTCGAATGGAAACCTATAAACCCTTGCAAGCGAGAAGTGTGTACGACCTTCTTATCTCTAGTATAGAAATGAGCACAAAGAATTGATCACTTTTCATGCAATAAGCACGGGAGCATACCAGTGTACCCTTTTTTCGCGTCTGATACTCAAAGGAAATCTTGTAAAACTTTTCTCTTTTTCGGACTTTTACCTCTATAACAATTCAAAAAACTTTTGTTTGCAACTTGACGGAGTTGAATTTTAAAACATTCGGTACAAAGATAGATCTTTTCATCTTGTTGCTTCTCTCAGAGCGTTTTTCTGATATTTCTTCAATGAAATCCAAATAATTCCCATATATACATACATTTATTTCTCCATTGTATGCATTTGAAGTATACAATACTTAACAATTCCACAGATAAAGTAAGAACATTTTATTCTCCCTTTAAAAATATTTTAAACAACCTTTGCGCAAAAAATCTCAACTCCAAACACTTAACGTACTAAACAACAAGCACCAAATCTCCAAAATACTACCATTGAGATCATAAAAAAGCGTGCAAAGCACCAAAGCGCAACTTAATTAGCCATTCAAATGAGGCAAGCAAGCACCAACGTAGGTAGAAGAAGGGAGCATCCAGCAATAGCAGAAAGTAGACGGCGCAAATATGCCACTAAACAGCCTTAGAAATATTGTTTTCTACGTCATTAACTTTCAAATATACACAGAAACCACGAAATCTGTTTTGATGGTCGCTTTGTTGTTGCTTTTATTGACGGCAATACGAAGGCATGCCGCTTAAGGAGAGCAGAATGCGCGAAACATTGAATGTGTGCAACAACAAATTTTACACCGGCAAGAGGTTTTTAAAAGGGAGCCTTTTTGAAATCTTAAATTTATACACGCACACATTTACAAGCGTATGTGTGTGCTTTTGCGGAGAGACAAAATTATGCAGGCGTAGGTGCAGAAATAACGGCGCTCAATAAAATAATTTACACTTTTGCCATTACGAAGAAGCGCGCAAAAGAAAAAAAGCCAAAACAATAAAGGGTATAACGCGGTAAAGTGTAGCACAAACATAATAAAAGTCAAATGTGCGCAGTTAGAATGTGGACTGCCGCAAACGCACTGCTGCTAACCCCGTTCCGAACACATGTCGACACAGCAATAAAATTCGCAAAGGCAAAAGTGTGCCACGCAGTAGCTGTAAATCAAGTCCAATTACGAGAATTTCCAGTTCATTTCCTCAGCCGAATTGTTTGTGGCGTTTGTTTTTTATCGAGCACACATTTGAATTGATGGAAAATTAGGTTACGTATACGCCACGGCTGGCAAGGAGTACCTACAATACGTGTGTAAATAAAGGAGCGAATAGGCAAAGTTAATAACCGGCAGGAATGTATTGTCTTATGAGTGCACAAATATTGTGGCTTAGGAACAATATATGTAGGTATTTCGAAATAAAATATGGTGGTGTCATAGAAATAATATACAGTTCAGCTTGCCTAACTCGAATTATCATAATCCACAAAAATAATTCGAGTTATAGAAATTTCAAAAAAGAAACAATTAATTTTTCGAAAAGCTATAAAATATAGATTTATACATATTTTTAGTTATTCACTTCGCATTAGGTGTTTTCTTATGTATTCTGTCTCTGATTTTCGATGAACATAACTTTTTCGCATTTTTGATTTAGTGAAAAGAGATTCTAACCTGTTTAGTGCTTCGTTGGGATCGAATTTGAATAGGAAATTAAAATTGTAAAAAAATGGTTGAAAAATTTCTTCTTCGGAATACGCAACGTTTTTCATGACGCTTAAAGCCATATTTGTAGGCTGGGAAATATTCCATTCAACAATATCATCTGCTATAAGTCTGACCGAGCAAATTTTATTGTCCACCTCAATATAACCTGTCTGCCTCAGCTACGTGAGCAATTGTTTACAAACCGTGATTTTCTCGAAAAATATGACTTAGAGAATCATACGTTAATTGAAAAGCTCGATTTATGGAAGAAAATTTGTATGAAATTTTATTTCTATTACCAATTCAAGAGTTCGAGTTGTGGAGTTTGCTTTAAGGAAGTATGTAAAACTTTAAAATGATGTTTCATGCTACTTGCAAAAAAGTATTGTAACTTAACCTATATATTAATTGTCAATTATTGATCAATTATTGACCTGTTTTGGCCCAGGGGTATGCTGCCATCACAAACCTCTTATCTTAACTTATTTAGATACCATAACTCACAGATTAACCGATAGTTTTGGCAAAAAAAAAAGAGACATATACTCTGGGGTTCACATACTTTATGTCTGGATCCTTAGCACTTACGGTCCCATTTCGAGATGTTTAGGCGTTAAGTAAAATACCGAGGTTACTGTTCAAAATTTTTATATGAGCAGTAAGTGTGGCTCTTCTCGGATTTTATGCATTGGTTTTGCTTATGATATCAGAACATTTTTGAAGAATTCAGCTCTGTAATACAATAACTTATGCTAATCAAAACTTTTAGACAATATTTTTGAGATGAAAGATTTAACGCTTTAGGCTGTCTGAGCTATTCATCCTTTTTCATGGTGTTTTTTTCGTTAATGTGCAACTAAAATGTGCTCTTTGAGACAATATTTAAACCAGAAATTTATATATGCAGACCTTTCACATTGGCCAGCGAGTTGGCGGGAGTGATCGTTCCTTAATCAAAGTGACCCAGACGATCCTCTAATAACAAAGTAACAGGGTTGCACAAAAAAGTAATACAACTTTGTTTGGAAGATATAATAGGACTGATTTTCCTCCGCCGCGACTGGATTCGGTAGAGGAAATTCCTAGCTAACGCGCGAGCGGCTGGTTAGTTGTATTCGAGCACCTGGAGAGTCAGGATATACATTTTCACACGAGGTGTTTCTGTGAGTGGTTCAAGCCGAAAATGCAGCGTTCGTTAGAGAAGAGGTACGCAATTAAATTCGATATGAAAATCGGTAAATCTGCGACAGAGACGTTTGATACGATCAAGCAAGGTTACACAGATGTTGCTTTAGTAAGAAGTGGTGTGTTTCGGGGGCACCAGGCTTTTGTCGGAGGGCCGGGAAGAGGTCGCTTATGAAAACCGGAAGAATGAGAAAATGAGCATCGTCCACCATGAATCTGTTCCTCCTAGACAAATCGTCAACGCCAAGATTCACGTGGAAGTGCTCAGTGGACTCTAACGACAGATCAATCGGGTCCGGCAAGTCGTTGCAGCTGATTGGAAGTTGCACCACGACAACGCCCCAGCTTACACAGCCTTTCTTGTGAACATCTCCAATCCAAATCCGGCATCCAAACGCTTCCACAGCCGCCCTATGGCTCAGATGTGGCCTCCTCAGACCTTTTTTGTTTCTTTGCCTGAAAAGGCCGATAAAAAGTCGGCATTTTGACATGAAAGAGGGGATCCAAGCAGCATGCACCTCGGCTCTCAAGGCTATTCCGGAGAATGCCTTTCGTAAAGCTTTCAATGTTTAGAAATCGAGCTGGCAGTGCTGCATCGACGCAGATGGAGCCTATTTGGAAAGTTTTTAAAGAATTGTAACGATTGGTTGAATAATTTTTTTTAAATCGACTCAGTCATATTACTTTCCGGGCAAACCCTATACAATAAAAATGTATACATGATAAAGTTAGCAAATATTTAGAGAAAGCCTTATATACTGTATTAACTTACATTATATATATCAACTTTGATTCATTGAAACAATTTCTTACATTACTGTGTCATCTATAAATATTTTGATATCAGCGCCACCTATCTCAGAACAATTTTCTAGGTTATTCTCAATACAAACAGGAGAGGTTAAATTAGTTATATTTCTGCACAATATTTAGTCATTGGTATGTTGTTTATTTTTAAGTATTAAAACTATTAACCACATAATGAGCTGGATTTTCCTAAATAATAGAAGAGTATCTTAATTCATAAAGCTACCATTAAATAAAGCATTAACTGACTTAAAGACGTTTTCTCAATATCTGGTTAGTTTCACACCTGTCAGCTAAGTTCTGGTTAAAAAAAATTGCTTTACTGAAAAAAAAAAAACGTTAGGTAAAGTTTTTCAGAATTTGGGAAAACGATCCTTAAATAATGATGAATCAATTACAGATTAATAAAACTGACTTTAAATTTGACAGCCTTTTTACTATTGTCCGCAAGTAAAGATCTTTGGAAGTGCATATATTCTATGCTTCTCTTTAGAGTTTAAACAAACTCGACCGATTTAAACAATGGATGATCTCATGAACAACGCGGAATCATCTTTAAGTAGCACAAACCACTGAATATTGATAATGCGGCTTAACATGAGAAACGGTTTGGGAAATGAGTTAATTGTACATTAATATTGTTGCCTTATGTCTTAGCTATACTATCTCAATGGTAGCTAAATTTATATACTTCCCCGTTGAGATTCAGCTTATTTTCGAATGCGAAAAAAAGTTACCATAGGTTGCAGCGAAGCTATAATACCCTTCACAAACAAGATTTTTTCTATACAAGGTCTTAATTTTGATCGTTCTCTTTCCATATACTACAGTAATTCGAGCCAAATAATTTGTTCGTAGATTATAGCGTGAAGCTATAGCATCACATAACAAAGCTATCGTAGTCGAAATTGATTTTGATCGACCAGTTTATATGTCAAATTCCCTACAGTAGTTTGAACTGAACAAATACCAAAAACTTGATTCCGATCTCTCAGCTAATATAGCAAATATATGATATAGTGATCTATTTGCGATTACTTTGAAGATAACACTTTTACTTTAGACAATAATACTTAGCAAATGTCGTGATGGCCTATCATCAAATCAAACAATTTTCATACAAAAACTTAATTTAGAAAGTTCAGTTTCTATTGCAGCTATACGCTATAGTGGTCCGATGTCAACTGTTCCTACAAATGAAAAGTTTCTTGGGAAGAAACTGTCATGTGCAAAATTTCAGAGCGATATCTCAAAAACGGAGGGATTAGGGTCCCTGACGTTTCCGTCTGGGTGTTGCAAACTTCATGCCAACTTAGTATACCCTGTTGTTGGTATAAAAAAATGCTTAAAAAATTGGAAACTGGGTTTAAAATTTATAATCGTAATAAATACTTTTTCATAATTCTTTCTTTGGCAAATACTAGGTCGCACGTTTCGGAATGTCTGCTATCTGAATGCGATAAAAATAGTATTTTCTGAGGCTTCGCACATTTTTATATTATTTTTCGTCATATTTTCGTATATAAATAGCAGCAACACAATATACTTAAGTTTATTCGCCTAAGTACAGAAGTCTATCCCAATTCAAAAACATTTCAAGGAGTGAACACCATGTCTTCTAAACACACTTTGCTTCTTAGTAAGTATGATACAATTTTCTGTACATTCTTTAACTAAGTCCAACTCTTCTAGTTATGTTGGCTGCCGTTGTTTTGTCGACATTTCTGACGCAAACACATTGTGCTTATATGAAATATTTCTCTGCTAATGAACAATCACAATCTTTGTTGAGCCATCTGAGACCAGTGAGGCAGGGATCACTTCCGATACTGAGACTAGCATTTCAAGGTAATGCACCTCAGCCCAGACCAGCCAGGCAAGGATCAAGGCCGCCGACCCGACCAGCCGTCCAGCCCGGGTCTAGTGGAACAAGACTAGCTGGTTCAGGACAATGCTAGAGGCCAGCGCAAAAATCTTAGCAGAGTTTCAAACCATAGTTTAGAATAAACACATGTGTTATCTTTTTTTTACTAATGGAGCATCATTTTTCAGAAGAAATATACTAATTAGATATACATAACATTAGTACTTTTACTAAGAGGAATGAAAAAATTGACACGGAAGATTCGTGGTATTTAAATAATTAAAGCTTTATTGTTTTATAAGCTTTGAGAAATCTGCACATTTTGGCTTCATTTTCCATTGAAACCTGAAAACATGCTTAATAAAGGATTAAATCGTTTACTTCTTCATTATGAAAAGAAACCGCAACAAAGCGTCTTTAAGAAAGCAGGCGCCGTACAAATTTTATTGCTTTTGTTACCACAATTGATATTTTTATTGTTTGAGGACCGGTATATATATATAAAATCAATATTTATTACACAAACAATGGTTGTTTAGCCATAGTAAAAAATTTTGTACAATGGAAGGCGCTTCATGCGTCTTCTTCCGTAAAGATATTAAGACAAAGTCGAAGTATAAAACTACCGCCGAACTTACGACCAGACATCACTTGAGCCTCAACTTCCCAGTCGCGATATTTCCAGCATTATGTCCAGAAATTTATTTACGCTACGTAAGTTGCTCGTTTTCCATTTTTTAAAATCCTTTTTCAGACCAACTTTTGTATTCTAGTTTTTGGCGCTACACTGTTAGTGGTCATATTTATGACAACTAATGCTCAGCCCGATTTGTCTGTAAGTGTGCTGCCAGTAAGTGTGATGCCTGTAAGTGTATTGCCAGTAGGTTTAAAGTTCCAAAAACAGAGATATCCGAGACCAAGTATACCAACATGGAGACCTAATATACCAACATGGAGGCCTCCAACAAGACGGCCAACACTGCCAACCAGAAGACCAACACCACCAACCAGAAGACCAACACTAATAACGTTGAGGCCAACACCACCAACCAAAAGACCAACACCACCAACTAAACGTCCACCTACTTGGACTGTAACTATAACCGTAACTAGAAAACCAAGAATGGTAAAACGGGCCTTACGTCGCAAAAAGTGTTCTAAATTACCAAAATGTACAACCGCTGGTCCATCTCTATGCGTTCGTAGTCGAAACAAGAAGCTATGTCGTCGGGTGGTCAATAATTGCGCTCTGCGAAAACTCAATTGTCAAGCGAAGCCACGTAACAGTAAGTACAAATCTAAAACAAGTTGACATTAAAAGTTCTCATGAATTGTTGTAACTGTTTCTTCTACAGATTGGGTTGTCACGGAACAGGCGCGTTGTGGTAAGCTGAAAGTTGGCGCGAAGGCAGAGAAATGTAAAAACTAGCGGATAAACGTATTAAAGTTTTAATTAAGAAGAGTTTTGTAAACTTTAAAATTATTAGGAATCAATATATTATATATATAGCATATACATATACTATATAACAATCAAAAGAATAAACCGATTTATAAACTTTAAAGGTGTTTTAAGCTTGAAATGTTGGTCATAATTATGGTTTATACTTCGGCGGTGCTTATATCGCTCTTGTCTGACGAACAGAGTCTTCAATAGACAACCTTTCGATATCAGGAAAAACTTCGAAGGTATTCTAGCGAAATGCATTCAATCTATCAACCAAGAAATAATTTTTCAGTTCGTTTTTATTTTCTGTAATTGTGTGTCATAAATATTGAGAACGAAACATACTCACTGGAAAATTCCTTGCTTCCAAATGTTGGAAAGTTATTATGAATTAAAAATAAATTTTATTTAACTTTAGTAATGAGCATTCAACCCATTTATAGACTTTTTGATGTGGGATATCCTAATAGCAACGGCCTTTTCATATTGGTTTTCAGTTTTGAAAATAGTCGAATGGGAATAGATTAGGAGAATACAGAAGATGGTTGATGGAGGAAACCCGTTCTTTAAAATTCAACTAGATTACTAGCTTCTGGTCGACCTGGCATTCGGTTGTTTGGTAATATTTTTTCGCCAATTCGTATGTCTCAGCGATTTTTAGAGAGATTTTATAACCAGAAAGAAATGTCGGAGATCCAATAAATTATACATCTGAGCTAACAACGATTGAAGTTCCATTTGAATTTCAAAGTTTATCCCAGGGACAGAATGACACTTAGCGTTCTTGATAGCAATATCTTCCAGATAAAGAAAGCAATATATATACATAAATTAGAGTAGACCAACTGGTTAAAAAATCTGAATAATCGTTTGTAAGCGAAATGTGTGATTTAGTTCTCCGATCTTTCCGATTCTGGTAGTAGATGAATAGAACATCAAAATGCACCTTTCTATTAAATTTCATTGGAAAATTCCAAAAGCTGACGAACAAATTCTTATGATCCCTGAAAAAAAACTTCGTCTCAAAAATCACTGACTCGGAACCGGTTTTGAACCCATAGTTCTTTAGGCGAAGTTGTTTTTATGCGATATTTCCGTTAACTTTTGGCTCTCTCAAGCTCAACCCGCTCTTGTATATACAAAATTTACATAAGAATCTGCTCTTTTACGCTCTTTTCATATTTAGCTTCTCTTGCCGAGAGACGGCAGTAATATAATCTACGCAAACAGTTAAATTTTTGAAGAATACGGAATCCAATCCAATCATGGCGGATTCACATTTATTTTCGCTTAAAGTACTAGTTCATATGTTTTCACTTTTAGGATAAATAAATGGTCTACTCGAACTAAAACCATGCCTTCTTCCCAAATATAACCTCCTTTAGTCTCTAATTCTTATTGGTCTCTGCACTCAACATGTCGAATCTTGGCTACATCATGGTCTTGTTTTCCTTTTGAAATTCTTTCATATGATTCAAGGTCCACTTGCGGGCCAGACTATGACGTTCGAACGGACAAAAGCACTCAGCTTTGAAGGTATTTAATACCGTACGCGATGGTGGAAGCAGAGGCTGGACAAAGACCTCTACTCATTTGGAACAATCAGGTAGAGAGCGACATAATTTCCCTTGGTATTTCCAACTGAAGCCAAGCTCCCAAAAGAAGACGAGAATTAATAAAAGCTTTCGAAATTACGATTTATTTATTTTGTGAACAACAAACTGTCAAATTGTTCACATAAACGATTTAAGCGGAGTGGTTGATGATCATATTTTTTACTATTTTACCATTTTCATATAGATAGTAAGACCATAACTTACCCCGATTTCCGCCAGTGGGTGCTGTAAATAGAGTAAAAAACAAAAATGTTTACTAAATACACATGTAAAAATATATAGCATTCAAAACTTAATTTTGTTTAATCAAAGCTGTCTGGTTCTACACATAATGGTAACTGCATACGAAGCAACAAAAAATAAAAGTATTTCAGACAATCCATTCACTAAATGCATTGATTTATCGAAAATAATTAAACAAGTGTTAAAACAAAAGCCGTTTGTTTCGCGAGGTATGTTAAAGTATATAACATCGTAGAAACTGTGGGAAGACATCAGTTGAGTTCCACACTCACAGTCAATTGAAGCAAGCAGTTCGAAAAATCGGAAGAAACATGAACAGGAATTTACTTACACTCCGTAAGTTCAAGAATCTTTCAACTAGATACTTTATTAATATGTGTATCCCATTTTCAGTTTTCGGAGCTACGCTCTTAGTCGTCCTAATAATGATGGCTGAAGCTCAGCCCGGTCCAGAAGTCCAAGGCTGGTGGCCCACAAGGCGACCAACACGACCAACTAGACCAACACGACCGACTAGACCACCAACACGACCGACTAGGCCACCAACACGACCGACTAGACCACCAACACGACCGACTAGACCACCAACACGGCCGACCAGACCACCAACTCGACCGACTAGACCAACCTATCCAACTTGGAGGACACCACCCACTTGGAGAACACTACCGACTAGACCAACACGACCGACTTGGAGACCTACTCGTGGTCCCAGACCAGCAAGAGCAGTAACAATTGCAGCAACTACTGCCGCACCTCTTGCATGCCCACGTAAGCCTCTGAGGTGTACCACCGCTGGTCCATCATTATGTGTGCGCAGCCGAAATGGAAAACTTTGTCGTCGCGTAGCTAACAAGTGCGCCTTACGTAACCTCAACTGTCAATCAAAGCCACGCAATAGTAAGTACCGTTGCCTCATATAATCATATTTTGTATTTATTTACGTATTATCTTTCTCATTACTCAAACTAGATTGGGTTATTACTAATCTGAAGGGATGTTGCAAGCTTAAGGTAGGCCAACGTCCTGTTAACTGCAGGAGCCTATAAGGAAACGAATGCCGAACAATAACGCATTATATTTTTGGAATCGTTTAACTAATTAAGATAATATTTGGAAATTTTAAAAGATTTAGAGACATTAATTTAAATAAAGTCAAAAATTATGTATTCTTTCAAAATAATATGTATTTTACTTTTGTTTAGAATGACGTGAATTCTAACCTATATTTTGGTATACTATAACTATAATAATAATATTGTTTAATATAAAGGTTGATCCATTTCGAAGTTCCCTATTTTTTTATAAAAAAAACACAAAAAATTCAAATTTAATGCGGAATGTTTATTATCATTCGAACGAAATTTTTTTGGTACATATTTTTTGAATGTTATCTCTATCAAATCTTGGTTGCAGCTACGTCTTAGATGGTCCCTCCGTTGTGTCCAATGTTCGATGACCCATTTGAACATTTCTACTGGCAAATGGCGACTGACACGCTAATGTTTTGCTTCGAGCTCTCTATAGAAGCTGGACTGTCCGCATCGACTTTAGACTTTATATATCTCACAGGAGAAGTCTAACGGTGTGATATTACACGATATTGTATTTAAGTATTCTCTCAATAAATCAATTGGTTGATGCGTTGTTTGAAAACTGGCGCCATCTTGTAAAACCAAATGTCGCCGAGGTCACGAGCTTCAATTTCAGTCGTCAAATAGTTTTTTATCACAGCGCGATAACGGTCGCCATTGACGGTTACGTTCTCACCGGCATCATTTTTAAAGATATATGGACCGATGATTCCAACAGCCCACAAACCCCACCAAACGGTTATTTTTTTTTTTGATGAAATGATAGCTCTTGAAGCTCTTCAGGTTGCTCGTCGTTCCGAATATGGCAGTTTTGCTTATTAACATACCTATTAGGCCAGAAATGGGCCTCATCAGTTTGAAATGCCAATAGAGCGAAGCGAGGTCATTTGATCTTGACGTAAAATGCGCCAAGTCGTTCATTAAGTCAGTCCGAGTTGCTGCCAATGGTGCCTAATCGATTCTCCACGCTCTTCGTCTTAACTCTCAGCTGCGGCTGCTATATTATCTTTACTGCTTGCTGGAGTGGCCTATTTCTAATTTCTATAAAATAAAACTTTACCACTTTAATGAGGTATCCTTTCTTGAATCAAATTCAACTTGGGCATGTATGGAGGATGCAGAATAAACCTATATTAGGGGAAAATGTTTCGTTCAGCACAATGTGATATCTGCGAATTGTGATATGTTGAAAGGATGAAGGTTGGTGAAGGAGTATATAATCAGAAAATATGTACCAATATTACTTTTAGGCATCTTAACCACTGCAGGGGTTTACAGCCGAGTTTGCTGCCATTAAGATAGCAATAGATCTGCAGAGTTCTGCTACCTTCAGGGAAGTGACTATCCACTATGATAATAAGCCACAAGTCTTGCGCGCAATAACCGTGCGTATAATAGTCCAGTCATTATAGTAAGTTCACCTCGGAATTCGATATACCCATTTATATGTCTGTAAATACTTGTATACCTACCATATGTAGGTTTTGAGACAAATTTAGGGTGTCAACATACAAGTATTTACAGACATATAAATGGGTATATCGAATTCTGAGATTCTTACCTAATTTAAGCTAAAATGACTGGACTATAAGGCAATAAACTCAATTCATGATAAAATTAGTGGTTGCGATATCTCATGTAACTGCAAATATGGCAAGAAAAGGCACCTTGAACCCGCCATCAATGGATTGGAAACAGACCAGAGCTTCGTCCACTTCGTGCGTTTTACCACTGTATAGCTGGACTTCGCGGGAGATTGGTCAGCTTTGGCCTAACAATAATTCTTGCGCTTTCACCGGAGTCTTTTGGACTGAAGTTGATCGCAAGAGATCTAGTGAGTTTTTTGTCCTCAGTAAGGCTAGACTTTTCTTGTTGTAAGGGTTCTAAGTGATCATTGACTTTCGTTGTCAAAGCGATGAGATTGAAAATCTTACCGGATATCAGTTGTAGAAGTTGTTTGGAAGAAGACGAAGTAGTAATATATCTACATTTCCTTTTTTAGTGTAGTCTCTTCGTGTAATCAAGGCTTACACACCCACGAGTGATGTTTTTTCAAGTCGACATAGAGTTTTGATTCAATTCTTGACTTTACAAAAGACTGTACAGATGCGTTCTTGATCTTGAAAATTAACTATTGAATCTAACCTCAGCCTTTAGTTTTACAGTGGTTCGTACTTTCTACCAAAGGTATCTTGTTGGTTATAACAATCTCCTTGTCGAAGGAATTTTTCTGTATTATTATGGCATATAAATGTATAAATTTATGACCATTCTAGTTGTGAAAAAGTTTTTTAATTCAGTCTACATTAATCAGTCTTTTCTTCTGGTACAGATGTGAAGAGCACTGAACTTATAAGAATTGGGTTAATGTACTTTTGTCTTTTGAGTAAATAATGAGCTCAAAAGAATATCTGCAAAGAAGGCAAATATGTAAAAGGTATTAAGAAGTCACTTCTGCAAAGACTTAATTTTGTAAAGAAATTAACAGCAATTCAATAAACCTTTCTTGTAAGTGTCTTTCATTACAAAAAATAAAAAATGTATAAACATAAATATAACAGAGACATATAAAAATGAGTGTAGAAGGTTTTTGCATATTTAAATAGTTGCCAAGTATGGTGTGTGGCAGACCACCGTAAAATTTCCATAAATCCGAGTATTGTCAAAATGTGTAAATCTATTTTAGCTTTAGGTGAGTAGAGTAACATTTTCGCCTAGACTTACATACATATTTATTGAACATAATTTATGTATACGGACATCTGAAGGTCTCTTCTTCATTGCGAACGCGTTGGCGCAATCAAAGTGTCCCGGCGAGTGTCGAATGAATGTGCCGAGCACATTCGTTTGCATTGTGCAACAGGATCCGGCGCAATGCCTAAAAATCAAGGAATGTACACTAAATGAGATGAACTGTGCAAGGAAGCGACAGAATATACCACGTGAGTGTTGCGGGAAAAGATTTGTATTTATAACACCTAAATTCTTTTACACATAGTGCTGAGCAGATCGAAAATCGAACGTTGCTCTCTTATACCCGGCGCCACTGGCAGCGGACGTTGCAGCGTCGTCAAGAATTGCCAGAGTATAAAATGTGACAACGATAAAGTGGTTCGCTGCCAAAAGGCTGGCAAGCAGTGTCGACTGCTAACGAACTGCGCAGCTCGAAAGGAAAACTGTAATCGTGCACCGAATAATCGTACGTCAATTTCTATGTGCTTTTGTAGGCAATTTCAAAATTGTTTGAAAAATTTTCAGAAATGAAGAGCGTTGGCCCGGCAGCATGTAAAGGTTTTAAACGTACCGAGGGTTTCAAACCATGCAAACCGGTGAGAAAGAAGAAGAAGAAGAAGAAGCGAAGCAGAATTGAGAAGATACTCAAAGGTTGAGCGCCCGAACTCTCACCTACCGAATATTTCTTATAATAAATATTATACTAAAAATATAATGAAAATATAAAATAATTAAAAAAAAAAAAAACAAATTTTTCTGGAGTGTAGAATAGTATTTTTTTGTGAATAATTTCGGGTATATCCACATGTGGGAACAATTTTGTGTCGATGGTTAATTAAATGTGTATACGGAAACCGATTATAACCGGTCTGAAATATAAATGGTGTCACTAGAATTAAATTCAAATGATTCTTAGTTAGCTCTAACCTCCAAAAAACTCGTGAATAAATTTGTCAACTGAAATCTTTTTGAGTGAAACAACCTTTGTTATTGTGAAAAAATGGATAAAAATGTATTTCGCGTATCGATAAAACAATAGTATTTGAAGAGAAAAATACAGTTTAAGCAAATACCGGTCTTGATGACGAGTCTCTGGACACCGCTGCAGGAAAATCAAAAATCAAAGTTTGGTATGCTAAGTTTAGACGTGCACCGAAAAATGAACACAGTAGATGCGCTAAAAATATTGTTACTGACGAAAACATCAAAAAAGTCTATAAAAAATTTCGAATGAACGTAAAGTGAAGTTGTTCGAGACAGGAGGCACTCTAAGGTATGAACTAAACGTGTACATCATATCATTAATGTATTTTTTAGTATGAGAAATATCTGCCCAAATTGGATGCTGCGCGAGCACTCTTTTGACCAAGACGAACGACGAGCGGATGACTCGGTGTACTTTTTCGAGATATAAAAGCGTAATAAACCTGAGTTTTTCGTCGATATGTCTCATTAGATGAAACATGCCGCCATCGTTTCATTTCGAAGTTCAGTCGACAGTCATCCAACTGCACATGATAAACCCATCCTAAAGGGTGGAAAAATGCAATAATAAGCTGGCAAGGTAATGGTGTTCGTGTTTTGGGGATGCGCATGGAATAATTTTCATTAACAACTATAAAAAAGCAAAGACCGGCATCACCGAAAACGGCCGCTTTTGAAGGAAGAGGAGGTGCTGTTTCACCGAATCAGTGCTCTGTGTCACAAGTCAGGGAAAACGATGGTAAAAATTTATGAATTGCGCTTCAAACTGATTCTCCTTATCTACTATATTCTTCAGATCTAGGCCCCTTAGCCTATTTCCTGTTCTCAGATCTCAAAATAATGCTCGCTGGGAAAACATTTTCGTCGAATGAAGAGGGATATCTTTAAGCAATGTACAAATAGTTATACAAAGCTGTTATTGAAAAGTTGGAGATTTGCGCTACCCTGGGCTTTTATAATCTTGCTATCCCATTTCATCGTTGCGCTCAAACAATTGGTAATATTGATAAAACTACTTATATCCGTTATACCTTTTATAGATAGCCATTCAAGGTTTGGTGCCTGTTCGGTTCTAACTATTTTGTGTTGGCTATGTGATAGAACTGGGAATTCACAGAGAAAGTGGGAAACACCAATGCTCCACAACAGTAGCTATATTACGGCTTAACAAAAACTAAATATTTCTAGACATATTTATTAGGTCCTTACTTTTATTCTTTTTTTCCATGGGCCATATCTGCATCGTTATCTTTCTACTTGTATATATATATTCTGGCTATTTGTTCAGAATGTGTATAAAACTTTATTTTGATCGTCCCCAGGTGAGCTTGGTATTAACTATCCATTGGATTCATTTGAAGAGGTTGTTGCTTTGCCAAGGGTCCCACTCTATTCTCGCGACAACTCGAGTTCGTCGTGTGCAATGTGTGGTGGTTTGACTCCCAAATACATCATCCAGTGAGACCGCGAATGACGGACAATGCATGTCTGAAGTTTGTTATGTCTGACGTCTGGTCTGCGCATTGTTTTATGTCGTCGGCATAGTTGAGGAGTTTATTATGATCCTTTAATGGGAGCTTGCGGCCCTCACTTTGCAGATGTTCGATAGGAGTCATCAAGAAGCATCTCGTTGTAGTCCGGAGGGCAATGCTTTGACACGTCTGTAGCATATTCGTCTGCATTTCATATATATATAGTGTAAAAGTCTCTTCAAACTTCATTTGTAGATTGAACAGACAAATGACTATAATTATATCCTGAACAAGGTATATTAAGTTTGTCCCGATGTTTGTAACACCCAGAAGGAAGCGTCGGAGACCCTATAAAGTATATATATAAATGATCAGTATGTTGAGCTGAGTCGATTTACAATGTCCGTCTGTCGGCCCGTCCGTCTGTCTGCCTGTATATATACGAACTAGTCCCTCAGTTTTTAAGATATCGTTTTGAAATTTTGCAAACGTCATTTTCTCTTCAAGAAGCTGCTCATTTGTCGGAATGGCCGATATCGGACCACTATAACATATAGCTGCCATATAAACTGAACGATCGGAATTAAGTTCTTATATGAAAACTTTTACATTTGACAATGTATCTTCACCAAATTTGGTATAGGTTCTTTTCTAGGGCAAAAATGTCATCGCCGAGAAAATTGTTCAGATCGGTTAACTATAGCATATAGCTACCATACAAACTGAGCGATCGGAGTCAAGGGCTTGTATGGACAACTTTCGAATTTGAGAAGATATATTCACGAAATTTGGTATAGATTATTTTCTAAGGCAACAATGTAATCTCTGAAGAAATTGTTCAGATCGGATTATTATAGCATACAGCTGCCATACAAACTGAACGATCGGAATCAAGTTCTTATATGAAAACTTTTACATTTGACAATGTATCTTCACCAAATTTGGTATAGGTTCTTTTCTAGGGCAAAAATGTCATCTCCGAGAAAATTGTTCATATCGGATTACTATAGCATATAGCATCCATATAAACTGAACACATAGTTACTAACAGAAATGCAAGTGTGAAGGGTATTTAGCTTCGGTGCAACCGAAGTTAACGTTTTTTCTTGTTTTTAGTTAATGCTGTAGAGAGCTGGTATTAACTCTCCCTTGGATTCTCTATAGTAAGCACTAACTTGGATGTCGGCTGAGTTTGGCAGCCAGATATAGAGAGATGTCAAGATCATTGGGGTACATTCCTGTCCCATTGGACGCGTCAGAATAAATATAGGTAGTATCTTTCTCTCTTACTAAACCTCTTCTCCTTTCACTTGACTTTTGACATCGAACTTGCGAAGGCTCTGATTTACTTAAGTTTAGCTGATTCAAGCTGGCGCTATGTACATAATTATTGCGGTTCCAACCACCTAATTCTTTTATTGTGATAACACAACTTGCTAAAAATTTCCGATTAAAGTCATCTAAGGGCTGTTGAAGCAGTGCATATAAAGGGTCTCAGTCGGACATGACTTAATCGACTTTAGAAAAATTTTCCTAGCTTTATTTGCATCAATTAGTTTATATGACACCTTAATGCTATATAAGTCCGATATCAGCGGTTTCGACCAATGAGCAGCTGCTTGCAGAGAAAAGGGCATGCGTAAAATCAGAAGGACATATATACACATTCATAAATAATATATGTAGGTATGTAGATAAATTGAATATGCCTTTCGTCATCATACTGCTTGAAGCCCACATTGTTTCTAAAGTTATTCATATTCAACTATTTCTTCACCATTTACGCACCCAAACACATCCACGCGCTGACCAAATATTTTAAATCCACTATTTACACCCAAAGCTGCCACATTGTTGCCTTGTTGCCTCTTCGTATACAGGTGGCTATCAGTTGGCGCACTCATTCGACGAGAGTGGACCATAATTTTTTTCAATTGACACCATTTCGCGGACAAAACAATAAATTTTGAATCAGTGGCAATAAATTTAAATGTCATTGCATTAAATCGCAGTAAATTGCTACCACCTACACACACACACACGCGCATACGTGCGACCTGTATGTTGTGCGAGGCGCGCAGCTGCACTTCCGGTGTGCAACATTGAGCTCGTACAAGCAACAGCGAGTATCCGTAACATGTACAACAACAGTCGAGTGGAAGTCCGTGCAACGCGTGGAATGTCGCACGCTCGTGTTGCATACTTGTAGCTTATTGCGGCGACACACGTGCGCATGTGTGCATGTGTACGTGACGGTGTGGAGTGAGCACCTGTAAACAAGTTCATGTGGCAGTTCATATCTCTCACATGCGCTGACACAAACACGTACGCAGTTTAAGTGACGTTAAAGTGAATAACTGTTGTTAGTTTATTGCATGCTACACTTTAAGCTCAGCTGCAATAAATTGTACCAACTAACGGCGCAGCGTATAACTAGCAGTTAGGCTACTTTAATTTTAGCACTGCCACAACTAAAAGTCAAGAATGATGTAATAAATTCGTCAGCGAGTGTTTAAACAAACAGTTAAAATGCGCTCAACGCTCAACGCACACTCACAAATTGTTTTCAAGTGCCCGTGTGCGCTCAACTTCCCCGAAGGGTTGATGAAATCGTGGCATACCGAAGGGTTGGAGTTAATTTGGTTAATAAGCCTTGAAACCTTTAATCTAATAAGGTGCAGTGTGATACAGGAATGGGCAAGAACATTTTATGAAAACTCTCAAGACAGCCAGATCTTCCTAGTTGGGGCGACTTTATGTGATATGAGACCGAAACCTGTCTTCTCATCTTCATTCCTCATACTATTTTCTGAAATATTTGGCTGTTTCGCCATTTATAGAGCTACTGGTTCTAAGTAATGCCAGACGATTCCAATTTTATTGTGAAACATTTTTTGGAAGAATGATCAAGTCTCCTTAGAGTTCCTTGGTTTCACTAAAGCATTTAGGTCTTGGTATTCGAAAAACAACGCTTTAGTTTTCGGAATTTGGGAACTACTTTCTTTGAAACGGTCTCATATACAGACCTTCCAAAAAAGTATCGCAAGAATAACTTCTAAAGTGCTACGATTTTTCGGGAAAGTATATCTCGCTTAATATAGCTTATTTAAATTGTTTTTTAGTTGTGGAAGGATATCTTGATGCTCCTAGGAGGTGCTTTAACTACAAGGAGGTGACTTCAGTAATGATTTCTAGATAAGTTGTCATCGAGGTCATCCAACGGTAGGCCTAAGAAACATGCTGTTTCGACGTAGTTGGATGATAGAGGGAAGAGTATTATTTGTGTTGGGTTAGCAGGGCATGCAAGGAGCTGGTTATGGTTATGCGGTGAGTCCTTGCACGCTGAACATAGTCAGTCAAAAGTCTCGATTCTTTCGGCAACACGATTCCTTCATTTGCAATGGGTGGTGGTTTGACTCCAAGCGCGTCATTCATTGAGAGGCAGTCGTTGAAGGTATTAATGGCTTCACTGTGAATGGCGGTCAATGCATATCAGAAGTCTGTTCGGCGCATTGTTTTATGTCGTATACGTAGTTGAGGAAGGATCTCTTGATGTTCCTAGGGGGCGGCTGCACTACAAGTAGTTGACTTCAGGGATGATTTCTACGAAACCACTCCAGCAGAAACTGCTTTTAGTGGATTTCATTATGCTCCTTAATTGGGAGCACGCGGGTCTCACTTTGCAGATGTCTGCATTTTACTAGATGCAGTAGTGTCGCGATCATATTGGTGTGATAGCTGTAGGTTTGGGAGCTTTAATAGTTTTTTTAATATCCATTTTCAGATTCAAAGCTGGACAAATTTTGAGAACATACAAATTCTAGAACGTTACTGAACAAATTAATTGTTTAAATAGCCAAGAAGTTTACATACATATATTGCTTTGGTTTTGAGTACCAAGCCTGGTGAGCTAGTAGCTTACCGCAACACTTCAGAGTAAGAAGAATAACCTGTTACCCCACATTATGAAATACAGGGCATACCACAGACCAAACCAGATAACCATAACTTGCAGTTTGGGGAAGAGCTGGTGAGAGAAAACTCCATTTAGCTAATGTTTGGATAGCCCGAAATCATAGTAAAATTAAATGTTAAAGGCAGTAAATAAACAGTTATCTCAGCTCCACCAAAGGAGCTGAAAAATAGTTTGAAATCCTGTCAACTGAATGTCAAACTGATCTTAAGGATTGTTTGCAGTCTATTATTAATTCAAAAGACAATTTAGGCTTTCTACAAATTTACGAAGTTAAAAATTTTATGTTTCATATATCGTATATATATTTTTGGACCAATTTCCTGGGTAAAAAAACTGACAGCTGTTGCAGCTATTTACAAAGAGCACTTACATACATACATATGTATGTATGGAAATTGACCTTCTATTTGCTCAAAAGTGGCACCCATGAGTAAAAACAAAAAGGCTACTCTACAAATTTGATGTGGCTATAAATCGGTTCTTCCTATATGCATGTATGTTTGTCAGTGTGAGCCTTTTACTTGCACCATTGCCTGCACTCGAATGGAAAGGTCCTACATGTGTAAAAGCACAGCGTTGGGTCATTTGTTGATTTCCGAAAATATTTACTTTCAATTCGTTTTCGTTCGTTAATCCTGACCCGTGACTGTGACTGTGTCAAAAATACATACATACGAACATTTGTGCATGCAGGCAACTTTAACACATTCGCAGAAATAATGTATTTACTTATTCATAAGTATACCCTATGCGAATTTTGAGAGACTTGCTAGAGGCATATACCGATGTATAGATTCAAAGGGGATGTACGACAAACAGTATCTATTATTAGCTTAATTCAATACATAATTGTTCTATATAACATATGTATGTATATGATATAGTGACTTCGCTTCACTAACCTCTGCAAAAGGCAAGTCGAACAGGTAACTGGTATAAATTAAGTAAACTGGTATAATTATGCAGAAATATAAAATAATTTTTTTATACCACATTAGTATGCAATTACATCCCTCATCTTTGAGAGTGCCGAATAGAACAGAAAACTGGCATAAAACAAGTAAACTGGTATAATTAAATGCAAATTTGAACCCATTATACCACTTTAATGAGTCACTCACATATTTAAACTGTTTTTCAGTTGAAAAACGTTTGAGAGTAACGAATGGAGCAGACAACTCTTATAAAGTAATTAAACTGGTATAATCAAATACAAATTTAATTGAATTATATTATACCAGTTTAATGAGTTACTCACATACTTTAGCTGTTTTCCTTTTTAAAACTATTTGAGAGTTATGAATAGAATAGACAACTGGTATAAAAAAGTAAACTGGTATAATAAAAACCAAATCCATTTCAATTTTGTTATATCACTTAAATGCCCAATCACTTAAATGTTTTAGCTTTCGTTTTGACAAACCTTTCAAAGTTTTGAATAAAACACAGCTGGTATAAATAAATTGAACTGGTATAATCATATACAAATTGAATTGAAACATATCATACTACCTTAATGCTTCACTCACATACTTCAACTGTTTTCCATTGGACAACCATTTCAGAGTTTTAAATAGAACAGTCAACTGCTATAAAAAAGTAAACCGACATAAAAAACCAAATCGAATTCAAATTAGTTATATCACTTAAATGAATGATCATTCACATATTTTAGCTGTATCCGTTTTGGCAAATCTTTGAAAGTTTTGAATAGAACAGACAACTGGTATAAATAAATTCAACTGGTATAATCCAATAGAAATTGAATAGAAACAAATCATACTAACTTAATGCGTCACTCACATACCTTAGCTGTTTTCTTTTGACAACCTTTTGTA
Source organism: Bactrocera correcta (assembly GCA_027475135.1). Lineage (NCBI taxonomy): Eukaryota > Metazoa > Arthropoda > Insecta > Diptera > Tephritidae > Bactrocera > Bactrocera correcta. The sequence continues at coordinate 24,768,974 of CM050327.1, forward strand.
AGGTACGAATAGAACAGACAACTGATACAAATAAAGTAA
>CM050327.1:24769512-24912520 GCA_027475135.1 Bactrocera correcta
ACGGCGTCGCGTTAAAGTGTGTGAAACGATTCTTTCCGACTACCAGGGTGTCATGGAATGTATTATAACTGTCGATGAGACTTGGATCTATGCTTACGACCTCGAAACAACCGATCAATCGAGCGAATATCGTGCCAAAAGAGAGCCGAGACCAAAAAAATCGCGCCAAAGTCGCTCAAAAATCAAGGTCATGTTGACTGTTTTCTTCGATTATCGTGGTGTTGTGCATTATGAATTCCTTCGAACCGGTCAAACAGTCAACAAAGAATATTATTTGAACGTTATGCGTCGTTTGCGTAACGTTATCCGCCTAAAAAGGCCGGAATTCTTGGTTTTTACACCACGATAATGCACCATCCCATACTGCCCTCGTAATTCGTGATTATTCCGCCAAAAACTCAACCCATATCGTTCCTCAACTACCGTATTCACCTGATCTGGCGCCGTGCGACTTCTGGCTGTTCACCAAGCTCAAAAGACCGCTCCGGGGACACCGTTTTTTTACGATAGAGGAGATTTAAGCCGCAGCGAAGACGGAACTGAAGGCCATCCCGGAAAGCGACTACAACCAGTGTTTCGAGGATTGGAAAATCCGTTGGCATAAGTGCATTGCATCGGGAGGGCATTACTTTGAAGGGGATAAAATTGATTTGGAAGAATAATTAAAGAATTTTCAAAATAAATGCAATGTCACTTAATTTTTTGGGCACAGCAGTAGTTCAGCGAATTAATTGGAAAACACTCCACCTCTAAGAGTATTCAACGGAGTACCCGCCGGGGGAAGCAGAGGAAGAGGCAGATCTCCACATCTTTGGAGAGACCTAGCTAGCCTACAAACTTTTTCGCCAAGCCTGTTAGATGACGGTTATAGGTGACTAGTTCATTTAAAGGACGTTATAGTATATTTCACTCACTCCTACATACCACCTTGGTAAATACCGGCGATTCTGGTCTCTAAGTGACAATACATTTTCACTTTAATTTATATTATTATTACCATATAAATCAAAACTTCATTTTGCACAGTCTTAAGCAGGATATCCAGCAAAATTTTGTATAAATATACAAAAGACATAGTAACGGTATTGAGAGAAATATATGGTTTTTTTGTTTTGACTATGCAAACAAAATAGAAACCACAGAGAATAAGCGAAACTAAAAGCTGGTGAAGGTATTGCAAAAAAAAAAAAAATATAACAAAAAATTGGAAACAAATGATGTGAGAAAAGATAAAATAAAAACATTGCAAGAAAAACTATTTATTCTTCACGCAAACCGCAAAAAAGAAACCTTCAAGTGCGCGGTCATAAAACTGAATGCTGTTGACGCGTTCGCCATTCAAAATGACGTCTGATTACCAGCGCGTTCACCGCAAGCCACGCAAAGCGTCAAGGTGAAATTATGGCAAAATAAGCAGAGTGTGAGCAAAAATATGTTTTCCGCTGCGATTCTTCGTATGGTTTTTGTTTTCCTTTTTTCTTTCTGCGAAATAATAACAAATTGCCAAAAACGGCGAGCTAATCGTTTTACTTGTATGCGCGACAAATGCCGATAACTTTATGAACAATCTGAAGAAAGTAGTGATCTGTTTGTGCGAAAGTTCTTTCTGATTAATGAAATATTTAGTGCAACACAATTTGAATGTGGCTATCAGCAAGCTCATTAATCACAACACCAACGCGCATATGGTATATTGTTAGGGTTTGTTTTAACAAGAGGGCCGTTCGATAGGTCATTGGCATAATAGTTTCATGTCATGCTAATGAAAACAAATTCCACGCTTTTTTCCAAATTGTTTAGTCCTTGAAGTTATAAGTAAACCGGAAGTGTTCGCAACAAACTTGGCACTTACTAAGATTTTAAAAACTGTCACAGGCGCCAATATAAAATGCAGGTGTTGTTACAACGAAAGGTGTCCGAAAGATAGGTTAATAACTTTCACAGCTGATGAACAATTAGTTGCTCAGATATCAGAGCGTTGTTTTGATATTTTGAAAACAAAAAATGTTTTGAAGATTTATCGTGTGCTAACAGAATACGACTTTTCGGAAAAATGTTGCTGAAATCAAAACAGGTTTGAGGATTCGAAGGAGGCTGGCTAATTTCTGTACAGGCCATATGAGCACCAAAGACTCCAGACAAAGACAATGAAAGTAGTGCACAAACGTTTCCCCGACAGTCTGGTCTAAGTAACCGGAAGAGCCGGATTTTTATCCTGCCAAGGATTGTCAATTAGATTATTTTCTGAAGCTTGAAGGAATGAATTATATTGAGATGGCAGAAAATTTAAAGATATCAAAGGAAACTTATATTACTCAAAAACACTAGTTTTTGTGAAATCGCGTATTTTGTGAAACGATGTTTCAGACAAGGAGACTCCTTATGGTGTGATTTCTTCAAACTACTTCCGAATACAAGCTACAAAAAAGCGACTTGGCTCCCACGTCACTGGTGACAGTCATAAATTCGAGGTCGTAGATGATTTCGTCTATCTTGGAACCAGCATTAACACCAACAACAACGTCAGTTTCAAAATCCAACACAGAATGACTCTTACTAACAGGTGCTACTTCGGACTGAGGAGGCAATTGAGAAGTAAAGTCCTCTCTCGACGAACAAATACCAAATTCAACAAGTTACTCATCATCCCCGTCCTGCTAAATGGGCAGAGACATGGACGATGACAACAACTGATCAGTCGACTTTGCGAGTTTTCGAGAGAAAGGTTCTGCTGCAATCGATGGAACGATGATCTGTACGCGGTTAAGAGTCAGAGGCTACGCTGGCTAGGTCATGTAGTCAGAATAGACGACAACTCTCAACCTCTGAGAGTATTCAACCTGCCAGGGGAAGCAGTTAAAAATAGCAGGTGGAGAAGGACCTGGGGCTACACTTGTAATCTCCAATTGACGCCAAACAGCGAAAAGGAAGAACGACTGGGCGCTGGTGTAAATGCAATTAAAGAAGAAGACAAGTTCTCAATTCTCAAGAGAATGTCGCCTTAGAGTACTTATAAAATCGAAGTTTGTCAAAAAGTTTTTTTTTAAGGATATGAAGTTTTCAGTCTATCTGTTGCTGTACGAAAGCGTTTGGGAAAAATACATAATTTACAATAACTTTCTATTTCTAAAACCATCATGAAGACATTGTTAGCAGATAATACCCTAAATTCAATGCGTTGGCATTTGATGATTATTTAAGATTTTTTAATGTAATGCTTTATAAGCAAAGCATAATATGACAGCTGCTTGCCCACAACTGACAGTTAACAATAGTTAGGTTAAGATTAGGGTCGATGGCTAATCTAAGGATCGCTCTTAAGACTACTGTATCCAATCTTACTGTTCAACAAAGCGCCGCAAGGTTAAGGGGGTATTCTACTCTAGAAATTTGAAGAAATTGAAAAAAAAAAAATCATTTTCATAATTCGATAGTTTTGATATTCAAAAATATCTCCCTAAAAGGAATTTTCAAAACTCAAATTATTTTCAAAGTTATGGCCATTTTAATGACGTGGCAAATATACGCGCAATTAAACGCGTTTTTCTCGAAACTACTTTTTTCCACACGGTACCGGCATTATCTCAAGTTCTATACAACCGATTTACTTGAAAACTTGTGTGAACCTTTTTCATATAATCCTTTATCGTTCCTACCAGCATCGTGTCAAAATTTTTGTTTTTAATATTTAAAAAAAAATTCAGGAATTTCAAAACAAAAAGCGTAAAAAATTATTTTTATTTTCAGGCAGTCGCCATTTTTCAAAAAAAAAAAAAAAAAAATTTCGTGTTCCCGGACTATAACAGCAACCTTACTGATTAAGAATTTCTTTTGATTTTTTTTTTCAGACCACCAGGAGAGTCAGAACCAATGTCACCAGGATGCGCCATTTTTTTTTACACCTGTCTCTCCCCTCCTCTAATTATTTTAATTTTTAATATTTTTTTTGTAAAATTTTTTTTCTGTATTCTTAAGATATCAATAAAAACACCATAAAAAATGGATGGTAAAAATATTTTTTGTTTTTTTTTTTAATCAAATTCAAAAAAACTGCCCAAAATTTGATTTCTAGACTAGAATACCCCCTTAATTCAAAATTGCTAGGCATTTAATTCCTATTATCACCAGTTCGGTGGGATATTTGAAAGTATGAGCATCCAAGTTTTTAAGCCTTAATCTCGCGAACACGATTAAGAAGGAAGTTTTGAAATGCTTCCATCTTGTATTCTTAGAACCCTCACAACTAGGGGAGGTTGCCTTATCGATCTTGGGCTAAAATTATTTTGCGATAGCTCATGAACCGATGGTAGCACAGCGCTGACCAAGCTCGCGCCAAACCCAACTATTCAATTGTTGAACACACGCGGAAAGTGGAGCACCGACTCGTTTCCATTTTAGTGAGGCTATAGCACCGTTACTTTACGGCGTATGACAAATCGCGGACTTATAAAACCCACCTCGCATGCATACTCGGGAAAGAGCTTTCACAGACTACATCAATTATTCTTGTTAATTTGAATTTCGTGTTGACTTTTGAATGAAAAATACATTCTTGAGTTGATAGCGAGCGGAACGAGTTGACATAATGCACACGAATAATCAAACTTATATGGCAATGTGTCAAAATGAATTTATATACACATGTTGTATGTCCATAAATGGTTGTATATGCAAAAGTCCAATGTCTAGGCGTTGGTTCACGGACTGGACCGGCGAACATAAATACTTGCTAAATCGTCGTTAAGTAGACAAAGCAGCGTGAGGCGATAAAAGCGCTATCTGTCAATTAAAACTTGGGTTTGTTCTTGTCATACATACAAACAAACAAAGAACCATTTCAAATTTGTAAATACTTCATATGACAATACATACACACAGCCACATATGTACATATGTATATGTAAACAAACTTACGGGCGTAAATTTCAGCAAATTCGCCGTCAGCACGTAGTCATAAAACAAGTATGCTTGAATGCATATTTTTCAAAAGCGTTTACATTCAAAAAACAAAATAATGACCGTTAATAGACCCACTCACATACGCACATACACCTGCGTTACGAAATCGCCTCTCCACACGTTTCCCCAAACGAGCGCTGTTTTTTGTTTGTTTTAACAGTTTTGTATGCCTCCGATGAATGACGTTCATTAACCTGTAGTATTCGATTTCATTTTGACACGCTTCAATATAAAATCAAAACAAAGACGAAACATGTGTAATATCCAACGAAATATGTATATATGTAATTGAATGGGAATGCAGAACAACTGAGGCTTCGAGCACTATATTCGGACTACAAGTCATGGGAATCCCCAAAAAAGTGCAAATGACTTCAAAAATGAAAAACGAAGTTCTGAAAATATGTTTAGGAGGAATAATGCTCATTAATGAAGTCAATTGTCATATTTGTCCCATAGATGCCAAAAAAATTGAAAACAAAAAGGTAAAACGCGGATTCGTAACTTATCTGCAACTATAACTAGAATAATGAGTCCCCAGTAAGGGGGTATTCTACTCTAGAATTTTGAAAAATTCGATTTTTTTTTTTCGTATATTTAAAGTTAAGACTTTCAAAAATATGATCATGGAAGGATTTTTCAAAATTTGACTTATTTTCGGAGATACAGCCGATTTTGTGAGGTGGCGTCCGTGTTCACTGGAATTGTCTCCTAAACTTTAAACGCGTTTTTCTCGAAACTACTTTTTTCCACACGGTACCGGCATTATCTCAAGTTCTATACAACCGACTTACTTGAAATTTTGCGTAAACCTTTTCTATATAATCCTTTGTCGTTCCTAACAGCAACGTGTCCAAATTTTTGTTTTTAATATTTAAAAAAAATTCAGGAATTTCAAATAAAAGCGTAAGAAATGATTTTTATTTTCAGGCAGTCGCCATTTTTCAAAAAAAAAATTTTCGTGTTCCCGTACTATAACAGCATCCTTACAGATTAAGAATTTCTTTCGATTTTTTTTTTTTTTTTTCAGACCACCAGGAGAGTCAGGATCAATGTCACCAGGATGCACCATTTTTTTCCCCCCCCCTCTAATTATTTTAATTTTTAATATTTTTTTTTTTAATTTTTTTTTCTGTATTCTTAATATATCAAAAAAAAACACCATGAAAAAATGTATAGTAAAAATATTTTTGGTTTTTTTTTTTTAAATAAAAATAAAAAAAAACTGCCCAAAATTTGATTTCTAGAGTAGAATACCCCCTTAAGTAACCCCTTCTTCGATAAATATTGTCAAAGTTAAGCTTTTTTAATAGCTCTAGACATATGAAGAAGATGGTGTATTGTTTTCTTCAAAGTTCCACACAATTAAATTTCTCAGTCTACAAAATTTTGAACATTTCGAAATCGAAAAGTATGTCTATTTTTTGCAAATGCAAATTTGTGCGTAACAAAATATTTATTATTTATTTTTTTTTTATTAAAACGAAAGGTAAACACTTACTTCTCACTTCTGTAGAATGCCGAAGAATAGCAAAGTGAGGGTAAAGTGAACCGCTATAAAATCTTGGCACTGCTTGTAAGAAATGCATGTTGCTTTTGTTGCAGGCTGCATTTTTATTGGTAGTCAAGTTGTGGGTGCAGGTGGGCGACAGGCGCCAACGTCTGCTGACACGGGAAATTTGGCACAGCGCTTGCTTAATTACAAACTAGAAGAAAAGTGGTGGCAGGCGACAATCCATGTGATATTTTTAGTGAATTTTTAATTTAAGCGACGACGCGACAATTCGCCACACACAAGCACATACACGGATCTATTAAAAAATTTGTGGGGAGCGTTGAAGATGCAACTTTGTAACCAAATGTGGGTCATCAAAAGCGATGCGATGAGTTATTTTATTCATATTCGTTTATCATCTTTAAATTATTTTGCGAATGCTCTCTTTATAAATACACTGCTGGTTTATTCTATTTTTTTAAGGGTTGTAAATTTTTGTGTGAACAAGGCCTAATATGAGTGCCACTATGCAACTTATTATAGATTAATTAACCCGTATTCACACGTCAGTGTAAATCGCTTAATTGTCAAGTTATATTAAGTCTAATAGTAGTAAAAGATATCCATTATTTTTCAACAGTTTTAGAACAGTTTTAGTATTCCATATCTCGTATTTACAAGTGTAATCGTAATACGCACTATGGCGTTAGGAAGATAAGAGTTCGTGTTAAAGGAAATCTGTCAGACAGTTTAGCGAAGTTAAGGGTTCTGAGACTGTAGAAATATGTTATACGTAATTTTGATTTCCTGAAATAGAAGACAAATTGTGAAAAATAGAGATAAAATAATGGCAAGTGTCGTGTCCGACTCTCATATGAACCCGGGATGAATTGCAATAAAATTGATCAATTTTTAAAGTGGAAAGTTAGGTTATGTTATACTGGCCGGCTGTTCGCTATACTTAGATCTACTGGCCCTTAGTAATGCCCTATGGACGTTCAGTTTAATTTGAGGTGAAGAATTCGTTACACAGGACGTCAACTTTTTTTTTGCAAACTTTAAGAGCGTTTTGATATCTACGTTTGAAACTTCGTCCAGTTTTTTGAAATCCGATGATCCTAGTTACTTGTGTCGAGTTCTAGATAGTGCTGGAAAAGAACATAGGAGGTGTTCCAGCGTATCGTCATCACTTATGCCCATCCGGCTCGCATGTGATGCCAGTAGGTTGTGTGAGTAAAAAGCAAGCGGATTTTCTTAAGGGTCTCTCATAGATGATTTTAGCGATCTTTTCCAAATAAAGCGTATGAGTAAGAAAAGGAAGGTTTTGCAATGTGTTTGATGAATTTAGCATCATCTAGTTGTATGAGTTGAATTGAACCGTCTGAGGTAAGTAAACACCCAGAGGTGGCTAATAGGAAAGTAATTGTGTTCCAACATGACAACAAAATGATTGAAATTCGCTACGATTTACGATTGAGAAGCTACGGGAGTTTGGTTGGGAAAATGGAATGCATTCACCTTATAGCTTCGGTCTGGCAGCGGATGAGTACTGTATGTTCCTGCCTTTGGCGAATAATTTTGCTCGAGTTTTGAAGATCCGTATAATGTCACCGGTTCGCAACGATTTAAGATTTTAGACATATACATATTTTTTTTTTTTTTAATTTATTTTTCAAATGCTCTGAGCGCACATCTTTCAACGGGATAAACTAAAACCTTTTTTTTAATTATTAAAAAGAATATATTAATGGGTGCAACTAGCTTTAATTTACACTAACTTGTTCGTAATTACATTAGTGTGTCTAGGCTATTGTAGAAAATGCTATTTACATTGAAAAATCCACACATTTCACACATTTGTAGTAATTATTTTTGTATGACTCAACCATTCATTCATCAACTCGATCATCGCATGTTGTCATATACAAATAAATATTGCAAAAAATATGCAAATAACTGTAGATTGTAGTGATTTATTTAAATTGAATGAATAAAGAAGATGACGGAAAATTGATAGGGGTTCTTAACCGGAAATATTCTTTTAAACCAGATATTACTGAAACATTTTTTCTGTCAGATTCTTATAGCCTTTTAGTGTATTTTTAATTCCTTTTTTTATACAATACAATACTTTTTTTCAATAATATTTAAATTTTTTTTATATACAATTACATATATCGAAATTATTATCTTATTAGATTTAAATAATAAAAAAATACACAAATATTTTTAAATTGTTTAAATATTTTCGAAAATCTCTTACTGATTTTCACTTTTATTTTTGACAAAATTTTTGCTATTTAATCTTCAGTTATTTTTCACATATTAAACTCGAAATGAACCCAAGAAACGGTTTTGAAATTTAGGAAGTGTAGTAAAATAGTTTTGTTTATTACTTTATGAAAGTCTCACTATTTTACTTTTTTTTAATTTCTATAGTTTTTAAAATACATAAAATGCAGAATTACTTAGCATCACTTTTCATAAGTTTACAGGCAAAGGAAAAACGATATAATAAAAAACTACTCTCATTGAAAGCAAAATTTGAGTTTTGGTTCTAAAATGATTATATGTGAACTGGTCAACGAAAAGGGGGCTTAGGTTTAAAAAAAAAAGAAAAAAAAATTTAAAAAAAAAATTGATTTTTTGACACCTAAGCCCTCTTTTCGTAGACCAGATCACATATATTGATTATATCTGAAAGCGAATGATTGAAATTTTACGATATCACATACATATGTAACTGTGGTAATAGTGCTCAAAAAATAAGGTGACATTTGAATTTAAACTGCACGCGTCGAAGAATTTGTAGAATTATTTTTTTATTTGGTTGGTAGTACTGTCACATTTATGTCAAATTTCATGTCAAAATATTTATTAGTGTTTGAGATACGTGTCGTTTTGTAAGCTGCTAAAAGTAAGTTTTTCGTTTTTTGCGATGTCGAAATTTGTTGAGCAAAGAATTTGCATTAAATTTTGTTTACGGAATCATTTGCGTATACGTTGAGGATGGCGCAGAAAGCCTTTGGTGATGATGTCTAAAAAAAATGTTTACAAGTGGTATAGTGAGTTCCAAGCCGGCCGTGAATGTGTCGAAGACGAAGAGCGTCCAGGGCGACCATCAACCTCAACCGACGAAGCTCACGTTCAACAAATCAAAGATTTGGTGTTGAAAAACCGTCGATTAACAATTAGAGACCATGCTGATGAAGTTGACATATCGAAAGGCTCAGCCAATACCATTTTGAAGGATGTTTTGGGCCTCAAGCGCGTCAAATCTCGACTGGTACCAAAAACATTGAATTTTTTGGAAAAAGGCGTCGCGTTGAAGTGTATGAAACGATGCTTTCCGACTACCAGGAAGTCATAAAATGCATAATAACTGGCGATGAGACTTGGATCTGGGCTTACGACCCCGAAACCACCGATCAATCGAGCAAATATCGTGCCAAAAGAGAGCCGAGATCAAAAAAATCGCGCCAAAGTCGCTCAAAAATCAAGGTCATGTTGACTGTTTTCTTCGATTATCGTGGTGTTTGAATTCCTTCCAACTGGTCAAACAGTCAAGAAATATTATTTGAACGTTATGCGTCGTTTGCGTTTCGCTCTCCGCCTAAAAAGGCCGGAATTGTGGAAAGACAATTCTTGGTTTTTACACCTCGATAATGCACCATCCCATACTGCCTTCGTAATTCGTGATCAATTCGCCAAAAACTCAACCCATATCGTTCCGCAACCACCGTATTCACCTGATCTGGCGCCGTGCGACTTCTGGCTGTTCACCAAGCTCAAAAGACCGCTCCGGAGACACCATTTTTATACGATAGAGGAGATTCAAGTCGCAGCGAAGACGAAACTGAAGGCCATCCCGGAAAGTGACTACAACCAGTGATTCGAAGATTGGAAAATCCATTGGCATAAGTGCATTGCAACGAGAAGGATTACTTTGAAGGGGATGCAATTGATTTGGAAGAATAAATAAAGAATTTTCAAAATAAATACAATGTCACCTTATTTTTTGGGCACATTTTTTAGATTTGTGAAGAAATTTTTTGGTTTGCAATGTGCTCTCCTTTATTTACTTTTTTTTAGTAGAAGCGTCGCCACAGAAATTAAATTTTATTTTCTTCGAAGGTCTTCATATCTAAGCTACACTGTCTCACACATGCAATAATTCACTTTCGATTTCGTAATTGGCCATCATCAATCACTGTGACAAAATCCTGCGATATTTCATTTACATTAAAAAGTAATTAAATACTAATGTGCCTGCTGATATGGAAAAATACGACACGAGTGACTAATATGGGGAAATGGAGTGTACAAATTTAAATGGGAAACAAATAAATCAACGCAAATGAGTGATTATGATTTATATGAAAGCAAAGCGACGTATGGAAATTGATATGAGGTGGCGTCTTGCAAATGCTTCAACTAATAACACCCACTTTGTCTGAAGCAAAAAACGTCGAAGAACTTCATTTTGGCAAAACACGCGCGCGCTGTGAAGCGCACTCCCGTCAAAGTTGAGCTTTTCGAACACCAAAGGCGCGCGCCTGCGCTCCAGACAACGCGCTCAACACTGCAGGATACAACAAAGAAGCGCGACGGCACTCACTATGCACACAAACCGCAAAAGCGTTCACAACAATGTGGCCCGATTTGCAAAGCGATTGGCAAAAAACTGCTCCAGCGCCACACTGCCGCAGGTGGGTGTACCAATTACCGGGGCTCGTGTGATTGTGTTTTTGTTAACCTCGCTTAATTTAATTTAACTTTATGGCGATTGTTTAATTTTCCCACTGTTTTATATATACTTGTTCTATACAATTCAATTCACTTGTTGTGGCCATAAAAAAAAAAACGAATTTCAATGCGACAAACGGTAGCGGCAGGCACGCGGCACATAAGTGTGAGCGCGCGTAGCGTAGCGATCTCGAAGCGCTCACAAATCACAAAATCGACTGAAGTTAACGATTCCTTGTAATCAAACATTTAAAACAATTTTGTTTAAAATGCCCATAAGTAGCATATAGCGACGCGCGTATACATATCAACAATGTAGATATGTCGAAACGGCCTATAGCGATCGCCTAGCTTAAAGCTCGCTGCGCAGGTAGATAGAGCCGTATGTGACGGTGTGTGTGTGTGTGTGTAGCCGAGTGAGGGTGGCACAACAGTCTATTCGGGTAGCGAAAGCATTTTTGTATGGCTACTACCTGTTTGTGCACACAGTCACACACACATATATACATACATATGTGCGGTATGGGCGAAAATGTGTGAAAATTTTATATATATTTTTCTCAAGTTTTAAGCTCTAGCTTTTATGCTAAGCCCCTAAAATGCATGTGCTAAATATTTATGAATGTTTGAATGCGTGTTTTCTGTGCGAAATTCCGACGTGTGAAGTACAGTAGTGAGCACTTGTCAAAAACTAATGCAAAAAAAAAAAAAACAAAAACAAAAAACATGACAACAAAGTTGATGCCACAATGATTGGCAGGGCTATCTATTAGCTTATAAAAGTTACCAGGCAGTTGATAATTTGAAAACTTCCCATGCGGTTGTGATTTTATAATAACGTTCTTTGGAAATTCTAACAATAAACTCACGCGCCGTTTTCCAAAAAAAATACTACAAGCACCGGCAGCACCGAAACTACATATAATATCCTTCACAGGTACTCGTACATAGCATAAGGGAGTATACAAAAATTTTATCTTGATTTTGAACGTTCAGTTTGTATGGCAGCTACACCCTGTCTTGGGAATTTTTCATTTAAATCTCCCGCTTCTATGGAAGACAGGTAAAATTTTTTTAATAGGTTGTTACAACTCTCCTTAATTATGATGTCAAAAATTAGCGCGATCTGTCAACCAGTGTGTTTACCGCAGCTGTTTATGTTTATGTCCGGTGTGTTTAACGTGTGTACGTGCTGACGACAGCCTTACCCTACGACGTACAAAAGTACAGCAGATCAAATCAATGCGTTGATCAGCGCCCTGAGAATGCTAAGCATTTTCAGTACCAATTGGCAGTGTGGAATGGACACACTAACCACCTTGGTAGGGTTCGAGGTCCATCTAAAACCTCTGCCGTGCTTTGGGTCCGGCACCCGGTTGCAATGCAACTCCACATTCAACTAACAAAGTCAGTTCTTCCCGCATTTGGGTTCTTACGACAACCACCACGATACTCTCCGAGGGGCCAGTCCGCATGAGCAGGTTGGAGTTACCTCCAAGGGCTGCTGTTCCCCGTGGTACCAGAATTAAGTCTTCGGTCAGACCTCGTAGCCGCAGCTACTACCAGTTGAGCTTCCATACGGACTGGTGGCTAGGGATTGGACCCCTTACATTAATCACATATACACACCAATCATACAAAAACTAACCTTAATTCCCAGCTAACCGCCTTCGCCGCTTAAATAATTCATGTGCGAACGACCCTAACTGTTCGGTATTCCGACTAGTGGAGATCACACCACTAACATCTAATCGTCCATCAGTCCAACTAATCCCCATACCACCCAGATCCCTAATGTCCGAGTACATAGGGTAGTCCGCAATTAAATGCGACCAATTTTCTAACCCCGCTAGACAAAAACACCCCGACGTATCCCATAGCTGCATCTGATGCAAAAATACATTCAGAGGTCCATGCCACGTAAGCAGAAAACTCAGACTCAGACAAAATCTAAAGTCTGGGTTATCCTCAACGAACCCAACGTCCCGAATGTACTCGTACGTCACTCGGCCGTTAGGACTATTGTCCCAACGTTCTTGCCACCTACACCTAACCCTATCATCTAGAAGCCTCTTGCTCCCTAGATATCCCTCCCTCTCCACATCATCGTCGGAAATCCAGTCATTCCGCAGCAATGACACACTCAAGCCCCTTCTTAAACTGAATGCAAGAGCACGCTTAAGACAATCAGGTCAAGAGGGGGTGCACCTAACAAAACCTGCATCGCATCCGTTGAGACGGTGCGACATACAGGCAAACATGCAAGCATCACACAGCGCTGGATTGAGAGGAGTTTTTGAGACCCCAAGACAGTCGTGGCTGCCTCCCATCACACAGCGGCTCCATGGATCTTGGCGGCCCATCGACCGGCCCAAAACATGAAATTATCTGTTCACCGAAGTTTTGTAAATAAATCGATTAATTGATGCGATGTGTTGGAAGTGGCGCCGTCTTGTTGAAACCAAATGTCACCGAGATCACGCGATAACAGTCGCCATTGACACTTACTTTTTGAAAAAATATGGTCCGATGATTCCACCGGCCCATAAACCACATCAAACCGTTGCTTTCTCTGGATGAAATGGCAGCTATTGAATCTCTATTTTGCTTTTTTACATACCCATTGAGCCAGAAATAGGCCTCATCGCTGAACAAAATTTGGCTCGATAACGTCGCATCTTGTTTTAACTTTTCAAGAACCCATAGAACGAAGCGATGTCGCTTAGGAAAGTCGAGCGGCTTCAGTTCTTGCACAAGCTGTATTTGTACTCTTTCAATTACATATCTCAACGTAAACTGCCCCAAGTCATTCCATACGTTAGTCCGAGTTGCTGCGAACGGTACCGAATCGACTATCCATGGTCTTCGTGTACACTCTCAGCTACGGCTGCTACATTTTCTTCACTGCAGGCTGAACGTAGTCTATTCAGTCGAATATTTCCAATAATGAACGCTGGGTCTCACAGGATGGTTGGTGGTGCTACGAATAGTACGCTCAGTAGGCTTGTTATGTTGAACAAAGGTTGAGCGAAGGCGAAAAGGCTATTGAAAAAAGTATCTTTACTTGGATCACTCGTTATATATAAGAGGGTCGTGTTAAAATTTCCAGCCGTTGAGAAGAAAATTTTTTTTTTGCGTTTCGTGAAATACGCGTTCAAAGTTTTGGGAGCCAATTGCACTATGCAAACACGATTTGCAGATTTTGCCAGATCAACTTCATATTTTCGAAGATACAGGTGCACATTTGATATACGAAATAAAAACAAAATTAAATTTTTTAAATTATCAAGTGGATAATAGTAATAAATCCTGTTTCCAAAGAGTCTTCGCGATCTTGCCTTCTAACTAAAGCAAAAGAAAACGCAATGTACTACATTTAGTAATGACCACAAAGGGGTCGAAAAAAGATAGCAAAATGGCCTGGAGCTTCTTTTTAGACCCCATTCACTTGGGACTCGTTCTCTGCAGAAGGTGGGTATTGCATTTTCAGAAGCACTTGTGAGTAGTTTCTAACATAGCAACGGTACTACCATTGTTCCATGTGCATTTCGGCAATCATAGAATATTTGTAGCGACTTAACTTTTAAATTTGAAAATATTAAAAAAAAAAATGATAGAGCATATCTTTCATTAGGATGTTGATATAATGATTACAAGGACTCGTATCACACCTTGGCTGAGTGCAAGCCACACTGATATATCCGCTAATGTCAAGTTCAAAATTTTATTTCATATTTTCGGAATAATTTGAATTTGAAGCGGCATGAGAGCATGGCTGAGCTGGCATGGTTCGTTTTTTTACGAACCAAGTTTTTTTTTTGACAGTCTGGTAGCACTTAATCAATAAATTTTTGACGATTGCACATATTTGACAGCATTTTGATGTCAAACTGATAACTTGATCATTAGATTTACCGATAAATTGAAAGGCTTAACGAGAGGATTGTGATGTACAGAGAAGGTAACCAGCAGTGGTTGATCTCTAATAAATGTAAATGTCTATGTGTACATACAAATGTGGATGTTTACCTAGATATACATACACACCTGCTCAAAATAATAGTTACACTATAAAACTTAGTAGCCTCAATAGTTTAAAAAACTTTTTATGGGCTTTTTGGGACAAGTTATGCTGTAAGTTTAATTAAGATAATATGGCATCGCCTTTTCTAAGAGAATGAAGCATGTGAATTCCCGAGTTAATGCGTATTTCAGTTTTGTGTGAAGACTCAGAAAAAAACTTGCTCAATATAATAGTTACACATAAGTGAACTCAGCTTTTTGTGAAAACAAAGTTAGTTTTATCCAGTTTTTCAAGTTTTTTTATCTGGATTGGGAAGTTTTCTTTCATTAAAGCTCAAAATGCTGCAGATAAATTAAATTATTTTTGATCAGATGGGTCGGAAGTCACATTGCACTGTTGTAGAAGCCCGTCTGGTTTCAACCCTCAGAAAGCAAGGAAAATCGCTTCGGGAAAATTGGGAAATTAATGGAAAGGTCACATAATTTTTTTAAAAATGCTTTAGAGCACAAATCTTATAGATAGACTCGGGGAAGGCCACAAAAACGGAGTACAGTTCTTGATCCCCACATTGTAACTTATTGTAAAAAGGACCCATTCAAGTTGTCGAAGGTGATAGCAGCAGAAATTGGAAATGTAGTAAGTGCTCAAACAGTTCGCAGGCGTTTGCAAAAGGTCAAGCTACCAGGACAAATAGCCAGAAAAGTTCCATTAATGCGAACAAAATATTTAGATATGAGGTTAAACTTTGCATGAAGTCATTTAGATTGGTCAGGACCTGAGCGAGCAAAAAAGTGGAGAAACATCTTATGGAGTGATGAAACGAAAATGAATTTGTTTGGAAACGATTGAGAGAAATGTGCGTCGTCCAAAAGGAAAGGATTTTCACGTTCGATTCATACGGAAACGATTGGAAACGTCATGGTGTGGGTATGTTTTTCTTGGTATGGAGTAGGTCCTATATACCGGACAACTAACAAAATGACAGAGTCGGAGTACATAGAAATACTTGAAAATGTCATGATACCTTATGCTGAAGAAAACTTACCATTACGTTGGATATATCAGCAAGATATTTTACAAAACATACCTCCAAACTGGATAAGAAATATTTTGAGGACAATAATGTTAACGTATTGAAGTGGCCAAGCCAAACTCCGGCTTTAAATTCAATAGAAAACCTATCGGGAGAACTAAAAAAAAAATTGGCGAGTCACTTCTTCTCTAACAAAGACCAGTTATGGGAGTGTATACAAAAAACTTGGTATAAGATACCTACAGAAACCTGTCAGGCTTTAATCAGTGGTATGCCCAAACGAATAAATAAAGTACTCCAGATTAATGGTGGATATACTAGCTATTAACTATGTAATGTTAAATATACAACAAAACTGTTTTAACATAATTTGTTTTTCCAAAATAATTGTCTTATTAAAAGTGTACCTATTTTTTTGAGCAAGTTTATTTTAAGTATGAAATGTTTTTGAATTTACATTTATTTGTTTTGTAATTTTTTTAAATGAAGTTCATTTAATTTAGCCTGTAAATATTTGAAATATATAAGTACGTTTGCGTTTTTCTTAAAAATTTAAATTTAACTTTTTACTGATGAGCTTTACTTGAAAAGTATTGTGTAACTATTATTTTGAGCAGGTGTGTATGTATATTTTTAACGTTGACAGTAATGACAAGCGAAAACTTTCTAATGTCGGGCGCGGATGACGACAACTACAACAACAACGAACATTGCGCAATTCCTGTTACTGACGATTTACGACTAGGCGATTTTAATTAACATTCGGCAAAGCTACATACACTCAAATGGCTAACGACTAACAGTTAACGGCTTCGCATTTACACGTACATATGTACATAGTATGCATGTTATGTTTACCAACGCTTGTGCAAAATATTTATGTACTTATGTATGTAGACATGTAAATATTTTTGTTTTCAAGGTAGTAAATGCACTAATTTCTCAGCTTATATTCATTAGCGAACTGGCTAAGAGCGAGGCACATATAGTACATATGGATATACTACATATGTATACAAATACACACACATACATACATATACACATTAATATCAGTAGACACTTACAAATGTATATGTCTCATTGGTAAGCCTTCGAGAGTCGCGAGGCGAGTTGTTGTTAAGCAGCCGCAAGAGGATCAAGTCAAATGATCAATTAGAGTAAAATTATATTTGGTTGCGCATACGAGAGAATTAACACTATTAAAAATAGCCGAACTCGGGCGGTAACTAATTGCGACAAACGAGTCGCAGACGGTGGTGATTGTGGGTAGTGGTGGGTGGAGGGTGCCGTTTAACTTTCTATACCCTGAATAGAGTTGTAACATCCTGAAGGAAACAACATAGATCCTATTAAATATATATTGAAAAGATTAGGGTGCCTAACTGATTTGATTTGGTCATGCCCGCCAGTTTATATACCATATAAGCGAATTAGTTGAACAGGTTTTGAGCTATCGAGCCAGAATTTCGCGTGCGTTCGTTCATTTGTCGGAAGCGTCAATAACGAACCACTATAGACTATGGCTCCCATACAAACTGATCGATCAAAACTAAACAAAAAATTTGGCACGGATAATCTCTTAAGAAATTGTTTTGATCCGATTACCATAGCATATACATAGCTGCCATACAAACTGACTGTTCAAAATTCAGTCCTTGTATGGAAAACTTTTTTATTTGACAAGATATCCTCACGAAATTTATCATGTATTATTGTCCAAGCCAAAGGTACAAATGCTTGAAGAACCATCCACGTCGGAGTAGTATATCATATGGCTCTCATACAAACTGATAGCTCAAAATTCAATTCCTGTACGGAAAAGTTTTGTATATGACTGGATATCTGCACGAAATTTAGACCGGACCACTATAGCATAAAGCTGGCTAATAAGCTAATCGATAAAAATCAATTTTTTATATATGAAAAATCTTTTGTATTTGTGCAGGGTATTTTATCTGCAGTGCAACCGAAATTAACGTTTTTTCTTGTGTTTGCTAATTTCCTGGCGCCAAGAGTGTGTTGGATAAATACGTAGGCTGCTATATATATTTCTGGCCTAGGCAACACTAAGATGCAATCTGACATTTCCATTGGAAAGTTTGACATTTTTTAGCATAAAATCACTCAGAACGTTTTGCCATTTAATCGTGAATTGTTTTACTTACAGGGAATTAAAAAATTCATCTCGGCCAAAAAATGGAATTAACTCGTGAACATTTTCGTGCGATCATTTTTCACAACTTTCGACGTGGATTATCACGACAAGAGTGCATCGATGAACTAAAATCTTTGTATGGCTATGAAGCACCATCCTATAGCACTGTGAAAAACTGGTACAACGAATTCAATGGTGGCCGAAGCTCGCTCAAAGACGAATTCCGTGAAGGTCGGCTCGTGGAGTGGAAAATACGATCGCGGTGCTTCAAAAGACGTTTATAAGATCGTCACAGGTAACGAATCATGGATCTATTCGTATGAGCCCGAAACAAAACAGCAATCGACCGTGTGGGTCTTCCAAGATGAGCCAAATCCAACGAGAGTTGTTCGTGGAAGAAGCACTTCGAAGCAAATGGTCGCCTGTTTCTTCGGCAAAACTGGTCATGTGGCGACTGTTCCACTTGAGCAACGTAAGACGGTCAATACTGAGTGGTACATCACCATTTGTTTGCCTGAAGTATTCGGAGAAATTCGAAAAACGAACACGAGAAGACGAATCATTGTGCACCATGACAATGCGAGCTCTCACACATCGGCTTAAGCCAGCGCCTTTTTTACCAACCAAAACGTCGAATTGATGGGTCATCCGCCGTACAGCCCTGACTTGGCACCCAATGACTTCTTTTTATTCCACACATCATGAAAATAATGCGTGGTCAACGATTTTCGTCGCCAGAAGATGCTGTTGAAGCATTCAAAAACCATGTTTTGGAGGTGTCTCAATCGGAGTGGAAAAAGTGCTTCGAAAATTGGTTTGAGCGCAAGCAAAAGTGTATAAATCTTGATCGAGAATATTTTGAAAAACAATAAAACCATGTTCGTTGATAAATATTCCTATTTTCATTATAAGGCCAGAAATATATATAGCAGCCCTCGTATTATTGATATATTGATTTCAGTTAGCCAGATTTGCGAACTGCTTATACTTTAACAACAACAGCAACAATTTTATACTTTTGCACTCGCAATTCACTTCAAAGGGTATTAATTTGTTTACTCAACAAAATATTAATAAACACACAGATTTCAAACAAAAAAATACGGGTTTTATTTGTTGTAGCCAGCAAAAACAGGTATGCTACTTTGTTGTTACAATTTATTGTCGACTATTTGGGGCACTTCAGGCTTTTCATGCTTCACTGCACGGAACAAAATAAAAAGGAACTAAATGCGCTAATTAAAATTCACGTGCACTCACTTTGTATGTATGTATGTATGTATGTGAGAGTGTCCTACGGCATCACAGCGAAATGTTGCAGCAAAAATAGCGAATTTATTGCTTTTATCAGCGCTATAAATACACCGATCAGGCAGCCAGCGACCGGCAGCAAGCAGCCCAAAGCGTGAGACGATCAAACGCCCGCTCGCTGGTTGGTAGCAGATCAATAGGTGTGAACACACGCGAATAGCAGGCGGGAGAAATATAGCGGAAGACAAAAAGAAAGAAAGCAACACGCGTTCCAAGTGTGCTCTAAAATCGAACTAGCACACTTTTGATCGCGCACATAAAGGGACGCTAACATTAAAGTAAATTTATTGAAGCTTAGCGCGTGGCAGATCGACTCAAATTGAAATCCCATCGATCATTATTATATGTATATTTGTGCATATGTATGTATGTCGATAATTGTAAATGGGCGGCGCTAAAATTAAAATAAATGCGGCTCTGACGTTATGCACTCAAGCTAAATCAGCGATTTACTAATTTATAGCTGACGGCTATAAAATATCTGCGCATATATTCCACCCAAATACTTATGTATGTATGTATATTTATATAATATATTATACGGTGTATGGTATGTACTCAGATATAAACGCTAGAAATCGGGTTCATGCGCAGCAGTAAGGTTTTAATTTAATGCCTTAGCAAGTGGCAATGGACCGTATATGTACATATATACACAAACATACGAGTATATATATATATACATACATGGTATACATATGTACATACATATGTGGTGCAATGTGATGGCCTGCGTCAGCTTGTCTACAAAATTGAGGTGTTGATCGTTGCCTGCCACATATTTCACACTTTAAATTGCCAGCACACTGAATTTTTTAATTAAAATGTTTATGTTTCATACTGTGAGAAAAAAAATAAAAATAATCTACAAGTGTAACAAATAATTGAGCATTTATTTTCATTTGGAAGGACATTTACACGGCCGTTAAGCATATGTTTAATGAAAACAAGCTAATAACTGTAATAATTTCGTAGAGCTAAAATATTTTTATAGTACGAAAGTCGTTATCGGGATCCCGAACGTGGAACTAACATACATAACGAGAAGCTCATTGTAATTTGACATACAGTAGGCTTTGATTTGCATAAAACTTGAAAGTTTTGAAACAGTATTTCTTTACTCTCATCCAAAAGCTTTCAAGATGAGAGCTATAAGTACTTAAAAACTCGAAGGCGTTTGTATAACATTGGTACCAACATCTTTTTGATGCACAAAAATGTGGACGGACTTACCGAAACGCGGAATTTTGCAGAGCTATTTCAGTACAGGACGATTGGACGACATAACTTGAGGGAATTTTGGAACCAATTTCGTGCCACTACGGTAAAACCTTTACTAACGAGAAACAAATAAAAAACACAAGAGTAATCAGCTAAACATGTGGCTGATGATTGGAGCCAAATGATTTTCACTGACAAACGAGGCCTAGTTTTGGATGTCGAACACAATTAAGCGTGCTTGGTCCATGTTGGTGCTTGGTTCATGTTTGAGGATGTTTCGCAAAACAAGGATTTGGTAAACTAATCATGCCAACTTCATGACAACGATATATCGTCGTGGATTTCTGTCATCAACAGATATTTGAAGCTAAAAGAGGACAAGGACCCAAAACAACGGAGTCGCTTGTATAGCAGCTGGAAACAAGAAAACGTTATAGCTTCATTAGATTGGACATCAGTGACTGAAGTCGATTGCTCTCTTGTTGAACCTATTACATTTATAGTATATGTATTTGTAATGGATTTTAGCATGAAGTATTAATATTGTCGTCAACAACTATCTTCGCTTTACAAAACTTTAGAGAGTAGCGAATCGAACAAGCTATAACAGCTATAAATCAGCTGTCAGCAATCTCGATGCATCATTGCGTTAAGATGTCCGCGGTCGCATGTGCAATTCTGTTGCACTTCTTTCTTGACAGATCCATCGGTGGAAGCAGGTATTTACCTCGTTTTTTTTTATAAATATATACATATTTTATTTCAAGTCTCAAATTTTTAAAATCAGTGAAATGCGGATGAGGTAAAACTTCTCAGCCTCATGTCTCCAAATAATTTTAACCGGCCTTGCAACATGAAGCCGAGCATTGTCATGATTGCGTCACATTTAGCAGCAAATTCCAATCGGTTTAGCTTGCTGAACAGGTTTTAAATATGATTTATTGGGATTAGGGTTGGCGCAACAGATCTATTTTTCATCACCAGCCACAATCCGATGCAAAAACGACTTATTTTTGTAGCGTTCAAGCAAATGTGACATTATAAGATCTTTCAATTAGCATACTTACTAGCCACAAAGCGGATATTAATATTTGTTTAAAAACATTTCTTTCAAAGCCCTATTCATTTTGCGTAAAAACAGGAAATTTCAATCTCTAACATAAATTGAAAAAAGGAAACAAATTTTACTCCATTTTGTGTTTAAGATTCTAGAACTCAGACATTTTGAAACCGGAAAACATTTCATATCAAAATAATCACAGCGCCCTCGATAAGTTACGGGATTGCATGGCATAATCGTCACGCTTCGTGAACATTTTGAAGGCCCGCTAACGGAAGCTTCATTATGCAGAACAGTGGCGAGGTTTACTTAATTTGTTTTTATTTAAATGCGGCTGTGGCTTTAGTAATTAATGAAATTAATTAGAGACAATATTTGAGGTAAACAACAAATCAATTTGACTTCCTAAGCAACATTTCAAATAAAATGAATTTAGGGCTGTTAATAAATAGAGTTTCGACCTCGAGCTATAATTATATTTTAAAGACTTTGTATGTTATATCATATAGAGCTATTGGGAGATTATAGTTGCTAAAAATTCTTTCTTTAATTCCCCAAGGTGCTCTCCGGAAAGTTTTAAAATGTCGTCTGTTATGCTCCCATCATAAAATACAGATCTTATAGAGAAAGTGGATAGATTTATTTGATATTAGATGGTTAAAATAACTATTTCTGACTTAAGATTTCATTGCTGTTGTCTGGAAGATGAAGTCAGTCAGTGGATTCATGTACGAAATACAAGAAAAGAGCACAAAATATATATGAATTCAGAAGATGCACTCAAAACATTCTTGTACAACCAACAAATAGATCACGTGTTTCGACTTAAAACCCAATGAAGCGATCAAAAGAGAATATACATTCTAAGCATAGACAATTAGATGACACTTTCCCAATAACAGCTAAGTGCAACGAGCTGAGGGCTACGACTGCACCACGGACAAAGACCGCGTGGGATCAACGCGTGTGCAGCAATTGTTTTCGCTTTGATTGCTTTTGTTTTTCAAAATTGTACTCGTAAATTAGCAATTATCATTGAGTCGGCAATCAGCAGGTCTGTCACGTGACCGACGCGATCGACCATACACAAACTACAAATGACGGAGTAAAACGGGTGGGGAGTGCTTACGAGCAAAGCCAATGGACGCAATTGAAAAAAAAAAAAACAATAACTTAGCGTGTGATTACACGGCAAACGAACGGTCAATCCGATACCGCGGCAGACGACCAGAGTGACATTCGGACATTAGCAAGTTCAAAGTCAATTTTACAATTTGCCTAATCGGTTACAAACACTACATACAAACATATGTGTGTGTGTCGGTGTGTATGCATTTGATTTATGCTGCTGATCGCGGCGGAACCTGCCACCGTCCGCCGTCACAGTTCCTGCTGTTGCAGCTGTTGTCACAAATAATTGTCTACAGTTGAGTGAACGTGCCAATTGGGCGCCATTAGCCCAAGTACCAGCGACAAGCGAGCGAGTGTTGTAAAAGATTTTTCATATGCCTATCACTCGCATGTACTTACATATGTATTTATGTATGCGGAAGAGACGTTACGATCGAGTGGGAAGTGGCTTTTAAGCAAATGTGAAAATTGAATTCATTATAGCACTCGACTTCTTTTTTGGTTTTTAGGTTTGCTTGTCATTTGTAACATTGTAATTTGTCTATGTTCTATTCTGTCATGAAAGAAATGAATTCGCACCCTTCCCTGGCCCCTGGTGTTGACCGTTGCATGTATATTTTGTAGTATAATTATTTTCATTCGCCGTCGATCAGACATGCGATCGCGCCATTTCTCTGCTACAATTTATCGTTGACAGAATTTCTCCACCCACAACGACGTTTTTATTGACTGAGCAGTGTAGTTCGGTACACGACGAATTCAGCCAGTGATCTCAATTAGTTGGGGGTTAATGTAGTACAAGCGGCTGCTTTTCTCCATATATACAAATATACGTATAAAATGTCTGTATGTATATTTAAGAAAATGTAGTTAAATAGTTTATAATAAATATGAATGAATTTTCAGTTCCGAATGGATCTCTTCTTCGCCGTGTTGCCGAGTTTTTCGCTATTGAAGTAATATGGATGAAAGCGAATTAAAAATTTTTTTTTGAAGAAAAGTCAAGGTTATTTCTGCCAACGGTTGTTTCTTTTGAAAGTTAGATGATTCCGATGACGTGAAGACTATTGCGGCAGGAAATAAGCTAAAAAGGTTGATATACGAGGTTTGACAATTAAGTAATGAGACAGATTTTATTGCTGCGCTTGTGGTAAACCTGTGACCTTGAAATTTCCTTTCTTTTTTTCCGGTATCCCTCCCCTCTCCATTGATATATGTACCATCGCTCTAGCTTGTTAAGTTCGCCTGCTGTGTCAAGTTGAGTAGACGTGTGTTTGTAGTGCTCGTCACGAAAATGGAAAAACGAAATCAAGAGCAACGCGTCGCGATAAAATTTTGCGCCAGATTGAGCGAAACAGCTTCGGAAACGTAAGGTAAAATTGTAAGAGTGTATGGCGATAGTGCTCTTAGACCCGGAAACCAAACGCCAAAGCTCACAATGATTGTCTCCGCGCGCCCCCCGCCCGAAAAAAGCTCGCATGGAAGTCGAAGGTGAAAAGGATGATTATTGTTTTCTTTGATAGCCGTGGAATCGTCCACAAAGAATTCGTTCCACCGAGGAAAACTGTGAATCAAGTCACTATTGCCAAGTACCCGAAAGATTTCGAAAACAAGTCAACAGGGTGCGCCCAGACATCGCTCGTAACTGGATTCTTCATAACGACAACGCACCGTGCCACACCGCCCTCAGCGTGTATTTGGCCTCTAACGGGATCGCCGTGTTGCAACAGCCGCCTTATTCGCCCGACATGTCACCCTGTGACTTTTTTTGTTTCCTAAAACAAACTTGGTGGTCAAAGGAGCCCATTTTGAGTCGATTACGGACATTTAGGCGGCCGTGACGAGGGTACTCGCGCGTATCCCAGTCGAAGCGTTCCAGAAATGTTACAAAGCATGGAAAATTCGCCGGAATCGCTGTATAGCTGCCCAAGAGACGTAGAATAATTTTCAAATATACGGTTTTTATGGAATCAGTCTCATTACTTCAATGTCATACCTCGTACTCATATTAGATATGTGAAAGTCCTCAGATTTATAGAGTGATTTTTGCGGATGTTACGCCGGTTGAACCCTAGTCATGATCAGAAAAGTTTTATTATTTCTGACTAAAATAATCTTGGTTCAGATTTTAAGTAGTCCAGCCACTGTAGAACACAGTTAAGGGCTGAACTAATAATTAAAACTCCCAGCTTAAGTGACAAAGATTAAGACTTTCAAAAAAGAGAGTGGAATTGAACTTTGAACAATCGGAGGCATATTTCGTTACTTTTCATTTTTTGGAATTGTTGGTCAATGGTTCAAATTCTTCTAAAGCATCTTCTCCTTTGAGATCAAGTCAAAATATTTTGAAAACAACACGTGGCACAGGACTAAGAAATGAAAATATTATCCATCAAATTTCAACGCGACTGCAAAATTGTTTTCCTAGACTGATATATCCTGTATGTTCCTCTGAAGTTTAATCTCCATATGACAAATTCTATGTGTTTGGTAGCTGTTTGTTTACGCGGCGAAAATTTTGTCTGCCGTTTTTGAGATTGAAAGAGTGAACTTGAAATTTCTAATGGAATCACGGCTCCAGAATTGTTGAAAATGTTGCAAAAGTGTTTTGGAGTGCGTGGAACAAAAGCATTCAGTGAAAAACGTGAAGCCGTTGAACACTTCCGAGGCGTTCAACCGTCTCTGACGACAAAATCGAAACAGTTAAAGAAACAATTCTTAAAAAACGCCGTTAGATGACAAAAGATCTCATGATATCTTATGGATCGATGCCACACTTTTGGTTTAATTTTTAGCTATGAAGCGTGCTAATGATAGAATCGAGAGCGTCGAATAGAGCTCGCAAAGGGGAAGCGACGTGGGCTTATCAATAGGACTTTGAGACTGTGTAACAATCTAGGGAATAGTGCTCCGAAAACGGAGAAAAACAGATTTCACTATATGCACTGACGACTATTAGCTCAAAATGATACATTAAAGGTGATAATAAAATTTTTATTAAAATGCGTGAAATTGTTTTTCAGTCGTTCCGAGTCAAACTTGATCAATCGGAGTACTTCAAATCTGCGTTTCCTACAGAGACTACTCTAGAGCCAATCAATTTATTCGTATCCATTCATCACTCTCCCTACAACTTTTGAGCTCTGCTCTCTAGTAAAAAAAATCTTATCCGGTTGGGTAAACGTCTCTCGCTATTTGACTTATGCTGCCTGCTTGTTCGACTCGTTACTTTTGATGAGTCGCAAACGAATCGTAATTTGAATGTAGAAAGTTTGGCCTGAGACAAAATTTTTAGACATGAAACTACTTTATATGAAAAAGCGCAAGCCAAGCACGACATACTAGGTGTCTAGGGCTAGTATAAGGCTAGTAATTGTACTCGCTTAATATAATATATATACATTTAGTTTAAAGAGTGGCTATCTACATACCGTTTGGGATGGTTTCAGCTAAATTGTTGAGGTAATAGAAACAAAACCGCTGTTCTGAAAATAGAGAAATAATTATTGGTTAATCAGATGTTAAAATGGTGAATTTTATTTACTGAAATAGTATCTACTATAGGGTAAACAATTTGGTATTCCATTTAGGGTTTAAAGTCAAATTTTGCGTAAATTTATCAAACAAAAAACAAACAGGTGGCAATTCTTTTAAGTATATACTCGATTGTAAGCCTTTCTAAGGACTCTTTACCTTGATAAAAAAAGGCGGTAACCCTACTTTTTGCTCTTAATCAATACTCGTTACTATTATTTGAGAAAATAACAAGCATTTTGATTAAAAATTGCGCGCGATTAACCGCTTTGTGACAGCCTATTATTCCACCAATTGGTTAACTACTCTTTCGACTTCTCTTTTGGCTTCACTCTTTTGCTTGGCCTCCTTATTCTCTTCCTTCTTTTCTTGCTGCTCATTTTCAAGCTTCTCCAACAATTCGGTCAAGTCCTTGCTTTCGTCTTCCCCAAGCACATGAAATACTCTACTTCCAGCCACATTGTTGATCACAGATTGTTCCACCATTCTATTTAGATGAAACTCGCGTGTGATCTTCGTGCACACAACACCCTTTTGTTCCTGCACCAAAGTGTTGTCATACAAATTAAATGTGGTCTTCATATTGCGCAGATCATAAGTTTCTTCATCGAACTCTTTGCCCAACTTGAAGGTGAGTACAGTTGGTTGATCATCGATCACTGTGATTAAATTATGGGTGCTTTCAACCTTATGTAGCATAACGATCGGTTTTTTGGTGTTGCCTAATTTGCGTTGAACCAAGCCCATGCCAAGCTCTTTCATGTAGGCATCGTAGTTATCACTAGTCACCAGCTGATACTGCTTACCCTCCCAACAGTTGATTTTCTTTATCATTTTGCTATTATTCTGTTATTTCTTTAATTTTTAACGGAAAATTTTGAAAACTATTCCAAAATTTTATATGAAATGTTTATGAATATTATTTTGTTTGTGTGGAATCTGTTCTTCAATCGTTTTTGAAGGCAATGTTTGTGAATGAGTAACGTTTATGGGGTTTCAAATACCTTTTTTTTTAGTGTTGAGAAAGGTGTTGAAAAATTAAAACTATGTAGGTGTCTATACTCGTATTTAATTCACTTGAATATACTGTATATTTCTTTATAATGTAGAGGTTTGGATTTGCGTGAGTACGAAGAGCTTGACAAGCTGGGCGATAGGAGTAATATTCCAAAATTCTTAGAAAAAATGCGGCTACTAACAGAAGGTTTCAAGACTGGAGCATACTCTTGAAGAATCCCCAGAGATGATGTAGTGACTGATGCCCAGAGCAGACCGAAATTATGGAGGGAACACTTCTCCAACCTGCTGAATGACAGTGAAAACATAACACTGGAAGATGGTCCCGATTCCCCAATCCATAACGAATAGGCGTGCCCGACCATGAAGAAGTTCGATTTGCAATTACCCGTATGAAGAACAACACAGCGGCTTAGGACTATGGCATGGCATCAGCTTCCTTGTAAAATATGGTCGGACAAAAGCATGCCCGACGATTGGATTAAGCGTGCTCTGCCCAATCCATAAAGAGGGAAACCCTACAATCTGCGCCAACTACCGTTGGATAAGCCTCAATGACCCCGTATTTCTGCTTTCTCCAGGTTGAACAAAGAGTGAAATACATGAGTCTGGTTGTAAACGAGGGTAAGTCGAAATATCTCCTGCCATCAAACAAACACCAGACTCGCTCTCTCTGTCGTTAGTCATAACTTCGAAGTAGTAGAAAATTTCGTCCATCTTGTAACTAGCATTAACACCAACAACAACACCATCCTCGAAATCCAATGCAGAATAACTGTTGCCAACAGATGGTACTTCGGTGTCCTCTTTCATCATTCCAGTCTATATGGTATATGGACAGATGCATGGACGATGATAAAATCTGATTAGTCGGCGTTGAGAGTTTTCGAATGAAAGGTTCTGCGGAAGATTTATGATCCGATGAAGCGGTGAGCTGTACGAGATATATTCGAAATGGAATATAAAAGGTCATACCGGCGTAAAGGATCAAAACACTCCAGACCTCAGAGTATACGACGCAGTAACCGTCGGGCGAAATAGAGGAACAGGAAAGCCTCCACTCCGTTGGAAGGACCTTGCTACACTTGGAGGAGTAGCGCCCAGCAAACTCCTGGAACTAGGCTGCTGGAACTTGGTGAATACACGTGATATAGGAGAGGGCACAATAGACCCTATGTCGCGGTGTAATACCTCATTAATAATATCTATACATCTATATCTTCACCGGCGCCGAAATAAAAATTTGACCCTACCCTTTTGAAGTAAAATACTATATCTTAAGAAGTTCTGAACCAATTTCAACCCAATTTGGTGATCAACATTATACGAGTATTGTTTTATCTTACAGTTTAAAAATGGTCAACATCAGAATACAACCGCACCAACTTTCTACATAAAAACATTTTTAAGTTCCATTTCTTTTCTTCGTTTTACATTATATCGGAAGATATAGATAGCCTTGTGCCCTTTAGATATGACATCTAACATATCAAAATGATCGAATTGGAACGATAAAATAATTGTTAATATCTAAGATATTTCCATAGCTCACATATTATATCGGTGAATATGTGAGGTATCTTGTTGAAACATATTTTCTTCAACCAATCGTTATCTTTGTAATGTAAAGACTATGTTTTCAGCTTTCATAAAACTGTCAATTACTGATTAATTTACGAATTAATTGAGTACGTTTTATGTACGGGGGTTTTCTACTCTAGAATTTTGAAAAATTCGATTTTTTTTCATATATTTAAAGTTTAGACCCTTAAAAACATATCTTCCAAAGGATTTTTAAAAATTAAAATTATTTTAAGAGCTACAGTTACTTTAGTGACCCAGTACCTAGCCCGGTAGGTAGGTGACTCACTTTTTTAAACGCGTTTTTCTCGAAACTACTTTTTTCCACACGGTACCGGCATTATCTCAAGTTCTATACAACCGATTTACTTGAAATTTTGTGTGAACCTTTTTTATATAATCCTTTATCGTTCCTACCAGCACAGTGTCAAAATTTTTGTTTTTAATATTTAAAAAAAAATTCAGGGATTTTAAAAGAAGCTTAAAAAATTATTTTTATTTTCAGGCAGTCGCCATTTTTTTTTCGTGTTCTCTGAGGTAGGGACTATAACAGGATCTTTACTGATTAACAATTTATTTTGATTTTTTTTTTCGGACCACCAGGAGAGTCAGGATCGATGTCACCAGGATACGCCATTTTTTTTACACCTGTCTCTACCCCCCCCCTCTAATAATTTTAATTTTTAATAATTTTTTGTAAATTCTTTTTTTCTGTATTCTTAAGATATGAATAAAAACACCATAAAAATGTATAGTAAAAATATGTTTGGTTTTTTTTTAAATAAAATTCAAAAAACTGCCCAAAATTTGATTTCTAGACTAGAACACCCCCTTAATTAATTGTGCTGATCGGAAATTCGATTCAGTTAATTAACTTTGTACTATATTTGCCATCCTTTTGACAGCTGTCATACTATAATTATGTACGCTAAATCAACTATGTTTGAACGTCAAAAATGACGCGTCAATTTAAATCATAATTGCTGCAGCTAATTGTCTGGCTCCAAAATTGTAAAAATAAGTTTCACTTCAAAGGCGACTAACTTTGGAACCTTCTTCAACAAAATTGTAATTAATTTCCCACTAAATGGCTGCAAATAATATAATTAACAAAACGATTTCAACTGATGCAGCAAAATCCAAAAACAAATGTACCGTATTAAATTAATGGCAAATAAATAATTTGTCTACAGAGAAATTTTACAACCAACCAAAATACGTGAAAATTTATTAATCTCAACAGCGCTGTGCCTGACAAGACAAATTAAAATTTTAAATTAAATGTTCGGCGAAAAATATAGCCAAAATAAAAGAAATTGCAAAACGAACGATGCGCCTTACACCTGCCGGCAATCAGCAAAAATCTGTGCGCTTTTAGCAAAATTGAAAGGAAAAATTTGTGTGTGCTTATATAGTCTAACTATAGAAATACTAATTGATAATCGAACAAAATACAAAATTAAAAAAAAAATTAAATGTTCAAAATTTTCAAATCTACTCGGGGACACAAAATAGCGCGCAACGACAAATTAAGGTGACAGCAATGGCATAGATTAATTTTGAAAATTTGCATGTTTTAAAAGTGCAATTCATCGCATTAACACACATATATATGCAATATGTATAAATTTCGAATAAAATGCCGACATTTCGCATTTGTGTGAATTAAATGCTGTTGAGAGTACACAAGTACACACGTCAATGCCATGGAAAGTAAATTTCGAAAATTTATTGCAAACGAAAGTGAAAGAGCTTTTAAGCAGAAATAAATATACAAATAAATGCATAAATACGTAAATGGGCGGTGCTAAAAATATTTGTGCAGTGGCATGGTATTTCGAGGATCGCGATGATTTTCTTTTTTTTTACATTCTTATTTATTTCGATTTTATAGAGAAAATGCCGAAGCGCGTTGAGTCTGGGAATTTTCATATGTATGTATGTGAGAATAAAAATATACATAAATATTAGAGGTGGGATGGAAATTTCTACATTTGAATTTAAGCGAATCGGAACTGGTGACTGACAGTAATGGAAAACGTTTAAAGTTTAATAAATATAATTAAAACAAAAAAAATATATATTTTAATGTATATAATAAAAATTCAAGAGCACACGAAAATATTTAAATAATTTAAAATTAAATTTAGCAAAAATATTATAATTTTAGAACATGGCAGCAGTTACATACCGCCCATTAGCAAAACCATCGCCCTTAGGGTGTCAAGGATCACATGTATCCTAAAGATTTCGAAATTTAAATTTTTACTCGAGGACAATCGAACAGACAGACAAACAGACAACAAAGCCATCTCTGCATACCCTATATACTATATAACGAGGTATATATCGTTTATTATTATTATGGAGGAAACACTTCTTCAGCCTGCTGAATGGCAGTGAAAGCATAAAACCAGGAGATGGAGAACCAGATTTCCCAATCGATGACGATGAAGCAGACGTTCCATTCGCCGACTAATGTAAAAGCTCGAATACCAATTATGCGTCTGAAGAATAACAAAGCGGCAGGGGCCAAGGGATTGCCAGCCGAGCTATTCAAATACAGCATGCTTCAGCTTCTCTTTATAGAATATAGTCGAACGAAAGCATGCCCGACGATTGGCATTTAAGTGTGCTCTGCCAAATCCACACAAAGAGAGATAGGGTTCTAACGAGCGTACTGGACCTCGAAAATCAACAACTAGCAAGATATTTACCATGCATCAAATCTTAGAAGAGACCCATGAAAAGAGAATCGACACACACTTCCTTTTCGTCGATTTTAAAGCTGTTTTTGACAGCACGAAAGGAGGTGCCTTTATGCCGTTTTGTCTGAATTCGGTATTTCGGTAAAACTAATATGGCTGTGTAAACTGACGTCCAGCAATACTAAAAGACCCATCAGGATCGCGAAGAGTCTCTTCTAGCCGTTCAATACCAAAGGTGGTTTCAGACAAGGCGACTCCCTATCGAGCGACTTCTTCAAACTACTCCTGAAGAAAATAATTCGAGCTGCAAATCTGAATAGATAAGGTACAATCTTCTATAAAAATGGACGACAGCTGGCGTACGCCAATGATAATGATATCATTGGCCTCAACAACTGCGCCGTTAGTTCTGCGAATGCTAGACGAAATATCTCCTATAATCAAACAAACAGACTTCACACTCGTGACTTGGCTCCCACGTCTTTGTTGACGGTCATAACTTCGAAGTAGATAGTTTTGTATACCATGCAGGTGCTGAATAGGCAATTGAGAAGTAAAGTTCTTTCTCGATGAACAAAGGCAAACTGCAAGTCACTCATCATCCCCGCCTGGTACAGAGGCATGGCCGATGACAACATCTGATGAGTCGACATGGATGAAAACACTCTAGCTCTGAAAGTATTCGACCTCGTACCCCCGTTGTAAACACGTATATAACCACGTAAGCGGTGTCTACACCAATAAAGAAGATGTAGTGTTTAAATGCAGAAAACATTATATTGGGGAAGGAAAGATATACAAAAAATACGATCCAACAACGGATTAGTGGCCAGTGGCAAAGCATTGGATTATTTTGTTTGAAGGTCTATAGTTATGTATATTGGGGTAAAAAGAATGTAATAGTACAAGATAAAAATAGCCAAAAACTTGGTTTTTTTAATTTTTCACATAAATATTGAGGTTATGCGAAAAAATCTAAAAACAAAAGTTCCGACAACATTGTCATATGACATTGTCTAAAGGCCGCCTAGTTTTGCCGAAAAACGGGATAAACCATTTTTAACCCTTACAAATTCTACCACGCGCCTCCCCTTTCTTTTAGCGATCTCAGATCGCCCATACATTATTTTTCCTTTAAGGGGGTATTCTAGTCTAGAAGCATGAATTTCAGGTAATTTTTAAGTGTCGTAAAAAAAAAGGCAATTAGGCAATAGAATAATGTCGCAATTGTCGGAACTACGGAAAAGTGGGAAAAAAATATTTCGAATTTTTTAAAAGTAATAAAAATAAAAATTTGGGGATGGGGACTTGTTCCAACCATGGACAAGCCTAGAAAGAAGACTCTATAAAAATTTCAAGTAAATCGGTCCAGTAGAACCTGAGAAATCGTGGGTATCGTTCCGAAAAAGTCAGTTTTGAGAAAAGTGCGTTTAAAGTTTCGCGTTCCAGCCGAACCAGTTTGGATGCCGGGTCAGAAAAATGCCTAAGTATATCTCCGAAAATAATTTGAAATTTGAAAAAACCTCTTGTACACATATTTTTGAATAGTTAAACTTTGAAAATATAAAAAAAAATCGATTTTTTTTAAACTTCTAGACTAGAATACCCCCTTAATGTTTGCTATTTTATTTTGCGTTTCCGATGGGTTTCAACCTACTATGAACTGCTTTAATTTTTTATTCTTATCTTATCTTACTTATCAATATTTTTGAAAATATTTTCCAAAAATTTGTAGTGAATCGGAGAAAAAGTTTTGGATACGAGCGTATCCGTAAGAATTGTTTTAACTTAGTGTGATTAGTACCCAGAAGTTTTAACGCGTTTTTTTCTTGAAACGCTGTTTCAGAGTCGGTGAGGAAATTTTCTCTGAAATCGCTGAACCATTCTACATGAAATCTTTAATGTTCACACGAACTTCACATTATTTACTTATTGTATGGAATAAAATGATCGAAGGAATAGGATTTTTAAGTGTCTCTGAACTGTAGATTCTTTTAGAAAAATCTATTAAATTTGTTGGGAAGCCATGGTTTTGTAGAAACCTATCATTTTTTTTAAATTTTTTTTTTAATTTTTTTTTAAATTTTTTTTTTTAAATTTTTTTTTTTTTTTTTTTTTTAATTTTTTTTTACATTTTTTTTTTTAATTTTTAAAAAATTTTTTTTTTTTAATTTTTTTTTTTAAGTTTTTTTTTTAACTTTTTCCCAAAATTGAAAGTTTTCCCGGATTTGAAAAGTAGATTAAATTCTATAAATGTACATTACCTCAAAAAAAAAAAAAATAATAATCTTTTTGACCTGCAAGAGAATACAACTGCTTAACAAATAAACCTCAGCAGTAATCAATGCTGAAGAATACACTAAAGCGGAAACAGGTACAAGGAAATTGGACTAAAAATTATGTTTTTTTTTCTTAAGAAATTTAAACAAATTCTAAGTAGAAATATGCGGGAATAATTAGTTTATATTTATGTAACTACAATTTATGTATTTAATATACCGAAATACTGCTCGCAAAGAACTGAATCAAGAAGAAACTAAATATTTGTTTAAGAATACAAAGATTATGCTTTGTAAATAACTAGCAACTATGAATGTATTTATGATTATTTTTAACGTACACGAGAGACCCCCCCGCCGAGTCGAAACCGCGCGTGTGTACAATAACAATACCACAAAATAGCTAGCCAAAAGCAAAGCGCAATTAAAACCAGTTTTAACTAAAAATGTTTACTATAAAACAAGCAAAAATCAAAAAAAAAACAAATTTGCATTGAATGAAACCGAGGATCAAAAGTAAAAGCAAACAATAAATTAAAACGAAAATGTGGCTTTTGCTTGCGCTCGACGCCAGTAGATGCCAATCAGAATGCCGACGCGCTCAGACTAGCTATTTTTAACGAATTTATACCACACACTTACACAGCTACCAGTGTTCAACCACAAACCGAAATATGTATTCAAATATGTACGGACATATTAATTTTCTTAAAAATAGCCGGAATGTACTCGACAATGTAGCGAGTTGTAGCGCTTAAGCCTTTGTGGGCCAACGCTTAAGGCAATTCGTGTCGATTTGAGCGATATTGACTATTGATTAAATGCACCGCATGCCTGTACGAATATGGCAATGCATGTTAATAATCAATGGAAAATGTATAACAAAAACAACAAAGCACATACAGTGACCCCTAATGGCACACTTAACTGATAATCAGTTTTAATACATAATTTTTCAACATACTTAAGTATATACATAGACATTGAGTGTGATGCGATTAGTCAGACGAAGTAGTTGAATAGAAAACAAAAGCTGTTTTTTCATCCCGAGAACTTGTTAAGTGGCGAATCGAACAAAAAATGGTATAAACCTGGTAGACTGGCATAATGAAGAGTTAGAAGGATTTTAAATGAATTCAATGAGAAGTGTAGAACCAAATATAAAACTGGTATAAATTACTATTATATTGAATAAGCATGGCGTTTATATTTCTTCAAAAATGTTGCCGGAGAAAACGTAACCGTCAATGGTGATCGTTATCGCACCGTGATAACCGACAATTTGATGTCTGAAATTGAAGTTAGTGATCTCAGCGACATTTGGTTTTAACAAGGCGACGATACTTTCCACTCATCGCTTCACGTGTTGGGCCAGTCGATTGGCTACCAAGATTGTGTGATGTCACACCGTTAGGCTTTTATTATGTTATGTAAAGTCTAATACTATGTTCAGACCGACACTTAATCACACGATTTCGGCTGTTGAGTGGTTTATCCCGCTAATCTTATAAATTTATCAAGATTTCGCCATACAAAAATGACAGTACCAAATCACTTCAAAATCACTTGAAATGATTTGAAACTGATCCACGCAAAATCTCTCTGTGCGACTCTGATTTTGCGCCATCTACTTGTCAGCTTTGGAAATCTGTCACATTATCACATCTGATTTAGACACTACAAAGAGAATAAAATATAAACAAACAAATTTTTTTAAAGCAATGAATCTAATTTCACCTGAAAATCGACTTAACAAATGAAAAATGCATCCACTATTTCTATTATAAGAAAATATTTCAAAAAGACTGCTTTTATTTTAAAATACTATATGACAATCTTTTCTTTTGATAAATATTAAGCGATGTGACTTCATGAATGACAATAACAGCTGTTTTTTGATCTCTCTAACGGCAGTGAGAACACTGTTGGGTTATGAAATGTTTAAAAGTAATCTAATCTTTTAAATTTTCGGTCTGAACATGGTATAAAGTCTAAGCGGACAATCCCGCTTCGATTCAGGCCTTGGAGCAAAAATCACGCATGCCATTCTCCAGCTATCAGTCGAAATACTCGAACGAGTCATCGAAAATTGGACTCCACGGATGAACTATTTGAGACATAGCCGCGGCAAACATTTAAAAGTGAAAAAAATAAATGCCGAAGAATGTTTTTTCGAATGATAATAAACATTCCCCATTAAATTTGAAGTTTCTGTGTTTTTTCTTTAAAAAAAAAGAGGAAACCTCGAATTGGATCACTCTTATATAACCTGCCAAACAGAAAAAAGTTATTACGTTTTTTTCACGATTCGTTCGTCACCCTGTAAATTCGACAGTATTACTTTGTAGTTACTTAAACGTGTAAATTTCTTGACTAGATAAGAGATTCTTTCTGACAAGAGCGCAGATAATTATTTTATAAAAGAAGAAGAATTCATCCAAAAGACTCAAGTCGACTAAGTTGATGATATCAGAGTCTGGGGTTACATATGTACGTATGTATCTTGCGGTATATGAATATTCAAAAATAAAAAAGTTAACTATTTTATTCAGAATGCAGGCAAAGTTTCAAAAAAAATGAGAGAATTATCAATTTTCTCAAGAAATTACCAAAATAAATGTTTAATTGGAATGCAAGACGGAAATTAGTTGAGACGAGAAGAAAACCAGAAAATTCCTTTCAGTAAAACAGATTAATTTGTGGTTCTGAATTATATAATTAAAAAATTCTTAGTATTTAACTCGATTACCGCTAAACGGGGAACAGCTCCTTTGATATAACCGCAAGTGAATAATATATAACATTGCTAGCTCATTAACTTTTAACACGAAATCGAGTATGAGTGTTGAATCAGCTATTTAAAGAGGCTAGACCGGTTTATAATTTACAAAATAAAAAAAAAGTCGGGTTCACTATCTTCTGGGGTCATGCTTTTACTGTCATACAGCAGTTTGGAAATTCTGTCAGTCGCTGTATCTTCTCTTAGAAATTTCGAGCACTACCCCTGTCGACCAAGTTATCAAGCAACCAAATTGATATTCGTAACCTTGCTTTTCGGAATCTTTTTTTTGCCTGCAAATGCGTCTCGCTTATCTCTTCAACTCTCGGTACTTACTATTTTTTGTTACTATTACAACTTTCCTATACCCTGTAGGGTATATTCACGAAGTTTGAAACACCCAGAAGAAAACGTCGGCGACCTTATAACAATTATACAAGCATTTATATAAATGATGAGCAGGACGGAGTGAGTGGATTTAGCTTTGTCCGTCTGTCTGTATATACTCGAACTAATCTCTCATTGTTTGAGATATCGATTTGAAAATCTGCACAAGTTTTTCTTTCAAGAAGCTGCTGCTTTGTCGGAACCGCTGATATCGAACTACTATAGCATATACCATAGTCTGTTGTACAAACTGATCGATCAAAATCGAGTTCTTGTATTGGAAAACTATTTTATTTAATATGATATCTTCACGAAATTTTTCCTAGAGTGTGGTCAAGGAGCGCCTTACAATCTCAGCAGACTAATCAAACCAATATATAATAGCTTATAGCTGTCATAAAAACTGAAAAAATCAAGATAAAGATATTCTTTTCCTAGAATCACCCATAGGGAGCCAAGTTCTCGTGAAGATGGTGATTTCAAAAATTGGCAATTTTTTTTATGCTGGCGGTGACCGACCATGAACTGGAAGGCTGAGAATAACAGGTGAGCCTACCACGTACATTCTCGAGGACTGATTAGATTATTGGCCTATACACATAACTAAGAAAAAGCATGGAAGAGAGGAATTCGATTTTTTTTTCTTTCTACGAAAATAATTATCAAAAATTTTTAAGGGCTCTAGACAGGTTTGACTAAATAATTAGAGTGGCAATGAAAAGTAAGAATTCATTCACTACCATAAAGCTATACAGTATAAAAACTAAACAAAAAAACTAAAAAACAAAAAATAAAAAAAAAAAACTAAAAAAAAATCTCAGAATCCCGCCCTTCCGTGAAAAGTAACCACAACAACGCTGATAAGCACTTTTAAACATGGAAAATGTTAAATACTTCATAAACATTAACTGGAAAAATATTTTTAGAAATAATTTGCAGTGAAACAATTTCACATAAATTCGTATTTAAAAGCGAAACGGCAAAACAACATCTTTAAAACATTAAAACACACACACCTACACATCCACTGAAGCGGGCGGCACCCGCAAATGCGAGCGGAAATTTGCACAAAATAAATAATTGTTCAAATTCAAATAAACAACAAAAAGGTCATAAAAATCAGTAAAGCTAACAGCAACAGCAGCTGACAGCGTCATTAAGCATTCAAGCAGATAAAAACAAAACAAATATATAAAACAAAAACAAATGAGAAATACGGAGGAAACA
The DNA here is from genome assembly GCA_027475135.1 of Bactrocera correcta. Classification (NCBI taxonomy): domain Eukaryota; kingdom Metazoa; phylum Arthropoda; class Insecta; order Diptera; family Tephritidae; genus Bactrocera; species Bactrocera correcta. The sequence continues at coordinate 24,808,163 of CM050327.1, forward strand.
ATATGGAAGAAGAGAAAAATGACGGCGGTGATACCCACCCACAATTACCCGGTTGCTTGGAAAGTGAGTGCGTCACACCAACAATAACAACAACATGAGCAATGGTGCAGTGCGCTGCAATAACAGAAGCAGCAACGCCATAGGCCATCACTGAGCGCTGCCGTTAGACGCTTAATTCATACTAAAATTGGAAATTTTCATCAACCGAAGCTTGAAAGAGACAAAAAGTGGGAGTATTTAAATGTATTTTCTACACAGACTATGTACATACATCTATATAATATAGTATAACTGAATGAAATTAAAGAATAAAAATCAAATTCAAATCAACAAAGCGTCATCAAGCAAAAATTTTACTTTAACTGCTGGGCTGTGTGCAGGGCACCGGGGCATACCGGTTTATGTGGGGTTGAGTACTCATAATTCGTGTGCAACAAAACTGCGCGCTCCGCAAGGTCGCTCTTACGTAGTGACTACTAGCAAGCGACTACTTTGTATCTAATATATAATATACTATGTATATGTAGATCTGTAGATATGTATGTATGTATGTATGTGAGCACTTGTAGCGGCTGTGTTCATTCATTTGTTCGACACGTCGATCTGAGATATTTTATGCCACAAAAATTCCACTAATTAACCCGTACAATTTATTTGCGGTGTTCAGCAGCTGTTTTCAGAGAGGAACTACATAGGTGGATACTCGTGTCGGCTTGTATACAAATGCATATATAAATTTATAATACTTACATATATACTCTACATTAAGAAATCTCAGCTTTTGACAGGTTTTTTATGGTTTGACTGTGCGAAACTAAGTACATAGTCAACATTAAGTTAAGTGATTTTGATAACAAGAATGGATGATGAAAGATGGATACTAGTAAAAAATCCGGGGACTGTCGATTTTTGCAAGCTTCTCTTGAGGAGAATTTTAAAGCAGCAAAATTATGCGCCATAGACAGAAACAGGTAGTAACTACTTGTGGTCAGGTATAATCTATAAGGTGGATGAATCCCACCGAACAAAGCTGAGTCACTATCGATGTTTGTGGTTGTTCTGAAAACAGTTCCTCTCCATATTAGTCAAAGTTAGCCGCTCCTGTGCCTTCCTTCTGAGAGTCCAATTGTTGACAGGAAAGTTCCATGTTAAGAATTTAGCCGTATTAGAGCAGTTCATAGTAGAAAATTCTCTGTCAATCCCAGCAAACACAGCAAAACCCTCTTTACCGTTAATCTTGGCATAGCCCTTTTTGCGCTAGCTCACCTCCATTCGACCGCGACCGCGACTGCTTTTACTTGTCGCTATCTTAAATAATACAATTTTCAACAACATTGACAATATGCTTCATAACGGAATCGATTTTGTAGCGATTAAGTTTATCTTATACGATGTTCCGACCGACACTTAATCACATGATTTCGGCTGTTGAGTGGTTTATCCCACTAATCTTATAAATTTATCAAGATTTCGCCATACAAAAATGAGAGTTCCAAATCACTTCATTGAAATGATTTGAAACTGATCCAAGCAAAATCTCTCTGTGTGACTCTGATTTTGCGCCATCTACTTGTCAGCATTGGAAATCTGTTACATTATCTCAGCTGATTTAGACACTATAAAGGGAAAAAAATGTAAACAAACAAATTTCTTTAATGAATCTAATTTCACCTGAAAATCGACTTAATAAATGAAAAATGCATTCACTATTTCTATTACAAGGAAAATATTTCAAAAAACGGTTCAAAATACTATATGACAACCTTTTCTTTTGATAAATATTAAGCGATGTGATTTTATGAATGACAATAACAGCTGTTTTTTGATCTCTCTAACGGCAGTGAGAACACTGTTGGGTTATGAAATGATTAAATATAATCTAATCTTTTAAATTTTCGGTCTGAACATGGTATTAGTGGCCAGAAATTCAATTCATGACGTTTTTTTGTATTACTTCAGCATTCAAACATCGGACCCTTTATATATTTAGTCCTATTTTAATCGCAGCGGAATCGTCGGCAACTGGAAAGCCAATGAGAGCGCTAGGGAGGGGACCAATTTCATTCGATTTTGCGTTTTAGCACTGGACCTGTGGACCTTACCTTGTGAGCTTACAAGTGCAGATAACAACTAGAACTGCTACTGCGAGATCCTTCTGGCTTGGAGTTAACCGTAAGAGGTCAAGAGGTAAAGCCCATTTTGCCGCAATTGTAGATGTTCTAACTGGGCATTGCCTAATAGGTTCAAACGCGGTGCGTCTAAACATTTTGTCTCTTTGCCAAAGCTGTAAGAAGGAAGGCGAGGTGGAATCATTTTATTACTTTTTCCTCTTTTGCTTCGCCTTTGACAGACTGAGATTGAAATATTTGAGTACAGACACCTTTGACAAACCTAGCGAAGTGGTTGGGATTGATATAACCGCCGTAATACTATTCTTAAGTTTCAAAAAACCTTCCAGTGTTAGCTGGTTAAAGCGATTATCTACAACGTAATTGAGAGGGTCACGGCAATTGAACTCGAAATCGAATTGAAGTCGAAACGCTTCATAATAATTGTAGCCAAAAACAAAATCATAAAAATGGGTCTTGTTTTACACGTTAATTCGCCACTTTAATGGCTTTAAACAATATACGGGGTTTGTCCGGAAAGTAATAGGACTAAGTCGATTAAAAAAGAAATCTGGACCAATCGTTACAATTCTTCAAAAACTTTCAAAACAGGCTCCTTCTGGGTCGATTCTGCGCTGCCAGCGCGATTTTCAAGCATTGAAGGCGTCACGGAAGGCATTCTCCGGAATAGCCTTGAGAGCCGAGCTGCTTGGATCCCCTCTGTTGTCTCCAAATGCTTGTCTTTCATCGGGATCATACTCAAAGATCCATGACTCGGCACCTGTGATTACGTTATTAAAAAATTGGTGGTCACTTTCAATCATATACAGTTTCGGGTGGTCAGTGAGCACTTTTGTGACCATCTTTGCACACACGCTCCGTCACAATGTCATGAACCACAGATAAATTTAAAATCTGGGCAATTAAACGAATACTTAGTCGACGGTCTAACACCACCAACAAAGTCAGCCTGGAAATCCAACGCAGGGTTACTCTTGCTAACAGGTGCTACTTCGGACTGAGTAGGCAATTGAAAAGTAAAGTCCTCTCTCGACGAACAAAAGCCAAACTATATAAGTCGCTCATAATTCCCGTCCTGCTATATGGTGCAGAGGCTTGGACGATGACAACAACCGATGAGTCGAGGTTACGAGTTTTCAAGAGAAAGGTTCTGCGAAAGATTTATGGTACTTTGCCCATTGGCCACGGCGAATATCGCATTCGATGGAACGATGAGCTGTACGAGATATACGACGACATTGACATAGTTCAGCGAATTAAAAGACAGCGGCTACCCTGGCTAGGTCATGTTGTCCGGATGGATGAACACTCAGCTCTTTAAGTATTCGACGTAGTAGAGGAAGAGGAAGACTTCCACTCCGTTGGAAGAACCAAGTGGAGAAGGATCTGGCTTCGCTTGGAATATCCAATTGGCGCCACGTAGCGAAGAGAAGAAACGACTGGCGCGCTGTTGTTGACTCGGCTATAATCGCGTAAGCGGTGTCTACGTCAGTAAAGAAAAAGAAGAAGTAGTCGACGGTCTGAGTTCAAAACATTGCGCACATGAGTCTCATTGTCGGTGTTTGTTGAAGTCGCAGGTCGCCGAGCACGGTCTGCATCAACGATCGCTGCCCAGAAAATCAGTCCTATTACTTTCCGGACAAACCCTGTATAGTTCATAAGTTAACCTTTCGATGGTATTACTAAATTTCTTTTTGCTCGAAATAAACTATCTAGAAGCTGAGGAAGTAAAGCTGACCACTTTCTTCATCTTTTGCCTTTTAAAAATGGGTATGAAACATTTATAAGGTTGTTAGGATAAATGTTGCAGAGCATCTGCTAGAATGACGTCACTTTTCGATTGACTTTCAGCAAAGGTAACATGTTATTTGGCGACTCTTTTATGATTTCAGGTGTTTTTACTGCAGAATTAATGAAAATGTTTACATTTTATGCACAATTTTTTTGTTTCTTGATTTTCCATGTATAGCTACTTATGTACCTATTTTTGAGGATCGTGTCAGATTTAACAAGTGTGCGGCTAGTACAATGTGCTATGCTTATCAACGTAAAAAACAAATGTTACATATACTCGAATGTCTGAACTCACATTATGTATGAGCAGTTGTTTATGGAAATTGAATTGTATGATGACCGTGCATGGTCGTGCTATTTTTAGTTGACGAGGTTTAATCAGTAAATTGACAAACCGAAATAAAAGCATATTTGCATTCACGCTCGCCCTGGCATGCGTATGACAATAAGGAAAATAAAAGGCACCTAAATGTAAATCTCAGATATGACGGCACGGCTGGCTGGCAGTTGAAGGCAATAGCTCCAATCTGCGTGAACTCGCTCAGCTTTTTTGTTGCTTTTTCCGCTTCAAACAGCGCCACATTGCCCGATAAAGATGAGAAAAAACAAAAAAACAAAAAAAAATAAAAATACAAATAAAAAAATAAAAATTACTGGCGAAATTTATGCATAAGCCAATGCTTTGCGGAGGCAAAAGTTGAAGAATGCGAGACACAGGAAGGCGATTTTGTACTAAAAATAACCCACTGATTGCACAGTTTATTTATATAACAACAAAGGCACATTTAAGTTGTACGCATTTCAGCGTGGGTTATGTACGTCCGAGAAGGGTGTGAAAATGACGCCTTTGAGGAACAGCTTTAAAACGCTTAAAAATGTGAAAAAGCCATAAAGACCGAAAGACACTTATTAGAAAGCATTTAACTGCGCAACCACAAAAGTGACTCGTCCCTCACGTGAGCGTCAATTGTATTATAACTGCTCACATGATGACGCTTTACAACACCGCCGTCGAACTCGAAATAGCAGACTAATTGCATTTTACACTCGCCACTTTCGAGCCATAAAATCGCTTTGCAACCTCGACCTCGCCCTCGCCCAGTGTCTCGCGCTTTCTGCGCATAATAAGTAAATTTTTTATAGCGCCGTTAATGCGCTTTAAATCGCGCATAGTTAACTCACGATTAACGGTGAAAAAATAGCGGTCGTGTGTGGCAATTTTTGTTGAAATTAGAATATAGCATTTAACTTTTAATGACACAGCAAAGTTTAAGGTCAAATAATTTGAGTGAAAGAAGTGTAGCGTTTACAAAGAGATACATACATATGTATGTATGTCTGAGACCCAAGAGGCTTTGATTATTAGGTTGTCAAATATGTCCCTTTCGCTTTTTTGTTCTTTATTCAATGTATTATAAAAAGAGTTACAGTGATCGGATTTAGTTCAAATTTGAGCCGTTTCATTCAATAATCGGTTTCAACCAAGGCGTTCGCCATGGACAGAAACAGGTGGTAATACTGGGCGCTATGTCCGAGCTATATGGCGGATGCGATAAAATCAGCCATCCGAGCTCCCGTAGTTTCTGATAAGTCATCAACGAAGTGTGTGGTCTGGCGTTGTCCTTCTGGTCGATCGCGTGCTCCAAGCGGTTCAGTTGTTTGCAGTATTATTTAAGCGGCGGTGAATGATCCCCTTCTAATCCCATCAAACACACAGCAAAACCTTCCTGGCCGTCAATCCCCGCTTCACCACTGTTTGGGACGATTCACCGGCCTTCGACCACGACCATTTTCGCTTGATATTGCCGTATGTGATCCATTTTTCGTCGTCAGTCACCATCCGCTTCAAAAATGCGTCGAGTTCCTTCCGTTTCAGCAGCTAATCGCAGGCGTTTATTCGGTTCAGGTGTTTTTTGCGTCAAATCATGCGGCAGCCAAACATCAAGCTTTTTTGTGTACAGATGGTTTAAAATGGTTTGGTGACTAACTTCCATCTTCTGGGCGATGTCACGAGATGCCACATGCCCGTCTAACTCGAATAATCCGACATGGACTGCTAGAGACGCTTGTTCGTTTGATGCTGATTGATGGTTTAACTCGGGCGGAGTTTCGTTCCATTTTTACACGAAATATGTCTCTTTCAAACTTGGACGACAATAAATTTCGCAGCTATTTCGAAGAAATTTTCATCACCGATTCTGAAACATATTTCCGAAACTATTTGATCCAGAACAACTTCAAATTTTCAGAGTATATTCTTAAATACCATATACATATGTATGCAATTAAAAAAACATTTTTTTTTTTGAAAATCATGTGGATATCCAACTTCAAGTATAATTTTTTAGGATTTCGAAGCGCATTAACGACGGAATAGCACCAAAAGACCTTGTTTCTCTGAGGATCTGTGACGGGTGGCGAACGAAAGAGTGCTTTAGCACACATTCCTGTTGTTATAGTTTGGTTGTAACGGTTAACCCCCGTTAGCATGGTAAAGTTCAGTAAGTTGTCATCGAGGTCATCCAACGGTAGGCCCAGAAAACGTGCTGTTTCGACGGGGTCGAACCATAGGGAGTAAGGTGTCAGATGTGTAGGGTTAGCTAGACATGAAAAGAGGAGGTTAGTGGGGATTTGTTGCACGTTGGACACATGTATGTTTGATATGACGGGGTCCATTCTGGCTGAGTAGCAGTTTAACTAGTATCCAGAACGAAGCTGCGCAAGGGTCCAAATATACCTATTTATAAGGCTCTGGATATGGTTGTCTATAGGAAGAAATTCACTGAAGACAATAAATGCAATTCTATGTATGCATTTATCTTTAATTAAGCATGCTTGCATTGGCTTAAATCACGTGTAAAATATTTCGTAACTGTTGAGGGGCACAACTCACCATTCACCAATATTGGAGGTACAAGAAAATCACATATAGGCTGTTCAAGGTAAGGTGGTTATCGGGTTATGTGCTTATTAGATTAAAAATAACCTCTATGCTCCGTGAGCACCCTATGTTGTATGGTTATTTGCTTATTTTTACACAAACAGCTGTTCATTGTTTACAATTTAAGTCCAGTGAAATTCCAACTTTCTGTAGACACTAAAATTAGAGTATAAATAAATGACAAACAATGAATATTTATTTTGTACTTTATCTTTTTACTTACTTTGATGATTTTTGTTGATTTTTGCTGATTTTTGATTCTTTTTTATCTTTGTGATGCTTTTGGATGCTTTTTATTTCGGTTTTAATTTGCCGATTGTAAACAAAAAACAGCTGTTAATAGCAGATTTTCCAATAAGAAAATCTAAGTAGGAATGCCATTCGCTTAGTTTTATTTATTTTTTGTGCTGCCATTTAGTAAAATTCCAACGACTTTCTAACACTGGAAATAAGCAAATAACCACATAATCTGTAAACAAGGGCCTAGGTTGGTCAACTTTGGTTATTTTGTCATACCGCATTTTGTTGTTGTTCACTTAATCACATAACCACATAACCCGATAACCACCTTACCGTGAACAGCCTAATAGTATTAATCTACTCCATTAATGAGTTTTTAATATTTACTACATTCGTTGATTTCGGTTTTTTTCAACGATCATACAAAAATAATACTATTAACTTTTACTTTTTATAAGTATACTTCAATGAGCAAAAAATAGTAAGACTTTGTTCATAATTTTAAAAATTTTAATTTATTTTCAAAATCTATGTCGTCCCCCTCAAAGTAATCCCATTTGGCCACAATACCCTTGAGCCGACGTGTTTTCCAATCCTCGAAAGAGTTGTTAAAGTCAATTTCCGGAGCAGCCTTCTATGCACGCAGCGATTCACGTTTAATGTCTTCAATTGACTTAAAACGGTTTTTCCAGAACGGTCGTTTGGTAGGGGAAAGGGGGCCGTCGCCTCGGGCGCAACGCCTCTGGGGCGGCAAAACAATCTTCGCTGTTTTTTTAATATTCAGAAAAATACTTCAAACAAATTCTTTTTTACAAAATTTATTACAAAAGATAAAGAGTTGTACACTCACAATGTAATAATCTGAATAATAGTTAAAAATGTTGATTTTTACTCGAATACTCTTCAGTCTTTGAATTTGTCTTATATCTTGTGGTTTATGTATATCTTTCTTAAAAATAGTGATAGAACTTAAATATGCACTTTTCTAGCTTTGATCGCTGTCATATTGTAATTTAAAGTTGAAGCAGTTTCACTTCTACTACTTGATGATCTCAAGTAAGATTTGATCAATTTAACCGTGCGATTCTGTAACGTGAGACAGTATCAAGTCTCTAAATTTGAGATTTTGAGTTAGAGACAATTTTTGAGACTTGAGACGATTTTGCTATTCTGTAAGTGACAGTCTCAAAATCTATTACATTTCATTATTCAGAGATGTTTTTACACTTGAATGATAATAAATATGTCGATAACAAATATTAACTTTTCTATAACATAGTCAAAAAACATAATTATCAATAAAACTACAAATATATGTTGACTTTGTTTCATAATATTTACGAAATTTATGTAAAATTTATTTATTTTTAACCTTTTCGTGTTTGAATTGCTTACAAAATGTAAAAAAAACGACAATCGATTAATATCTATGATGATCTCTATTCAGTACATTGAAAAAGGCAGCAAGAGTTCTTTTTAGTTTTGTGACCAGCTAACGACCAGGTCTCAATATTTTGAGACTAACGCTAGAGACTGTTTAGTGAATAGTAACTAGTATCAAATTGATACTTTGTCTCAAATAGAGACTATAGACTGGTTACAGAATCCCGCTATAAGTTTACTAAAAGATCTTTCACAAGATGCAACTGATACAGGTATAGTGAGTAGTATTTTTAAAGCTACCGCTAACGTCTTGTAGGCTTCCAGTCCCATTGAAGAAATGTATAACTTTTTCTGGCGGAAATCCAATTTGTTCTTCGTTTTTCTTCGCTCCTTTTAATAAAAGTAGGACGTCTTGGATGTCACTGTATAAATCTTCGTTTTCGAAGTCAACTGGATTAGTCTCTGTTTAGTTCTCATTAAGCTTTTCCAAATTTGAGAAACGTGTGGATGTTTCCACTGATAGCTTATCAGAAATTTCGAACATACAGCGTCGCATTTCTTCTTCTAAATTCAAGCTTCTGAATTTCCCTAAACATACTTATTTCGCTTCTTCCGAATTCTATTGATAATAGTAACACCCCACTGTTCGCACTTATTTTTGGCTTTGACTATTGTTTGGAATTTCAGAATTTGCGTGGCTTCTAGTACCTAAATTTTATATACTTAATATCGAAGATATTTTGCAAAAATTCACTTTTGTTCGAACCACCTCATGAAACTTGTAGGCAGGTAGATAAAGGGGGCGGCAGAACATTCTTGGCCCCGGGCGGCCGAAGTTGTAGCTACGCCACTGTATAAAATTAAATACCGGACGTAATCTTCAAAATATTTTACATATTGCTATTCTTGATGGAATTAAAAAATTTAAACACCTTATTTTTGTCACAAATTTTATAAAAGTTGGGACTACGAAACCGGAACTTGACCATAATTATTACGAAACCGGAACGATCAGTCTTGAGTATATTTATTAACTTTATTTTTTTTTAAAGAAATGTTTCTGTCAATATGTAAAACCAAGAACAGTTATAATTAGTTGATAGAAATGCTCAGTGCAACTATGATCGACCTCGACCAAAAAATTGTTTCCATACACCTTAATAATTAGTTTAGCACAGTGGTAGTAGATATAATAACACACGGAAATCCAAAAGTTTTGCGTAATTTTTCCTTCACCATAACTTATGATCATTGACCTAAAAGTCAATAAACCATTAGGATAATTTTCGTCAACAAACAAGAGGCAAACAACAAAGAAATTGCATTAGCAAATTACTGTCGATAATTTCAGTAATTTTTCAATATCTTGACCTACTCACGGTCATGCATGGGGATACAGCTCTTGATATTTGCTTGTATACATACACATGTATATACATACATATGGATGACGGAGTGATTGTGTGTCAATTTATTGAACTCTGAAGGGTAGCAAGGACGTACATATGTACTATGTATGCACATGTCCGTTCTACAGAGCCAAACAGAAGCGAATATAATTTTATATGCAACAAATTTGTTTCAACTTGGAAGTGAATGTGATTGATATGTGGCACATGGTCTCTGCTGCCACATACATACTTAGCTGGGAATTCATAAATTAAATTGGCAAAACACATTGCCTTTCAAGGGCACACAAACACACGAAAAGGTCCGCGGCAAAAAAAAAAAAGAAAAGAAAAAAATAAGGCAGCAAAGGTGAGTTCACTTTCAAAAAAGCTTTGGCAGGTGAATAGCCGCTCAAAAAATATTTCATTTATAATTCATAATTATGCACAATGTTTCTTTACTTTGAAATTGGATATGTTACTAATGTGCTCAAATATGCAAATTACGTGATTTCTTAGTTATGTATTATATTCTCGGCAAAATTCCGTTTACTCATTTTCACACTCATATTTTTAAGGCATGTGCCGGAAAACCGCTGAGTCATTTTCAGGTTTTTTTTTGTTATTTGTATGTTTTTTTCTGCGAACAACGCACACCACTTAACGTCAGTTCTACTAAATTTAAAGGCGTTTTTCCTAATTTTCTCACAGTTTTATTAATAGCCACGACATCTAGAAAATACCAGTCTAAATTTAGCATTTTTAATCAACCAATAATTGTACAAATTACTGCATGCTTACTCATGTTTGACGCTATTATGTTTTTGTTGTTGATTTTTTTTTTTAATAAGAACTCGCTGGGAAACTGTGGGAGGCGACAAGCCACAATCGAAACATTAGCTGTTACCCCATGCAAACTGCAGCAACAACAATTTGTATTATCAACAGCAAACGTTATTGTTGTTTTTGTACACTGTGAACTTCGTGGACATCGCGACCATCACCAGGGACACATCATCTACATGTGCACTATATAAAAAGACACTCACACACACACACACACACACATACAAATGTGCCCAGCGGTAAATTAACCTTCGCACTGATTCTAATTGTGATTTGTGGGTGAATGCGAATGGCAATCGGCGTTTGGTGCATGGCGTATAACGAAATTGTCTCGTTTCACTTAAAAGTCTACCTTGGGGAAACGACTCGAGAAATAGACAGCAACAAATTGTTGAAATTATTGTTACATAACATATTGCCAACAAGCTTCTACATGGCAACGAAAATGCGACAAACCGTAGATCCACTAAACGACAAATGAAATGATTGACAAATATGCACATATGTACATACTCGTACGTATTCAGATGTATGTCAAAAAAGGAGGTGAAAACTAGAGGACTGCAGTTAAAAGATGCCCTCTAGGAAAAAGTAAGAACTTTCTAATTTGACAAATTTTTGCACGTAAAATCTAACAAAAATATAATTTTGAAGTTGAAATAGTACTTGAGTGATCTATCTGCAGTTTGGACCTTAAACATCCTCATTTATTTTATCTCATACCATGAGTTTGTTCTAAATCAGAAAATGAGGAATTGTTTAAGCAATAAAAAATATGACATAAGAAAAGCTTCTTTGAAATCTCAATTTGGGTTAATAGAAAAGCACAATTACTTACCACATTGGCTGCAAAGCCAATCCCTTCGGGAGCCAAGTACTTTTTGTTAAATCCTGAATTTGCACCCACCGGTGGGTCACGCCGTCCTCAACGTGTTAAGTGCAAGACGGACTGAAGGGCAGACTAAATCGACTTATCTAATCGTCGTTAGGATGGGAAGGATTAAATAAGTTGTCATGGACGACATCTAACGGTAGGCCCCGGACACGTGCTTACATATATTTGATATGTCAAGATCTATTCAGGGTGAGTTTAACTTGCTACAGTATTCAGAACGAAGCTGCGCAGGGGTCACTTTCGCTTCTCTCGGCAACTCGAGCTCTTCGTCTGCAATGGGTCGTGGTTTGACTCCGAGTACGCTGGTCGCTTCTGGGTGTTACTAAGTTCGTGACGATCTCAATTGAATAATATCTATAAGATCCTAAGGTAGTTAGGATATATCTTTAGTTCAGATAAAAGTTTTGTTTTTTAATCCAAGACTGGCCTAAGCGCTGCCACTTGATTTGTTGACACAATGTCATTAAATATGGTATTTAAATTATAATTTTTTGCTAATACCTAATATATCAATAATTTCATAAAAGTTGTATTTCTTGAATTTCATAGTTTTTCTTAGAAAAAGTTTTTTTTACAGCCATCCAGAGCTTAATTCCATTTAAGCGAATATTTGACCAAGCAGTTTTTGTTTTTCTACAGGGATATTCTTTAAACTTTTATATAGGGTATATATTTTGGGTTTGCATTTTCAATTTATATGCAAATTTCTCCCAGGTTGTCACTTGTGGTAGTTACAAATTCACGAACAATCTACTCATTCACCAATGAACTCGCAATTGTTGGACAAATACACATACATATGTACATGTAAAAAGTAAATACACAATAGTAATAATAGATAATAAGACAATAGATATGAACAAAAAAAAACTGCGCTGGAAATGAATGGAAATGTGCGAATGTAGAAAATAATGGTAATAATGGCGAAAAGTTACGGGAAATTGTTGCTTCTACACATTTACGCTTACTGCAAATTTATGGAGGAAGTGAATGGCTTGAAGTATGGGATTAATTGGTGTTTAATTGTGTAGCAACAAATGCTTGAATGAAATGTTATCAGTCTAGGAATCAAAAAATTTAATTACAATCAGATTGCAATATTAAGTACCTATTGCTTGGAAATTACAAATTGATTGACAAAAACTAACACAAACTTACTAAATGCAAGTGAATTTCAAAATCGCCATAAGCCCTAGATGATAAAATTCGACATACATACATACATACATATGTATGGAGTTGCAAGGTATTTATACAAGTGAGTGTAATCGATATTGCAATATTGTCAACCTTTGATCTACCTCTGTGAAGGTAGTGACTCATGTCGATTCCGTATTTGTATAGCTACCTTATAAAGAGACACAATACATTCATATATACATAAAATATCAATACGTATTATGTAATAAAATATAAATAAGAAAATACCATATTTGTTTAAAAATATTTAACTAGTCATAAATCATTTTAAATCGACATTTGAATTTACAATTAATCTAAATAGCCAGTAGTACTGCATTACTACAAGGTTGAAATTATCTTTATGACTAATAAGTCATATATTTTTTATATTATATTATATATTTAAATAACGATAAATAAAATAAACTTAGTACGTTTAACTTATATACCGGCGTTTCCCTCAAAAATGCTCGGTCACGGTTTGTTGTTGCACCAGCATACACAGTGCCTTTGTCAGATTGACGTGTGTTCCAATTCCATTTTGGCTTTTATTATTTTGCCGCATATCACTACAAGTCGACAAGCCCTCTTGCCAACCGGAGGAACTCTGCCACATTACACACAAACATGGGCAGCAATGAAAGCAACAAAAACGCATGCCGGCACTTTTGCTTTATTGACTGCACAACGCTTCCGAGGGCGCAGTACACGGATCGAGGAAACATGGAAACAGTACAAATAAGTATGAAAAAACGAAACTTCCGTAGGCCTTATAAGCTTGTTTATACAATATTCTTAAACGCATCGATTTTTCATATTTACAAACAACGTTTATTACATACAATACTTCATATTAAATACTATATTAAAAGTCACCAACCTGTCCCAAATTCTTTTTATAACCTTTAGCTGCTAGCGAAATGCAAATGCACTGATGGTTGCGGCTTCGTATAAAATCGATTGAAATCTAATTAGAACAGCTGCTGCGCTAAAGAAGTTCAGGTTAATTAGGAATTGATTTTCCCTCGATTCTATCCAGAATTTATACAGTTGTTATGTATGTACATAAGTTTGTGTATTTGCCACAATGTTGCACTAAGGTTTAAGGTTTGCTTTCAACACGTTTATTGTTCACAAACGCCGAAATTTACTCATAAAATAATATGCGAAAACACACATAAAACATAGACAAGTAGTAGAGAATGATTCGCGTTTCTTTCTTCGTCGTGACCTGGCCTTTTTCTGTTGGTAGTTTTTTGCTTGCCCTTTTAGTTACCGTTCACACAGTTTGCTACCGTTTTAACTCATACAATTTTTTGTTAAATAACTTTTCACAAATGCTTAATACACAGATTATCAATATTATTGAAGTTATTCCGTTAAATTTCGCACGTAAAAAACTATTTGTAAAAACTGATGAATAAAATTCGCAGCAAACAACCGAACGTATAACCACAAAAGTGTTCCGAATTCCCACAATGTTTTATGCTTTGTCGTGTTTCGCTTTGCATTCGTTCAGTTGTCAACGAATAGCGTTGCCACTCCATTGTTGTTAAATTACAGATAGCTGTGCATAGTTGCATGCTTTAGCAACACTGAAAATATGCAACTATAATTTTGCTAAATGTATATTTTCTATATATATTTGTATAATTGTTTATATTTATGTATGTACTTTGAGTAATGATTCAACTAATCGGCTTTGAATACCTTTGGAACCGAGATACTGATAATTATATAAAGTGTGTACTACAGTTGCAAAATATATGTATGTGTATTAAAATATACTTGAATTAACGGTTGATTTAACTCTTTATATCCCTTTTATATTTGTAATCATAAAATCTTTATTAAATATAATTGTTGTTTCCAAATAACGTAAAAAAAATAAAAATTGGTCCTTAATACTAACTTGAGAAAAAAACCAATGATTTATTATTAAAAAAAAATTTAAATGTATTTGTAGTTAAGATTTAAGAAGAAAATTTAAAAAATATTTATAATTAAAATTTATTTTAATAATGAATTAATATGTTTTTTGTTTTAAAAATCTTACTTAAAAATAAATTTGAAATCGCAAATTCCGGATTGAAAAAGATTAAAAGGAAGTATCCAAAGCTTATACCTAAAATTTAAAAAATAAATTGTTTTAGAATTTTCATTTTATTGCGTTTGCGTTGTTCGTGCTCTACCAATTTGATTGTGTTTTGAAAAGGAAAAAAGGTACAAACAACTCTTTTTGTTTCATTTATGTATATAATTGCCTTATTTATATAAAATTGCTGTATATTTTTTTTTTTTGGAAGACATATGAAAATCTTTACTTTTTTATGTCTTTTCACATTTAAAAGTTGTTTTATTTAGTAACCCCATTTTTATAAAAAAAATTAACATTTTAATACCAAACATCTTGAATTAAAAATTTAAATTTTTATTTTATTATTAAATAGTAAATCTAAAAAATTTAATTTTAAAAACTAGTTTTGCACAATTTTAATTCACTCCACACCGGCTCCGTTTCCTTTGTTCAAGTGAGCTAAGCAATTTTTATTTATGAGAAATATGCTCAAATTAACGAATATTTACAATAATTTAAATATTTCACTTCATAACAGAACACACACACTTCGCTTGGAAATTATTTTGTTCTGTTTCCATATCATTCCTAGCGAAAATATGAAATTTGAAATATTCGCGTGTGTCCAATTGGATTTCATGAACGAAAGCATTTCAAAATATACGGAAATAACTATTTAAATAGAAGAAAATCGCCAAAAAAGTTGGTTTAAGAGCAAGTTGAAATGAACAAGTATTTTAGTGACCGTTTGAAAATATTAAGTTTATTTTACTACTTAAAGTGGTAAAAATAGAGTTAAATTTGAAGAGTGAAAATACGTTTAAGTTATTGAATGAACTACTGCAAGCTAGCGGTCGTCCTAAAGGATTGAGTTGAAGCAAGATTCTTCCCAAAGACAAATGTGAGAGAATACAGTATTTATTTCCATCTGCATATGTATGTAAATAAGCGAAGAAAAGGTGTCGGGGGTTTCAAAACCAGAATTCTGACTTTTTGAAGAAGCATTTCCGTTTGAAGGTTTTTACTAGAGCCATTACTACTTTTACGGAGTTAAATAAAATATTTAGGACCGTTTTCTCAATGTCTGGTTAGTAGCCATCTGTCAGTTAAGTTCTCGTTAAAAAAAAGTGCTTTACCGAAAGAAGTAGTTTTGGTTAATCCAAATTACGTTGTAATTGGACTTACATCCTTGCATATTAGCATTGAAGTGCATCAAGATTTTGAAAAAGCTTTAATAAGGTAAAAAGCTTAGTCCCATATGAATGGCAAACGATGAAGAAGAGTAGGAATTTGACAATTGACGGAAACATATTTTGAGGTTAGAAAAAAATTTAAAAGGCGTACTTCAAGATAAAACAAATAACGGTAATAATAAACTAAAAAATAGCTTTTGTTGTCAGAAACGAAGCGGAATATTGTAGAAATAATTTTGCTGCTTCGTATTCGTCATCGGCAGATCAACTGACTGCTAAATTTCAGCAATTTCCTATTTCTTCCAATAAAATACGGTTATGTCACTTATTCGTTTCGTGTTCCTTCGGCTGAAAAACTACTTTGCTTAATTTGAGACAACATTGCGGCTGAAAAGTTGCACAGCAATTTGTTTTTAACTCGCCTAGTTGGCCATGACTTTTTCACACAAGGTAAATATTTCTCAAGTAGCAAACAAAAAGTTTTCGAGAAAATTTCAAATTTATTTCCATTCAGCAGCGAGTGACGAAAGAACAAAAGTACATTTTTTCTAAAGCGAAGATGGTGCGCAGCATTTTCTCACAACGGTATAATTACGCCAGAATACGCGTTAACGAGGCGTTGGATGGTAAGCGAGTTCAAAGAAAACAAAAACTATATAGTAAGGTTATTTCACTTAACAAACCCAATGTCACAGATGTCTTTCGGCGCATACCAATTTTTCCGAAAATCGCAAAGCTGCCGAAGCTGAAGCGCACCTACTACATTGCGACACCGAAGCCGATGGCCGAGAAGAAGAACAAGTTAAAGCCGAAGCACAAGAAATTGCTGCCTTCTTCCGAATGGTAAGACACAATATAAACACATTGCAACTAATTGAATTTATAAAACTGTTAATTTTTATACTTTTTTACAAAATTAATTTTGCATTTCATTAAAAAAAAAAAATAAAAACATTTCAAAGGTATGACAGTGATTTCATACCGATGACAACGCGCTATGAACTCGAAATAATTTTGGATACACCGCTTATGGAACGCCATTCGGGACACAACTCGAAAGGCACTTTCAGTCATGTCTATTGGAAGCCAGCCGAAGCGGATGAAACAAATGCACAGCTTACAGCAGCAGCCAACGCCAGCAACCGTGAGTTGACGAGCAAAACTCAAGCTGATAAATCGCTATCGATGGCGCAACCGTTGACAGCAGCAACAAATAGTTCACCACAGTTTTCACATGGTTACAGTCTAAAAAAGGAGCCCACCGAGCCAGCAGCACCGAAATTGTCTGATGCGCCCAAAAGTTTGGCGGCCACCAGAGAATCGCACGATTTCGAGTTTGCAGTGCCGGAGCTGAGCAAGCGTCGGCGCAATAAGCATCTGGAGAAGAGCTACGAATGTGAACAGTGTCACAAGAAGTTCGATCGCCCATGGGTGCTGCATGGTCACATGCGTCTGCATACCGGCGAGAAACCGTTCGTGTGCCCGGTGGAATCGTGCCAGAAGCGTTTCGCCGATCGGTAAGTACACAAAAAAAAAAAAATATTTTCGTAAGTTCTTCATCATTAAAATTTTCACTGTCTCATTCTTTCTTCCAGTTCGAATTTGCGCGCTCATCAGCGCACCAAAGGCCATCACAACTGGAGCTATCAGTGTCCGCAGTGCACCAAGGCGTTCAGCCAAGAGAACTATTTAAGTCGTCATAGTCTGGAGGCATGTCGCAAATTTTTAGCGTCGCATAGAAACGGTTGAGTTGCAACCAAGGTTGCATTTTGCTTCTTTTCGATATAGTTATATTTGTGGTTACGTTGAATTTTTGTATAGTGGTACATACGTACTATATATAATAGAGATGTGTGAATGTTTGATAATTTTAATATGATTTTTATTGAAATATATTGAATTTCAGTTAAATTTTGGTGGTCTGTTCAAACTTTTTATGAATAAATTAAAATATTAGGGCACATTACTGCGGAATTGATCGATTCCCGCAAATGAGTAAAATTTGATTTCCTAAAAGATAAACTTAAAATCCTTCACTTGGAACACACTTTAGACCTATATTCTATTAGAAAAAGTTCTGATTGATCCCAAGACTATTTCTCGCATAGGCAAGATATCCGGCTTTTTGGCTCCTTGTAAATCAACCCGTTCTAATGTATGTACATACACTCATGGTGAAAATAATAAGTACATTCCTTTAGCCTGCAATCGTGGCACCTGCAGTCGTGTAAGCCAGTCGTTTTTCCTTTTTGCTGTTTGGCACCAATTCTTTTTCTTCTTAGTTGGCTCCGCTTACGCGATTATAGCCGAGTTAACAACCGCGCGCCAGTCGTTTCTTCTTTTCGCTATGTGGCGCCAATTGGATATCCCAAGCGAAGCCAGGTCCTTCTCCACTTGGTCCTTCCAACGGAATGGAGGTCTTCCTCTTCCCCTGCTTCCCCTGGCGGGTACAGCGTCGAATACTTTCAGAGCTGGAGTGCTTTCATCCATCCGGACAATATGACCTAGCCAGCGTAACCGCTGCCTTTTAATTCGCTGAACTATGTCAATGTCGTCGTATATCTCGTACAGCCCATCGTTTTATCGAATGCGATATTCGCCGTGGCCAACGCGCAAAGGATCGTAAATCTTTCGCAGAACCTTTCTCTCGAAAACTCTTAAGGTCGACTCATCGGTTGTTGTCATCGTCCAAGCCTCTGCACCATATAGCAGGACGGGAATTAGAGTGACTTATAGAGTTTGGTTTTTGTTCGTCGAGAGAGGACTTTACTTTTCAATTGCCTACTCAGTCCAAAGTAGCACTAACCTGCAGGCAATATTTGTTCCGCGTTGGATTTTGAAGTTGACGTTGTTGTTGGTGTAAATGCTGGTTCTAAGATAGACGAAATTATATATGACCTTGAAGTTATGACAGTCAAAACTGACGTGGGAACCTAGTTGCGAATGCGACGACTGTTTGTGTGATGACAGAAGATATTTCGTCTTGGCCTCGTACACCACCAAACCAATTTGCTTCGCTCTTTGTTCAACCCAGAAAAAGCAGACCCAACAGCGCGGTTGTTATGGGCTATGATAACGATGTCATAGGCGCAGATCTGCAGCTCGAATTATTTTCTCCAGCGGTAGATTGAAGAAGTCGAACGATATGGAGGCGACTCCATATGGTATCGAATGGCTCAGTGAGGTCCTTTCCGATCCTGACGGAGCTTTTGGTGTTGGGGATACAAAATTCAGACATCGCGGCATAAAGGCAGCTCCTTTACATGCTGTCAAAAGCTGCTTTGAAATCGACGTTATCATTATAAAAATATTCATGAACGAGGTTCTTCTTCTTCTTTACTGGCGTAGACACCGCTTACGCGATTATAGCCGAGTCAACAACAGCGCGCCAGTCGTTTCTTCTCTTCGCTACGTGGCGCCAATTGGATATTCCAAGCGAGGCCAGGTCCTTCTCTACTTGGTCCTTCCAACGAAGTGGAGGTCTTCCTCTTCCTCTGCTTCCCGCGGCGGGTACTGCGTCGAATACTTTCAGAGCTGGAGTGTTTTCATCCATCCGGACAACATGACCTAGCCAGCGTAGCCGCTGTCTTTTAATTCGCTGAACTATGTCAATGTCGTCGTATATCTCGTACAGCTCATCGTTCCATCGAATGCGATATTCGCCGTGGCCAACGCGCAAAGGACCATAAATCTTTCGCAGAACCTTTCTCTCGAAAACTCGCAACGTCAACTCATCGGTTGTTGTCATCGTCCAAGCCTCTGCACCATATAGGAGGACGGGAATTATGAGAGACTTATAGAGTTTGGTTTTTGTTTGTCGAGAGAGGACTTTGCTTCTCAATTGCCTACTTAGTCCGAAGTAGCACCTGTTGGCAAGAGTTATCCTGCGTTGGATTTCTAGGCTGACATTGTTGGTGGTGTTTACGCTGGTTCCAAGATAGACGAAATTATCTACAACTTCAAAGTTATGACTGTCAACAGTGACGTGAGTGCCAAGTCGCGAGTGCGACGACTGTTTGTTTGATGACAGGAGATATTTCGTCTTGCCCTCGTTCACTGCCAGACCCATTTCTTTTGCTTCCTTGTCCAGTCTGGAGAAAGCAGAACTAACGGCGCGGGTGTTGAGGCCGATGATATCAATATCATCATTATTATGAAGATGTGGCCGAACTCCTATGAACAAATCGGAAATGTATATGACAAACCGAGAAGAGGAATGAATCGCATGACGTCTAAAAGTACGTCTCGTTTTTGAGAAGAAATCAATGCTCAGTTTAAGAGAAAAATGATTACATAAATCTCTAAATACAATATGAAATAGGAAATTCCTTAAGGCGCAAAACGTCAACCAGAGGATCGGAATCCAAGCAATTACATATGTAACTCATACAATGAACGCCTTATTCAGTGGCGGATACATATCCTCCATAACCAATCAAAAATCTGAGGCCGACAAACAAAACGCGAAAATTTCTGCGTGAGAACTTGCGAAGGCTACTACAGCGCCTTAGTGCACATTCCTCTGTTTCTAGAGAAGTATTGGTTGGATTTCAACTGAGTTCGCTGCTTCCCGAAGAAGTATGTACTTTGAAAACGAATGAAATGGAAAATGGGCCGGAGAATCGCACTGCTTGATAGATAGATTCAAAAGCCTTTTGGATAATGGCAATGTCATGCGACGTTTGAAGCTCAAAAGAGAACTTCATCACTGGCAGTGTCATTGGGACCAGAAGCAAAAGTCAAAAGACAACAAGTTACCGACTACTGCATTGGAAACTTTGAAGAACTGCGATGTAGACCTATACCCCATTATTCATAGTTTCATCGCATATTCTGCACACTTCCATGCTTTGATTCATCAGTCTGGCATTGCTACACACGCATCATGACATTGAAGTCACTGCAGAAGAAGTTCTCGGAAGATTCCCAAAACTTGGCCCACATCGTTTTGTTTTGTGAAATTTAAATTGTGTTACCAGCACGTCTATGATTTAAATGTGATTTTTCTATGTAGTAGGATAGATACTTTATGGGATTTCCTTTAATGGCGTTTTGTGGGCGTGACAGTTACCCGATCACGCCCCTCTACGAACTCGTTCTCAAATTTTTCTCACGGAACATATATACCCAATTTGATTACGATATCTTAAATTTTTATTCAAGTTATCGCTTGCACAGGGGGACAGACAGGCAATTACCCGGAATTCAACTAGTCTCGTTAACCTGATCATTTATATATACATACATTTATATAAACCTATATTTGTATGGATTAGTTTTAGGTGTGACATTACGGTAGCAGTAGATTTACTGCTCCGGAGTGCAGCCTCCTTCAGAGCAGTGACCATCCACTCAGATAGCAGGACAGTGAAAGTAGCCTTGAACTCATTAACAGTGAGTTCAGGGTTGGTCAAGGAGTGCCTAACGTCAATAGCATCGAGTCTCTTTTATGATAAGACTGGTATGGGTGCCAGGCCACAGCGGAATTGCCGCCAATTGTAAAGTGATGAGCTAGCAAGTCACTTTAGAACCGCTATGAGTAGAATGGGATGAAGTCGGTGCTCCCTAATACTCTTGTGTTCTACTACTAGTTACTTGGGCTTCGCGGTAGCTTGGCCACTGCTGAGCTGCCATCGATACATGTGCTGTCGCAAAATCCTTTTGGCTCGAAATCGATCGCAAGAGATCAAGTGATCCCTTTGCCTTCAGTAAGGCTAGCCTCTCCCTAGTTGAGGGGCTTTTAACAAGCCATTTCCCTATTGGCGTACATACTTCAAGGCTAGACGCCATCTGCAGAAGCTGTAGCGAAGAAGTCGAGGTGGACAACTCAGTGCTTCCTTCTTGACTTTACCGCGTTTGGGAGGTCAAGCCTTAAACACTTGGAAGCGCATACCTTAAGACACGCCACTGAACTGGCGGTATCGAAATTAAACGCCTGTGCAGTTTGTATTGGTTACTAAACGTTTTGCCAATTTATAAATTGGATTAAAATGTTTTTAAAAAAAGCTTTATTGAAGTGAGCTCTAATGCTTTGATGCTACAGGAACCATGATTGGATATTGCAAGAAGACATAGTTTCGAAATATAGGAGCAGACTAAACCATACTTTGGTAGCAGTGGCCAGACGCCAATCCAATAGAGAACGTTTGTTCTATAAAAACGAATCAATATACTATATACTAAATTCTATTAATGAGTAAAAGATTTTACAATAAAAGTTCATCAATTGTGAGTATGAGAACCAACATCCTGAAATTAAGGTGATAGAAGTTATCAAGAGCGCTACTACGAAGTCAGCTTTCATATTTTTCCGGTCACCTCCAATTTATTTAATTATCATTATTTACATTTTTAAAGAATACACTCTATAAATACATAGTTTAAAGGTAGCCTATCCACAGACACTCCACAATCCTCATCTAATCGTTGCAACAATTGTCTGCAACATTGTCTAACAGCGCCAATGTAAAGGCACTGTAATGTTACAAAGTATACAGCGTAACTTTGGTCCTTTTCAATAGCAACCTTTCTCTCTCAGGAGAGCTCGTGAAAAAAGAGAACACACAACAAACTTGCAAAACTTTGTGCTCTTACAAGTTTACAGAATAACTGTTGTTTCATTGTTTTGGTTACTTTGTATTGTACATATGTACTATGTATCTGCGCTCGGTTCGTACATCGTGGCAGCGTCGAAGCGGGAGCGGGTTGTAGCGGAAATAACATGTGAACTTAGCAATGTACTTCCGTAAATATGGGACAAGTTCAGGGCTGTTCACTGACTGTCTCTGCAATTTAATTTACCCTTGATGACCGTGATTTTTTTTTATATTGTTATATTATACATTAGTTTACACGTTGCGTGTATTTTTTGAACATTTGTGGATACTTGAAAATGTAAGACCTACATATAACGTGTTTAAATTCAAGGACAAGGATGTATGTGTGTATATGTACGGATATGCCGCTCACACTTCAGATCTTTCTCTAATTAATACAAGTGTTTCATGGAAAATCGAAAGTAATGTGGTTTTAAACAGTTTTGAACTGCAGTGGGACGGCAATACAATTTATTGATTTCAGACGGATGTGTGGAGAGATGACTGAATAGCAGATACCTATACAAATCTTCTTTATTGGCGTAGACATCGCTTACGCGGTTATAGCCGTGTTTATAACAGCGCCCCAGTCGTTCTTCCATTCCGCTGCTTGCCGCCAATTGCAGATTCCAAGTGTAGCCAGGTCCTTCTCCACCTGGTCTCTTACAATGGAGTGGAGGTCCACCTATTCCTCTGCTTCCTACAGCGGGCGGGTACTCCCAGAGCTGGAGTGTTTCATATACCGGACGGCATGACCTAGCCAGCGTAGCCGGTGTCTCTTAATGAACTGAACTGTGTCAATGCCGTCGTAAATCTCGTACAGCTCATCGATCCATCGAATGCGATATTCACCGACGATAATTCACAAAGGACCATCTTACGAGAAACTCGTAACGTCGACTCATCAGTTGTGGTCATGGTCCATGCCTCCGCGCCATATAGTAGGACGGGGATGATGAGTAACTTGTAGAGTTCGGTCTTTGTATGTCAAGAGAAGACTTCACTCCTCAGTTGCCTACTCAGTCCGAAGTAACACGCGTTGGCAAGAACTATTATGCGTTTGGATTTCGACGCTGACATTGTTGTTGGTGTTAATGCTGGTTTCAAGGAACCTATACAATATTGAAGTTATAACTGGGACAGCGCGAACTTCATGTGTCCCTTATTACGCTATATATATTTTAATTTAGAATATCTTGTAAATTAGGAATTTTCATATTCCACTGAACCTTGTGCCAATTTGCTCTCTAAAGATCGAATCCCCCAAAACCACAGCTAGTATACGAAAAAATTGTTTGTTCAAAAGAAGTATAGTCGGTTGTGACTGTTGATCGATTGGAATACTCAAATTCTAAGTTGGAACGACGGCTCGGAGAGTAGACTATGTTCGGCATTGCTTATGTGTCAAGCGAAATGAATTTAGATTTAATCTAGACGGCAGTGAATGAGCTAAATATTTTTGAACATGTAGTAAGTCTATTAAAGCAACTTCATTCTGAACTCTTTGGACATTTTGATCTCAATAAGCTGTTCAGAAAGGGAGTGGATAAAGCGATGAATATCAAAATCTTGGTATCAAGTGAAACTCATGTAATGCTAAGACGTTTCGGCTAGAGTTTTTGAGAGGGTCTCTCATATTTTTGAGAGGAAGAAAAATGCCTGCTCAGTGGAGGCCAAGCAGACACTAAGACAAGACGATCCGACTAGAGTTTTTAGCAGGTGCTTTCATATTTTTGAGAAGGACGAAACTTCCAACTTAGTGGAGGCCAAGTAGACAAAGTCTTAGCTTTACTGGGTGTTTCGAATTGAAGCCGTATCGAAGCCGAATTGAGGAATAAAAAAAGATGCCATCAATGCTAAGTTATGTATAGTGAAGTTATTGATGTTGGTATGAAAGATTAATGAAAACAGAAAGTCGAATAATTACAAATATATGGAAATAAGTATTTTTAAAAATATGCAGCGCTAATCTCTGATTTTATCTACTTATGTCCACTCTGATATAAATCGGTGTGGATAAGCAAGCAGTTATTTTTTGCACACTGTAAACTTTACAGCGCATGAAAGAAGCAATGAAACTTGGCTGTACTTCGTGGGCTGAGAACTTTAGCTCCGCTCCAACACGCGCGCATTATTCGCAAATCACTATATTTTCACATACACAAACATATTTATGGGTGTAAGTGAATAAGTGTGATTTTATATCCATGCAGTAAATGCATTATGTACACACAAACAAAATATATATGTATGTATATATTATGTATACATAGTAATCAGTACTGCGAGTTCTCTTGGGATGTGAGCAAGATTGTAGGTTTGAGTGAATTACCGATATATTATATATGTATATACTCGATTTGCGAAGAGAACGAATTCGGTGTGGGTAAATGGGAGTGTGATACAAGGTCAAGGTCATTAGTATGTTATATAATATATCTGCAGCTCTAACACCAACAGTTAAGTTTAAGGGCAGAAAACGAGGACAGCGCTTTCTCGCTTACATATTTATAGTACACATAAAGCTAAATATGATATTACTTGTGTGTATATGCATACATACATATATGTAAGTACATAAATATATGTGCGATATAACGGGAAGTAAAAATTATGATTTTTCTTAATTGCGATGGCGCAATCCCTTAGCTTTAGTGCGTGGGAGTCAAATTTACCAGGAAAAATCAGTGTTAACGAATGTGATGATAATAAAAGAAAATAACGAAAATTATTACTCGGTGCCGTGGTTGTCTACTCAAGCATAAAACGATGATTTTGTTATTAAAATAGCATCTTTTTGCAGCTACACTTGCGGTCAATAAAAATGCACCACCAAATATAATTGAAATAAGATCACATGAGCAATTTGTTTATGAATTTAGAATATTAGGGTTTTTTTTTTATTTGTTTGTCCACATGGTGTATATTAGTTATACATAGATATTTTTCTTCAAAATGGTTTTTATAAAAAGTAGTAAATTAATAAAAAAAAATGATAAAAATCTACATTCCATGATATTCACGATTATAACACATTCACCAAACTTGGTTTACAATAAATCGACTGGGACATTCGCTGTGTGGCTTGTGGCGCCGTCCTGTTGCATCCACATATTATCCAAGTCCATATAAACCAAAAATATTCGGTTATCAATGTGCGGTAGCGATTCCCATTCACTGTAACGTGCCGGTCTTAATCATCGCGGAAGAAGTACGGCCCAGTGACTCCGCCAGCCCATAAACCGCACCAAACCGTAATATTTTCGGGATGCAATGGTGATTCATGGAGTACATGTGGATTGTTGCCTGACCAATATCGCGCATTTTGCTTATTGTCGAAGCCATTCAGTAATGAACCTTGTCGCTGAAGATGTTTTTTTTAATGAAAACCCGGACCATTTTCAAGTTGTAGCTCAGCTCAAATCAAGAACATATGATCGATTCTGGTGGTCAAGCGGCTTCAGTTTTTACGTTTTTTTGATCTTGTAAGGATGTAGGGCAAGGTCTTTTCGCAAAATTCGTCACAACGACATCACAGAGATGCCCAACGCTTCGGAACGACGTGTGAGAGACTGATTTGGGTCTTGCTCAATTTCTGCGCCAGCAATATTCTCGACCCTATGGGTATAGCTTTGTCTCACTAGCACTGCCTGTGGATTCAAATTCTTCCACTAGAGCCACAATTGTTAATCTAACAGTACAATTAGCGCTTTTAAAGTTATGGCCAACTGTCTCCGAATTCCGGTTGTAAATTTTAATAATTTCGACTGGTTGTTGGATCGTATATCTTTCCGTGATGAAATAGCAATCTTTACCGAAGGGAAATATCAAAAGAGCGGCAAAAATATCGTCTTTACCATCAATGTTCTCTAACGTATATTACTACTGCTACTTTTGAAGCAAAGTTCCGTGTCTTTTTTTTGTCCCTTTGTTATTTATTTCGTATTTGGCAAATAAAATTCGAGTGTGTGTCAGAGAACTGCAATGAGTAATAAATTTTTGTTCATAATCGGGTATCGATCCGTTACTCTGTCTGATTTTGTCCGTTCGATTCATGTACACGAATCGAACCGTTTGTCTTCAAATCAGCGATAGAGAACAACTTTGAATCACTAGCGATCAGCTTATACTATGTTCGGACCGACAATGAAAACATGTTTTCGTGGGAAAAACTTGTTTTCGCTCTAAAACTTGCGTTTTCGTCTATGTAAAATCTGTCAAACGAAAACACATTGAAAACCAGTTTTCGCTAAAAACTACTTGAAAACTTACATTTCGCTCATTATAATCGGTGCCTGCTTTAGTTTAATCGATATTATTGGAGGACATACATAATTGTAACTTGATATTTGTTCACAAAAAGATGGAGAAGCAAAAATATAAAAAACGAAATTCGTGGAGTGATAGAGGAGAAGCCCTACTTATTGAATTGTGGCAAAAAATTAGTGCTCTGCATGGACCAAGAAAAAAATAGCCACACAATGGAGGAAATGGCAGTAGAGTTGCAGCAACAAAGTGTGCATTGCACAGCGGGTGAACATTTTAAAACAGGATGGTTGCTGTAGTCTCCAGATTTCGGTGCAAAATTCCAGTAAAATTTCGCAAACCGAATGTTGGGAATACTCCGATACTTTGCAGGTGACCCTAAAGCAAATAATGCTGTAGCCACTCTTTTCTCGATAGGAATAGCTTTTCGGTACTTCGTATCCACTTTTTGTAGCGGGCGGAGGATGTCCCATAATTTATCAAAGGAACTTCGGTTCACGCGAAAGTTCTCTTTAAAAAAAGCAGATCGTTTTATCAGAAATGATGCATACTCATGCTTCAATGATTGAATTGATTGATCGACAGCGTTCGGCCATTCATCCCTTAACATTGATTTACTCGTGCACTTCTATTTACAAGTTCTTTGTGTTCTGGTAGCAAGTGAGGCGTGCTAAGCATAGTATACTCCTAAATAAATGTTTGTAATTAAAGAAAAAAGGAGCAAAACAAAATAATTAGTAAAAAAAAACTCTTTGCGGTACATATATGTACTTCAAGTGGTCAACAGAAAGGACGCAGTTCACTCTCGAATATTTTGTCCGAATGTAATAATGAACTTGGCGAAGTTGTAATCGGCTTTGTTTATTTTCGCAATTGCTCGGCTGTGTTTAAATATAAAAACAACCAGACTTCAAATTTGCTCAGGCATAACTGGCATAAAAAAAAACTTCTGCTGAGGACAAAAATGAGGCAACTAATTGCCGCCCAATTTCTGCTGTACAAGGTGCTGGCTTCATAAAAGTGATACAATTTTTTACAAAGTTCGGAGCAGTTTACAGCGAAAGCATTGGTGTGGACGATCTTATACAGGATCCTACAACGGTGTCGCGGAACGTGCAAAAAGCGGCAGAGAAGAATAAAATAGAGATACGAGAGGAGATTGCTGAAGCTGTACGCAGTGGAGTGGAGGAGCTTCAACCACTATTGATATGTGGACAGACAATTAGGTACAGCGAAATTTTTAGGCGTCACATTTCACTGCATGATCGAGAACAAATTTAATGATATTGTTCTTGGAATGAAATCTTTGGATTTCGAATAGACAACTAGTAATAATATTATTAAGAAGCTCCAAAGTGTATTTAAAGAATTTGGAGTAGACAACATAGAATCAATTAAATTTGTAACAGATAGGGGCATTAATATTATTAAAGCTTTATAAAATAAGACAAGGCTTAATTGTAGTAGCCACTTACTATCCAATATAGTGGAAAATTTTTTTCGGCAACCATAAAGCTTTCAGAGACTTTGGAAACTTGTAAAAAAAAAATGCTTAATATTTTAAAAAGGCAAATTTGCAACACCTTTTTCAAGCGTCCTTAAAAATTCAGTGCCCAACTCGATGGAATTTCCATTATAGAATGCTTAAGTCTATTCATGATAACTGAGCGGACATGAATAGAATTTTAGCAACAAAGAACGAAAGTCGACGACTTTTAAGCATAAATTTTTACTATTGTGAAATCTTTGGTAGATGTTGGCGAGAATGTTGAAGTTGTGTTTAAAAAACTTCAATTAAAGGTATCAACGTTGTATTTATACCAATGATATTTAACTTGAAACAAAATTTAAGCCAAAATCCGGAAAATGTACCCACAATAGTTATTAAAACTCATCATTTTAGAATATACTGATACGATATGATTGGCGAATCTTAGTATATGGCACAAAGTTGCATTTTTTTATACCTTCCAGCTATTAATATGTAAGCAATTGGATTGGAGATAAAGTAATTTGGTCCGCTGAATTCAAATTCGCGCTAAGGGATTAAAAAAACATGTCATGTGGTGTAAATCTTCTGATCGCTTAAACTCACAGTGCATACAATCAGTGAAGCAAGGATGATGTCCTCTCATGGTTTGGGGCTGTTTCTGGAATTCTGATGTAGATAGTGTTATAAAAATTGATGGACAAATGACGGGTGCTTCATATGTTGACATTCCTAGCGAAAATTTGAAAATAAATGCGGAAAAAGTGAACTTGGGGTCGTTTATCTTCTAATAAGATAATGATCAACAACGCACATCTTGCCTGGCTACTCGCTTAAAGCTTAATCAAAATCTTGGCCTGACAGGGTTAGTCTCCGGATTTAAATCCAATTCAACATTTGTGGTTAGTTTTTGATTCCAAAATATCAAAAATCAGCAGTACAAACTTGGAATAATTTTTCTTAGAGGCGAAGCGTCAATTTGACATTATTCCAATGAAAACATTAGAAAAATTGGTTCAAGGCATGCCAAAACATCTTCGTGCAGTAATTTAGAATAAAGAAGGCAATATTAACTACTAAATTTACTTTTAAACCAAACGTTCATACTTTCATTCGTCCACTTTTTTAAGAGCCCTTCTTTTTAAAGTGGAATAAAATTTTTTCTTTCTATTCCAACGGCTTTAAACCTGCGTCTACAGACTGCTGTGCAGTCGATTAGCAAGTATTTTGGTGTTTCAGGCGCCCTGTCACTGTTGACTACTTGACCGATCACTAAATTAAGTCCAACATATTTGACCTTGTTGGTCATCTCCATCTCTCTACCCCCAAGTGTGAGGTTCCTGAGACCGGGTAGGAGGGACCTGCGTCTCGTGAACGGTCGTCTTTGAGGGGTTGATATTCAATTCAACCTTACTACACCACCCCTTTGCCAGGTTTAAACCTCTTTGTATCAGGTCGAAGAGACTGTCCTCTAATTTTCATAGTTAGATACGTAAAAGATTTATGCAATTTTTGACTATGGATAAACATAATGCGCAATATATAGCAGATACCATTTTAAACTTTTTTTAAAGCCTTAATATCCCTATATAAGATTGTTGCGGGCAGAGCTATGACAATACATCAAATATGTCTGGAAAGTACTCTGGTGTTCAGTCAAGAATAAAAGAAATTTACGAATTTGCGATTTACGTTCCATTTGCGGCACATTCGCTAAATGTAGTGGGTGTTCAGGATGTCGAGTGTGTTACTGAAGCGGTATCGTTCTTTCAATTTGTACAAAAATTGTTCAATTTTTTCTCGGCTTCGACAAAACGATGGAAAATTTTGACAGAGCATTTAGGAGCAAATAGAGTCCTAAAGTCTCTTTCGGAAACTTTAAAGATATAATAGAAGATTTTGAACAGAAATCCCGATAGAAATCGTTATCTTAATATCGTAATCACACACACACACATAAACACACACACCTACACGCATCATCATTAATGACATTTATATCATACTGTATTTGATTACCTTTATTAAATGTAAAGAAATTTTTAGTATAAGTCGCTTTTTTTACTTTCAAAAAGGGCCCCGAATTCTTGTGTGCCCAAGGGCCGCAGCTTGGTTTAAGACGGCCCTGAATATCATGTGTTTTTGGCTAAATTACGGCCATCTCATCAATCACTCCGACTAGGACGCTATCGAACATGTTGGCTCTCTTATCTGCTTGGCTTTTTAATTAAATTAGCAGGTCTGCTTTGAGGGATTTTCTGGCAAATATCCCGATATCTCGCGTGGTCTCTTTGGCGTATTTTTATTATTTTGAATAAGGAATATCTGCGACGCTTTCCCTACCATGACTCTTCGACGGATTCTCTGGTTTTCAGCCTTGACGCACAAGATTCTAATTATTCCTGTTATTGCCGATTTTCAGCCCCAATCGCTGCAAAGGTTGGTTCTCAAAAAAAATTTTAAATTACTGACTATAACATTAAATTATATGCTTTTTATTTGTTCCTGATCAGTTTGTCATCATTGAGATTAATGTTGAGAAAAAGCCTTCGAATAAGTTCACTGGAAAAGAACTATGTAAAATAAATTTGTTTCCTCTTTAAAATGTATTCATATGAGTACATATGAGTTGCTTAGTCATTTCTCTCTCTCTCTCTCTCTTTTTAACTGAGTGTCCACATATGTTGAAGGAGTAATTTTCTTTATCCTCAAAATCAGCTAATTTTCAATACAACACTTCATCACATACTTTTTCTTCTTAAAGCATTGTAATTTTCGATTATCTATCCGTCTTTTCGTTTTTGAGGTTTTATGAGGCTTTCCTCCGCCGCCACATCGAGTTGATTAGGTTTTCTCATTATCTAATTGCACACAGCAATCACTCACCAATCTCAATGTCCTGGCAAATGACAAATTTTACTTGGATTCCTGTGGAAATGTTAGCCGAGAGGTCATAAATAAGTCCGCACCTACTCTTCTGAGAATTCGTTGTTGGCTGGAAATGATTGTCTGCTTGCAAAGTGATTTGCATTTGCAATGTTTACGAGTTTTGCCTCCTGCCTCCTGTGCACACACAATTTTTGCTTGAGCTTTTAGGAAGCGTGTAACTGTATTTAGGAGAAGCTGTTTGGTCGGACTTTCAATGGGGATGTGAGGTTATACAAATATTCTATAAGTAATTTTACAAATCATGTGTGAACAAAGTGTCGAATTGAAAATGTCGCATATAAATAATTAATAAGTTTTGAGCAATCTTGAAATGGTGTACGAATACTGTCAAATGTATTTGTTTTAAATTGCAATCAATTTCGAGGTTCCCTTATTATTTAAAGAAAAAAGAACAGAAGCTTCAAATTTAATGGGGAAGGTTCATTATCATTCGAAAGAACATTTTGATTTTTTTTTTTGAAGATTATCTCATTCAAATGTTGGCTACGTCTCAGACGATCCATCCGTTGAGTCCAATTTTCGATGACTCGTTCGACCATTTCGACTGGTAACTGGCGAATGGCACGAGTGATGTTTTACACCAAGGTCTGAATCGAGGGGGGTGTCCGCATAGATTTTAGACTTTACATATCTTCACAGGAAAAGGTCGGTG
Source organism: Bactrocera correcta (assembly GCA_027475135.1). NCBI lineage: Eukaryota > Metazoa > Arthropoda > Insecta > Diptera > Tephritidae > Bactrocera > Bactrocera correcta. The sequence goes on from CM050327.1 coordinate 24,840,183, forward strand.
TGATATCACACGATCTTGGTGGCCAATCGACCAAAACGTGAAATTATCTGCTCACTGAAGTTCTCTCAATAAATCCATTGATTGATGTGATGTGTGGGAAGTGGCGCCGACTTGTTGAAGCCCAATGTCGTCGAGATCATGAGCATCGATTTTAGTCATCAAATACTCGTAGTCTGTTCTCATAGCGCGAAGAAATATGGACCAATGATTTCACCGGCCCACAGATCAAACTAAACCAATTTTTCTGGATGAAATGACAGCTCTTGAAACTCTTCAGATTGCTCTTCGTCTCAAAGCGTAAGCAGAGATTTACAAACGGAAGCCAAAAGGCTTCCTTCACGTTTACAAAGCGAAATTTAAACGACTGTCAATGGATCTAGCTACCCTCACTGAATGCTTAATATCACTGGAGACTTAGAATTAAGTTCTCGACAAATATACTCCCTAAAAACCTTACAATAATTCGGCAGCAATAGTTCTATTGGATACAACAAATTATTAACTAATTTATACCTAAAACTTAGAAATTTTGTAATACCCATTTATGCGTCAATTCCAATAGACTAGTCCGGGCCAAGTTTGAACAGTCTGTAAGTTGAGTTATCTACTTCGGTCTTCTTTAAAACAATTTTCAAACATACTTATTGAACGTGGATCCTTGTCCTTATCATATACCAAATAGGTCTCGAATACGCTCTAGAGCTTTTTCAAACTTTCTGCGAGTGGTGCAAACAGTAGAATTGCCATTCATAAGAAAACAAACCCACGTAAAAGAGGTTGTATCTTGAAAGCGAGTATATGTCTGCATAAATATGTACATACAAACATATGTATGACATAGGTATGAAGCTATGTCGTAAATTTATTGATGAAATTGGCGTGCTGCTGCATAGGCAAGCAGAAATGTTTGGCCACTTTCCACTTTCGAAATAAAATACCGAAGGTGTCAGTATCTGGAATTTAATTTTGGCTATGAAAACCATTGTTACTACGAGTATGTGTATGAAAGGGTTTGTGGATTTGCGAAAGCTGCCAAGTTGTTAGTGTGAGCGATAAAAGCACAGTGTCTAAGCAACTGAAAATCTACACAGCTTCGCCAGTAGATATCGGTAAAATGCGGTAGTTAGTGCCAAGAAAGGAAAAGTTTGCTGGCTTCCACGGATATAGTGTATACAAATTTGATCAAATACCGTCAAAAATGAAATCACTTTCCCAAACTTTTAATAAACTCTTGCAAAGCTTTAAAATAATGGACTTATTCCAGTAGACAGTTTTTTTTTACCGATATCTCCCCCAGTGTATCATGCTAAGGGGTCGTCAGATGCTTACAGCGTAATCTTGCCAATGCGGAACAAGTGCACAAAAGATGCTCCATTCTTTCCCGGGTGCGATGCTTTAAACATTTCTTGCAGTCTTCTCGATCTGTCAGCCTCATCCTGTCGGCGCATGTCGCCACCAGACAGTGACCAGTTAGTGTTCCCATCATGATCTACCGTTTTGCACCCAGGTAGCTCGGGTACTGATTTTCTTAACCATGCTTCTGTCGAGGTCGTCGTATAGATAATGCTTGGGTTTCCCAATGTTGATCACGTTTTCGGATGTTAGTCGGACGAGGTGTGTTCAAATATATTGCGAATTTTGTGTTTTTTTCAAAAATTATTTATTTATTCATGAATATCTATTTTGTCCCCTTCAAAGTAATCCCCATGAGATATTATACACTTGTGTCAACGGTTTTTCCAATCTTCGAAGCACTTCAAAAAATCATTTTTATTTTATCTCCTCCTTCGATGCCGTCTTTATCTCGTCAAGAGAAGCGTAACGTCGTCCTTTCAGGGGCCTCTTCAGTTTAGGAAACAAGAAAAAGTCACAGGGGGCCAGATTTGGGGAATACGGTGGCTGCGGCATCATTAGTGTGTTGTTTTTGGCCAAAAAGTCGCGCACAAGCAACGATGTGTGTGAGCAGGGGCGTTATCGTGGGGCAAAAGCCAATTTTTGTTCTTCCACAAATCCGGGCGTTTCTGGCGGATTGCTTCGCGCAAATTGCATAACTTGCAGGTAATATTCCTTACTGACGGTTCTTCCCTGTCGCAAGAACTCATGATGCACCACGCCCCTGCAATCGAAGAAAACTGTCAGTTACGATTCGCGATACTTTTTGAACACACCTCGTATACCGTTCTTCGTTTACTATTTCATTGCCCTTGATGCCTTTGTGACCTGGCAGTAGAAGTGAAGTTAATTGCTTCTGGCAACACTTTTTAAATTCTCCTGCAGCCAGTAATCGTCCCGCCGATTTTGCTGCGCTGTTTTCAGCGAAGAGGTCTATAGGTGGCAGGTTTAGTACCAGTTCAAGTGACGCCATCGAAGTTGTTCTTAAAGCTCCTGTTATGCATGCTGTTTTGCTTTGTCTTCCAAGTTCGTGAGCAGTTTATTCACCACCAATGGCATTATAAGCGGAGATAGCATTCCATCCTGCGAAGTCTCTACAGACTTCCTTGGTCATTTTAGCGTCCTTTCATTCTGCTCTTATCCGTCTAGAGGTCAAAAGACTTCTGATCCAGCGTTGTATAGCAAGGCCAACACCTATTGACTCGATACTATTAAGAATAGATTCGGTAGAGACGTTGAGACGCACGAGAGGGATATATTATCCAGATATTACTATGTCATTCCGCAAAAATTGACGAAATCCGGCTACAACCACGTCTACTTTCCATATAATCCCATTTTAAATACCACCTGATTCTATAACTTTCCTATATACGTTTCAAACACCAGTCAATATGATATATCGGCATAAAAATTTGCACAAATGGTGAGCCGAAAAGTGCCAAAATCGAATTAGAACCGTACAAGACCTCCGATACCGAATATGTGTACGCAGATTTCTACTGCGAACTTTTTACTGAAAATATTTTGCAACCTGTCGCACATGGTATATTATTGAAATTCAGAAAGATGGTTCTCCGGCTTTGATCCTAGCAAGTTACGATAGTATAAAATGTCGAACTTAGATCTCTCTAACTTGATTCAATAAAGTTCAATATTTATGATACATGGTTTATAATAATATGAGTTATTAAAGTTTCATGTCTTCAAAGAAAATAATTTTAAGTCAGATCTCTCAGCGATCGTATTACGGATATGTGATCACCGTAGTTGTTTGAAATTATAAACAAACTGTTTGATTTGTAAGATCAAACTTTTAAACTTAAATAAGATGCTTTAGATCCTTACCACTGGTGGGGGGAAAATAAAGTTTTATTTAAGCTGAGAACTATTTCATTCTACGAGAAGTGTTTCATTCTGCGTGAACTATTTTAGTCTGATTTTATTTAGAATTTTCACGTATTTATATATAATTTTAAGAACTATCTTAATATATGTGCATGTGTATATGTGACCTTGAGTTTGTTTTAATGTGAATACATTTACAGACAGTTTCTAAAATGTATTCTAAGAACCCATGGGTTATCATTTGCAAACATCTTATCCTTAGTAATGTTTGTGTTATTGTCTGTTGAATGCTATTGTTTTGCATGACAATGTATTTTTTAGTATGTGTCTGTTTATGTATACGTGTATGTACATATGTTCAATATATTTGGACATAAATATCTAATATTAGTGGACTGTATCAATAGCAAGATTTTTCTTATCTTATTTAACATTTGTGAAATATATAAAAGTTTTTAAATATAATGTTGTTGTCCGTCCTTTGGTGGCAACGAACGTGTTGAATTTTGAACAGTAGTCGATAAGATTGTGAGTTCGCTCCTCATAAACTTTGTATAAACAAAAACAGTTGTAACGGTCTTTCGATATTCCGAAACCGGTTCGATAACATGAAGCTTTCAACCTACAAACAACCCTAAGTACATTTGCCGTTACTCTCATCAAGTCATTGCCTTGCATGAACGGTGTTTTTTCCAACGTTTAAACAAACCACGAAATTCTTTCTATCCATTTTAAGTAAAAAATAGCGGAGGTAGCGTCCCTTCAAGATCAACAACTTAAGAATGGTAGGATGAAACGTCATGAAATTTTGACAGTAATTTTGTTAAAGTTAGTTCGGCAATTGGAAGACAATCCGAGAGAGAGAGATTGTTCACTTGTCGATCTCACTAAAAGTGGGCTTACACGACACACAATTGCGTTAGATCGGTATGTGTAAACATGCGGTTTACTCGCTTAAGTTAATACCACCAGTTCATATTACATGAACATATTCTTTATCTGTCATAAGTATGTAACATAACACTTACGATCCATATGGTCCGTATTGAAATATTATATGTACTTTGCTAATACTGTCCGACTTAGGTGGTCCCAAAATGTAATTCATAGATTGTAAGATGAATTTTTCCACTTGTAACATACCATATGTATCTCAATCTCTATCTCAAGTGGATTGCAGATATAGGATACTTCATAGAATGTAATATTAATATTTGTATCTAGACTTAAGCAAAAGTTGACCACACGTAGTTGCCCGTGGTTACTCACAAAAAAATAATTTTTAAAATTTATTTGTATGGGCTTGTTCGCGTAGCGATCCATGTTCGCGAAAATGTTTGATTTTTTACATGTTTATCGTGTATGGCGTTGTGAGCGCAGAAAATCTCATTTCTCTCGTGTCGCCGAGCAGTGAAGATCGCGAACAATAGCAAGTGTTAAGGGGAGAGCCTGCTTTAGAGGCTCAAAAAATCGATTTTTTTGAGGATTTTTTTGGGAGGGAAAGAAATAATTGATTCAAGCGAAATTTCTAGGTTTTATATTTATATATTTGAACATCTTTCACAAATTTTTTGAATACGAAATTTTTGATATTCTCCCTTTTGGGAAAAGCAATTACCCGATATATCTCGCATATGCATTTATCAGAAACAAAAAATTCAAAGAGATTCATGTTTTTAACAGGGTATGGTATAGTATCTTCTAGTTAAACTATAAAAATTTCTAAAAAAAAAAGGAAAAATTTACAAATTTTTTAAAAATTAAAAAAAAGTGGTTTTTGACCAAAAAATTTTACTTTATTTTATTTAAAAACATGTTCAAATTTGACTTTTCTTAGTTTTTTTTTAGTTTAAATAGAAGATAATTTTATGCCAATTCCAACTTTGCCCGCCAATTAAGAATAATCGTTAAAATAAAATACCGAGAAATCGCGTTTCAAAGTTTTCGCTTTTTGCCCAAGGACTCATATACTTGTATGTATCTGTTAGACGCTCGGTCACTATTTCCCTTCTAGCTTCGACAATATTTCGAATTCCAATCTATAACTTTGTTTGTTGTTAGATTATTTTTAAAGGGATTTAAGCGATTGTTTGAAGCTTCTAAAGTAGGCTCTTCCCTTAAAAAAGATTTCGTATCAAAATTTTATTGATCTTATAAAAATTTAAATTTGGGCAATTTGGCAAACGAAAAGTGATAAATATAAAAATAAAATTGAGAAAAATAAAAGTTGGAATAACTTATTAATGAAATACAAAGAAATAGATAAAAGTTCTACATTAGGAATAAATTCCAAGAAATTTCGCAGATGTTAACTGATTGAAGAACGAACGCAAAATGGATTTGTGTGTCGTGTATGGGCAAACGAATTCACACAGATCGAACGCACATGTGTACCCGTGTATGGCCTCTATGAAGGCCCAAAAGCTTTTCTATGTAGTAGAAGAAAGTTTTTCTTTGTAGAGAGCTTATGAATTGAAAAAGTATTTGAATGACCAGATTTTAGCCCACCTTGCAGTGGACCTTTAAAACGTCTTCTACTTTCATAATATGCATTTCTATCTGTGTCTTCATCAGCAACAAGCAATCGTCTTGAACACGTTGGTTACAAATTAAAGACTCCCTGAGCCAAATATAAATATGAAGAGTAAGCCAATTTACATTCCTAAGGATCAAACGAAGAAAAAGGCGAAAGTGTGTGATTTGAATGTCAACGAAGCGAGCGAATAAGCAAGGCATTGTAACAATTGGAGACATTGCAAATGGTTTCCTTATGGCAAAAACAAATAAAACTAGGTGGAAACACAAACATAAGGACAACATAAACAACTTGGCATAACAAAAATAATCGACCTGAACCGAATTGCCAAAACACAAAAGGTGCAACAATAACAAAAGCCATATAGACTAAGCGAACCGAGACTGTTATTACGAGCACACTTTCGTAATGTGCCAGTGGGAATTTATTGGGTGAGCCCAACGCCGCTGTCGGCGTTGTTTGTAAGGTGAAATCTTACGGAAGTAATAATAGCAAAGTGCAAGGATATGCAGCACAAATAATTTTCATTGAAACGGTTGCTTTTGTGCAAATTTCTTTGCATAAGCTAACGTACATATTAATACATTTGATTGTAAATATTTTGTAGAATTTACATAAAGACGCGCGCCGCCTTACATACAACAGAAAATGCTTTTGTGCACTCACACAACCTTGTACAACATCTGGAGTATTTAGTCAGGCTTGCAGATTCATTTTAGCTATTTTCAAATATTCGATTAGCTGTTTATGATTTTTGCCGTCATTGTGCCTCAGATTCTTATGAGAAGTTTTACTTTTGGAAGTATTTGTCGAAAAGCCGTGGGTCACTGCTGAAAAAAGCTTCAAGTGTTGATCATGTAATAGTTCCAGTAGTGCCCAAAAGATGTCGATGGAGCTTACTTTCGAGTGGGTATAATCAGAGCTGATCCGCACTCTAAAATATCGGTTAAATGGTTCGAACTACTAAAAAAACTTGTTCCGGTTCTTGAGACTAAGCGATATGAAACATGATATCCCATCTCGCGTCGAAATCGTGGCCGAACTGTTAGGTCCCAGATACCGTATGTGTGATCACTTTCTTTTCACCGAAAACATCGGTCACAAAAATGAATAAAATTCTGTCAACACTAGACCCTGCTATAAGAATTGTGTAACTTATGCTTGACTTTATAAATTGTGTAATAGTAATACCCCACTTTTGATGACGTCTAAAGCAAAGGTAATAAGGACTATGATCTAAGGCCATGCACCTGGAATATTGGGCCCTAAATTTGGAAGATGCTGCTGCCCAGCTGGTTGATGTCCTCGTAAAAGTAAAGGCTGACATCACTGTTGTCCAATAAATACGATACTTATAAAGAAGGGCAAATTCGATGTGGGATTCGTGGTGGGAGTAAATTCAGTCGTCAAGTCCAGGTATTCACTCCGATGAATGATTCTAGAAATGGCTGAGTGGATTGGCCTAATAGCGTTCAATATGGGAAATTCAACAACGTTTAGAAGACCGGGGAAACCACACCAGACATTACCTTATTATCAGAACGCATAGCAGGCTAAATAAAGAAATTGAAAGTCCTAGCGGATTACACTAGCACGATCATCAGTACATTTCTTTCACGATCGACACCGGAACAAACTCTAACTAGCACAAGAAAAATACTGGAGCACGAAAGTGCAACATTTCGAAATTAACCCATCTGGCAGTCGCTGGTGCCCTGAAAATATCACTCAACTCAGACGCACAAGGCTCCGCTTTCGGCGCTCGAGCAAAGCCTCCTGACTTAACTGCAGCCAAAAAAGGGTCGTAAACACACTCTTCCTCACACACTAAAAAATGGCTAGTTATCCAGAACATACTCTAAGATTTCCGCCAATCCCCAGCTTACCCTCGAAAAGTTGCAACTAACCACTGGAAAGCTGAAGTTAAATAAATCACCCGGCCTGAACGGGATCCCAGCAAATTCTAAAAATAATCGCTGCAGAGCAACCGGCAGCAGTATTGAACATGTACAACGTCTGCTTCGAAGACGGAATATTCCCTGAACGCTAGAAAAGCAACGGCTTGTGCTAATCAACAAAGGAAATGGAGATCCCAACTTGCCATTAGCATACCGTCCACTATGCATGCTTGACTCAGCAGGAAAGCTCTATGAAAGGCTACTTAAACCCAGACTCGAAGGTATTGTCAACGAAGCTGGAGGACTATGCCTTAGACAAAACGGATTTAGACTCGGCTAGGAGCTAATGCGTCATTAAAAATCTATAAGCCGCACAGCGTAGATGGCGCAAATACAAAAATATAGTGTTGCTGGCAACTTTGGATGTCCGAAACGGCTTCTCGAAAAAAACTTTAAATTCCTGACTACCAGAGATACCATAGAAAAAGAAAACTTTTGTACCAAACTAGAGAGGGAACACGACAGATAGCGGTCACGTGAAGTACAGCACAAGGATCCATTTAAGATCCCGACTTATAGAACATTAGCTAGGACGTTATACTAAAATTCAAAATGCCAGACGAATCGTACTTAATTGGCTACGCGACGACATTGAAGCAGTAATTACATTAATAGATGCATAAGAAGGGCGAACAAGCTTAATCATGGTTCATGCTTAAGCATGGTTCGACTTACACAACCTCCAGCTCGCTACGGAAAAAACAGAGCCACTAATGCTAACAAATAAGCGCATACCCTTCCAAATAAATATGCAAACGATTACGGATATTCTCAGCACACAAGAGCAGTAAACTACCTAGGCGTAAGACTGGACCGCATACTAACCTTCTTGGTACAAAGAAGCTGTAGCACGCCGCAGGGAAGGCAGCGAAAAATTTCCTCCAAACTGAGCCGTCTTATGGTCAATAAAGGAAGCCCAGCCAAGAAAAGAGAAAGTCCTAATGTCGACGACAAACACCGAGGGGGGGGGGGGGTGTGGGGTCTCACATTCTGCGCCAATTACCATGGGGTAAGCCTCCCTAATATCGCTTATAAGGTCTTATCGAACGTAGTGAAGTCCACTGTCTACTGATGGGATCTTATCAGTGTGGTTTTAGATCTGGAAAATCTACTTCGATCAGATTTTTATTATGTTATATTCCAAATCTTGGAAAAGACCCGTGAAAGGAAGATCGATGCATACATAGGTATGTATCTCCTTAAACTTTAAGTGAGCATAAAGCCGACAAGCTCAATTTTCGCCGGTTTTAGTAATAATGCGCCGAATATTCTCTCTCAGAGCAATCGTCCCGGGCTTATTCGCTTACACAAGTGACTTCACATAAACTTACAAGAATCACTCCCGTGGTGTTAAACTGCACGATCTTTCAGACTAAGATCGCGACGACATGACATAATGAGTTCCATGTCATCTAACATGAAAAAGATATTAGTCATGGCTCTATAGCGTTCCCCATTGACGGTAATATTATGGTCGGCTTAATTTTGGATGAAATATGGACCAATGATTCTCTCTACCCATTGAGCACACCAAACAGTTTAAAAAGTGGAAAACTTAACTCTTAATAAATATAAGTTCCAAAGAGTGATCAGCACAAAAAATACCCTAAAAGTATGTGACATACATATATGAACTGCTTCATATACTTAAAATATGGTCTATACCACACCTCGTTTTTTTTACAAATCTATCGTACAAGAGTCATATAATTTCAAATATGTTTATAATACACAGTATTTTACCTCAAAATAGTTTTATTTGTGCTATTCATTTTTAAAATTCAAATTCAAATAAATAAAATAATTCTGAAAATAAAACACATAAGGGGTAACATGAAATATTTACTTTAATCTGCAAAAACCCGTATTTAAATTTCTGCCCTATATTTTTTTAAACTTGGGGAATTTGTCGATTAGTTACATATTTTCGTATTTAAGCGATGCTGATGATGCTAGAGCTTCAGTCGTTGCGATCGCTGCAAAGTGGCCACACGTTTCCATTAGCTTTCAATTTCAGCTTTTTAGCTCGTGAAATTCTTTGAATAATCCTTTGTTTGCCTAAGCATAAATGATCTCGACATAAGTGAGCCGTATTGCTGATGGTCATGGAGCACTCAGCATATCTTCTCTACAACATTCAAAATAAAACGATCGAACAGTATTATTGCTGAAACATGTAATGTTTTGATGAATGAACTGGACAGCATTTATTTCTTTTATCCGCTTGCTTATGAGCAAACGAATTTCTGATGAATTATTTGGACAGCATTTATTTATAATCGCCAGACCTTGTCACGTGGAAAGGAATTTCTGAATATTTTCCGAGCTGAGTATGTCAATTCATTGGTGTTTATGGTTCACAAAGCAATAGTGGAGTTTTGTGGATATCGGACTCTGGACAAGAATTGTTCAATGGATATTTACGAGAGCCTGAATATGATTTTTTACCCAGTAATGAAATCAAGTCTTTTCTTTTATTGTTAGACATCCTTTTATAGTCATAAAGCGATCGACGATGAACAGTATTATTGCTGAAACATGTAATGTTTGGAGAAATGAGCTGATCAGAATTTATTTATCTGCTCTCAACATGCTTTGCTGGAAACGAATTTCTAAAAACTTTCCAAGCAATGTGGAATTTCCCCAAAATATGTATGTATGTATATTCATACATACGTATATACCGTATTGGTGCGATAGTGGTATTGTGGTTTTCGGGCTCTGGATAAAAATTGTTCAATGGATATTTACGAGAGCCTGAAGATGATTTTTTACCCAGTAATGAAATCAAGTCTTTTCTTTTTTTGTTAGACATCCTTTTATAGTCATAAAGCGATCGACGATGAACAGTATTATTGCTGAAACATGTTATGTTTGGAGAAATGAGCTGATCAGAATTTATTTATCTGCTCTCAACATGCTTTGCTGGAAACGAATTTCTAAAAACTTTCCCAAACAATGTGGAATTTCCCAACATATGTATGTATGTATATATCATACATACGTATATACCGTATTGTTGCGATAGTGGTATTGTGGTTTTCGGGCTCTGAATAAAAATTGTTCAATGGGGATTTAAAATTGCCTAAAGATGATTATTTAACCGAAGATGAATCCAGTTTTTATTTTTTATGCAGTTATGGTCGAGTTAACAACAGCGCGCCAATCGTTCATTCTTTTCTTAAGTTAGCCAGCTTTCTTAGCCAGATCCTTCTTCACCTGATCTTTCCAAAGAAGTCGAGGTTTTTCGCTTCCTCTGCTTCCTCCGACGGGTACTGCGTTGAATACTCTCAGAGCTGGAGTGTCCTCATCCGTTCGGTCGACATGACCTAGCCAGCCTAGCTTCTTAATTCGCCGAAATAAGTATGTCACCAGACTCATTAGATGTTGTCATCGTCGATGCCTCTATATAGCAGAATGGGGATGATGAGTGACTTGTAGAATTAGGTCTTTGTTCGACGAGAGAGGGCTTTACTTCTAAAAAATTATTAAAAATAATATTTTAAATATATTTACATATAGCTTACTTTCCGGGAGTAACATACATTTTATTAAAAACACATCGATTCCAAGTATCACACCATTCGTATATAGCCGCAGTTTTTATGAAGGTCAAAGGAAACTTCGGGCCCTCTCTTAGCAGTGATAATACGGGTGGGCACCATGATATAGACAAGTTGGTCAGGTGTGCCAACAGATAGAGCAGATTTAGTTAATCTTGTAGGAATTTTAAAAAAACGAATTGGGACCGACCTTTACTGCATGAAACTCGTTCAGCCCTTCCTTTCACGCCAGGTCGAGGGTCAGTGTTATTTACCAGCGTAATTGATGAGTGTGTAGAGGTTTCACATCCGTATAGAGATCTGCCCTTGAAAGCTCTTGCTCTCTGAAAACTATGAAAGAAAAGAAAAAACCTCCTTGGTGAACACCTGAGTTGTCGGAACTCATATCTTCGAACAGAAGATTGGAAAGCATCCTACGCGAAAGAATGATTGTGGCGGTTACTTCGGAAAGAAAAAAGGGACACCCTCTAGGGTGGCGTTCTTTCTCCCTTGGTCTGGATTCTTTAGGAACGAGACTACCGGGTGCTGACTTTTGCGAGATAAATATCTGTTTTGGTAAAAGGAAAATTCCTAAACATCGCTTACGATCCCAAAGGTATCTAAGCGAGCAGAGAGAAATAGATTAGCCACGAATTCAAAGAAAACTTAGCTGGATTTATTTACTAGGAGATACAATATCCCTGATGTTTCTCTCTTGTTATTCTTCATCCATTGGATAGAGTGAAGTACTTGGAGCTTATTCAGGATGGGAAGCCCTCATGAAACCCAAACATCAAGGAGAGAGTGAGGAAGGCATCGGTCGCATTATATTGTTGTAGAGAAGCAATTGGGAAGAGGTGGGATCTCACACCAAAGTAATGTTCTCGTTCTATTAGACCGTGGTTAACGCAATAATGACCTGGCGGTTCTTTCTCTGCTTACAAATCTGCGCGGAATTTAGCGGGGTTAGGTAAAAATCCAGATCCCTACGTCGTCTGTCTATCCACGAATGGATGTTGGGTAACAGTCTGTGGGTCTACTGTCTTGTGAGTGAGGTTTGCCACCGTTATTGCCATATTATTAAGTTTTTGACTGTCTCTTTTGTTTTGGCTCTTATAGACTGCACTGATTCGTCATTGCTCGTATTCATCATCCTGGAGATCAATGGGCATCATACTGGCTATTACTTCAGCCGCACCGCTTGACAGTCTGTGCACTGTGCTAACTTGTATAGGCCACAAATTTACATCAGGCAAAGAAATATCTGCACAAGAGCGGCATATTGCTGCATTGGGCTCCATCTTAGGGAAGCAAAAAATATTTATATCTACTTCTCGACTTGAGGAGCGCATTTGAATGTTAAACCCAGATCGAAACTTTAGAATCCTTTTTCAAGTTAGACTGAAAGATTCTTAGTACCCGGTATTTTAGATCGTTATGTTCAGCGACCCAATCATTTAGAGCTATGGAGAAGAAGAGAGGGAAGATGATAATTTACCAAAAAGTGGGGTAGTCTTGCCTCTCAAAGACGGTAGACGGTCCAATCCAAGTTCCTTGAAAGTACTTCTTGGCGCACCCACAGGTAAAGCAGCATTCGGAATAAGTGGACTGACACTTTACTCAAAAGTCTCTGAATATGTTAATCAGTTGAACAGAGGGTTGAGGCTTAGCAATTACGTAGTTTTTTCATTGTATTCCAGGCTTATCGATTTTAAATTAATCAAAATTGATGAAATATCGACGTTCCTTTTGATGGTATACCGAAATTTAGGTGGATATTCTTTTCTAATCCCAATGATGCATATAGCTTTACTTTAGTTGGTTCTCCTTTGTGGGGATTATTCAAATAAAAGTAGGATCAGGCGTTTGCTATTGCATTAAGCCATGCGGGCTCTGGTACTGTAACAAATGATGCATACCATATTACCATTGCTCTCTTGCAACAACTCTGTAGGTTAAATTCTTGGTATCTTCAGTTAGTTTGATAGCTCGATCAAAAGAACCTCAACCTCTAGAAAGTTCTTGGACACCAATTGAAAGGTTCTGCATAATAGAAATTAACAAATTTAAATTGCAAAAAATAAATTTTATATTGTTCCAGATGAGGCATAAACTACAGCATTTAATTTTTAAATTAATGCGCGACTGTAAGCCGAAGATGCCATTGCTCTGCTCGGTTTGCTTGTATTCACAAAACTAAGTGTCCCCACGTAATGGTAAAGTTGTCTTTCATGCTCTATTCAGAATGCCTAAAACTTCTATTTTCGTCGCTTGTAGTCGAGCTATGACTGTAGAAGCTCTCTTCATAAAAAAAATTGTTTCCTCCTTACATAATTTTGAATCGGATCTTGTATTTAGGGAACTGAGGGAATTGAACACAACTCAAGTTCTGACAACAACATTGCCATGGGACACCAAATTTCGTTAAATTTTGCTCAAAGGCTCAGATTAATGATATAAAGAGCGAATGTCTGATGCTATCATCAGATATTTCACAAATATTTAATCACTTTCAACAAAATAGCAAACTTCTAAGAAAAGCCGCAGACGCTTTTACGAAAGTACTCATTAAGGCTATGGCTTCCATTACACTTCTTATGAAAGCATTAACAGTTGACGGTTTTGGTTGCACGTTGCATACTTTTAGGGACAGTTCGTTTGTTTTACTTTCAACTGTTAAGAAAGGTGTTTTAACTTCTTTGAGCTTCATCAACAGCATCGTGGTTATTTTTTTGTTATTTTATTTTTGTTTCTTTGTCGATTACTCGTACATTTTTTTATACTTGGTCGATGCTGCTGATGTAAGGGCTTCAGTTAGTGATCACACGTGTTGGAAAAAAGCGGATACAACATTGGACATAAACGAAATGAATTCAAGGTTATTGAATTGCTTCAGAAAGGATTGACTCAATTGGAAATCAGCTGTTGGCGAAGAAGCAAGTTTGAAGCTCTGAACAATTTTATTGAAGAAAGCTTACGAGCAATAATTAATTATAAAGAAGAAATAAATATTTTCTTCTCCTTTATTGTTGCTTTCTGTTATATAGTGCTCATCGCAAGTAATTGCAAATATAATCATTATCAAAGCTAAATCATCATCTTCTTCGCGTCGATATCCAGCACACGCGCCCACATCGCAGAAGCAGCAAGTAACAATATCCGGATAAAGATATAGATGATGAATATTCCTCCCTTGAAAATATTATGAGTCCTTTATAGTGACGATCGACGGTGAACAGTATTATTGCTGAAACATGTAATATTTTAAATCACTAAACTCAACCATTTATTTTTCACTTCTGCCATTGCTCTGCTCAGTTGGATGAAGGTTCCCAACAACCTCTCTTAAGGGCATCCACTTGCTCGCAAAGGTGGGCAATCCGCAATTAGTGTTCTGAACACTGCTTCATACTTCGAGGCAAGTACATGAGTCCCTCCATCCCTCCGTAATTCCACCTTCATCTCTACGAGACTCAATATTCATAATTTTGGAATACAGTCCATTCTCCTCTGAAGACGAGCTGAAACTAAGACTTGCCGATCTCCGAAATAACAGCCCTTGGTCGAATAAAATCCGTGTAAATTCCGGTGCGTTGGACCGGATGTTGTGGGATGACCCTTATCCTTGGCAATTAAGCTGAAAAAAGCCACTCACAATAAACTGGTCAAGCAGCCAACATCATGGGATGTCCAACCGGTTTACCCTTAAAGACGCAATTGCGACAATGGGGGGCATTGTTGTAGCCGCCAGCTCTGTGTCAATCCTGATTACACCTCCGGCAGACATTGGACTTGGCCTGACATTCCATTACCCGGTGGTCGAAGCCGCTACACCAGAAACAACCGGCAATAAGGCTATCTTGACGCACTCGGAACGAAAACCATTTAACATAGCACCTTTCTGCCTCCAAAAGGGTGGACATATAGTTTTCCTTTCATTTGAGGACAACCTTCGTCCTACCATCAGTCGCCACCTTCATTTTCCTTTCATTCGAGGACAACCTTCGTCCTACCATCAGTCGCCAACTTCAGGGACGACTCACCATCCTTAGCCTCTGGACAAAGCTCCCGCCAGTTCAGCCGGAAAAGTTCTTCCATGAACTCCTTGTGCGGAATCTCGATGTGCACACCCTGCACAACAACCCTTGATCCCAACTTGCGATGTACGGTCACATTCAGACCGACCTCACCAAACTTGATGTTATTGGCCACCTTCTCCCTCTCCACTTTTTATGGGCTTCGCTAAAATAAGGTCCCACTTCTTTATCAATTTCTTACTCCTGACTACCACCGTCTAGGTCTCAACCGATATCGGCAATGTCGGTACTATTGCCTCCAGCACGGGTGCTGGGGGGCAGGTGCCGAAGCTGCAGGAGCAGTCATAGACTTGGTCGATTTATCCACTGAACCCTATTTTTTTGGAAGGCATCTACAGTGATCACTGTCATCAACAGTGATTCATACCTCGAGGTGAGCTCCATGAATCCCTTTGGGATTTGGCTTTAGAGGTTATCCCAAACTATTCTCTGACTCTACAAGGACCACCGTAGGCTCTGAGTCCTCACTCTCCATGAGAAACTTCGCTCCTCTTCTCCGTGGTGGAGACATCGCCTATCCGGTCCCGCCTTCAACTATTTTGTACTAGGCAACAAAGGCGCCTGTAGTTTTTGATCGTAATGATCACTGTTAAAGTGAAAATATAAAGGCAGCTCCTTTTCGTGCAGTCAAAAGCAGCTTTGAAATCGGCGAAGATGTAGGGTGTGTCGATTCCTTTTTCACGGGTCTTTTCCAAGACTTGGCGCATGGTGAATTTCTGATCAGTTGTTGATTGCCAGGCATAAAGCCACACTGATAAGGTGCAATCAGTTTGTTGACGGTGGGTTTTAATTTTTCACACAATGCGCTCTATAGAACCTTATACGCGATGTTGAGAAGGCTTATTCCACGATAGTTGGTGCAGATTGTAAGTTCTCCCTTTTTGTGGATTGGGTAGAGCACACTTAAATTCGAATAGTCAGGCATGCTTTCGTCCGACTATATTCTACACAGAAGCTGATGAACGCTCCTTATCTTCGCCGCCGTGTTTGAATAGCTCGGCCGGCAATCCATCCCATCGGCCCCGCCGCTTTGTTGTTCTACAGACTGGTAATTGCTATTCGAACTTCTTAATGGTCGGGCAATGAAACGTCTGCTTCATCTGCAGCAATTGGGGAATTGGGTTCGCCTTCTCCTGACGTTATACTTTCACTGCCATTCAGCAGGTTGGAGAAGTTTTCCCTCCATAATTTTAGTATGCTCTGGGCAGCAGTCACATATCACCTCTATGGGTTCTGCAAGAATATGTTCCGCATTTCTGTTAGCCACCGCATCTTTTCATAGAAATTTCGAATGCTATCCCTGTCGGCTTGTTTTGCAAGCTCATCGTACTCACACATTTCGGTTTCTCTTTTTTTTGTCTGCAAATGCGTCTTCAACTCTTGGCATCTATCCCACCCCGAACGTGTTGTGGTCGATCGTAACATTGTGAGGTAAGTAGTCTGCTTTCTCTGCGATGCGACACGGCACTCCTCATCGGACAAGCTGTTCGTTTGCATTTTCCGAAAACCAATGGTTTCGGTTGCTGCTGTACATAAGGAGCTCGAAATGCTGTTCCACAGTTCAATTCTACCGAGTTGTTGACGGGTGCTCTCAGAGGGAGGGAGTTCAAGTAGAGTAGGCGGCTGTTGTGACTGTAACTTCTCGACATCGATCCTTCTTTATGTTTGTTGACGTACGTTTTTTACTGCACAGAGGCTTAGTTATAAGAAGATAGTGGTCGGAGTCAATGCTAGGATCTGTGGACGTGTCTTCCGTCTATCACAACATGATCGATCTGGTTGGTGGTTTTTCGATCCGGAGACAGCCAGGAAGCTTGATGAATTTTTGAGGTTGATTACTTGTTTACAGTTGCTAGTTAGCAACATGGCATGGCGCATGCCTTGGAGTTAATGTGAATACCTCTCTCTGCCTACTCTTTATTCCCTCTGGAGCAGCTCCTTTATGGTATGAGGATCCACTGCGATGAAGGGTTTAGGTCCTACTATGTTAGTGGATGCTGTGGAGTGGGCGAGATCATCAGTCAGTTCATTCCCGGCTGTACTTTTTTGACCGGGCACCAAGATGAAGTGAACTTGATTACAATCCACTAGACTATTCAGCCGTTATCTAAACTCCTGCGCTTGATTATCGATGTTGATAACCATACTAATACGTTCGTTGCGATAGTTGCGTTAGGCGTCTATTTTTATGTACCGTCTTATGGCAAAGGTAGATATTGGTCTTCCCGAATTGTTTCCGGGAAACGCCCCCGCAGAAGCTCTTTCTTCCGCGCTGGTCGAATATGTCCTGTCACATCTTTTTATTGCAAATGTTGTGTCAGTCTTGCATCTGGCCAGAGTGTTGGCCTGCTTCTGGTGTAGAGGTGACGTTTTCACAGAAGTTCCTTAAACTTGCCTGATTTGCAGACCTACTCTCCTTGTTATAGGTTGCATTTGTATTACCCCCAGATTCACATACTTCTTCTTCTTCTTCTTCTTCTTTACTGGCGTAGACACCGCTTACGCGATTATAGCCGAGTTAACAACAACGCGCCAGTCGTTTTTTCTTTTCGCTACGTGGCGCCAATTGGATGTTCCAAGCGAAGCCAGGTCCTTCTTTACTTGGTCCTTCCAATTGAGTGGAGATTTTCCTCTTGCTCTGCTTCCCCCGGTGGGTACTTTCGGAGCTGGAGTGTTTTCGTCCGTACGGACTTTTAATTCGCTGAACTATATCTTGCACTTCATTCCATTGCGATATTCGCCGTGGCCAACACGCAAAGGACCATAAATCTTTCGCAGAACTTTTCTCTCAAAAATTCTTAACGTCGACTCATCAGTTGTTGACATCGTCCAAGCCTCTGCACCATATAGCAGGATAGGAATTATGAGTGACTTATAGAGTTTGGTTTTTGTTCGTCGAGAGAGGACTTTGCTTCCCAATTGCCTACTCAGTCCAAAGTAGCACCTGTTGGCAAGAGTTATCCTGCGTTGGCCTTATTTCGTTTGTCATGGTCGTCATCAAAAGGGGGGTTTTCTCTTCCTAGGCTGTTGGTAATTTTTCATTGGGTCCCAAACCGAGGCCACAACTCTATGCAGGGGAAGTCGTGAGCTGCTTGAGTCATATGTAAAAGAATCATTTCTGGCCACTCCCAAGTGAATGGCGATCAGAGAACTTTCCTCACTTGCGTGAACTTCTACAGATGACTGCTTCAGATCCACATCCATACGTCTCAATTTATTGAAGAGCCTAAGTAATTTTTTTTAAGATCTGAGAGTTTGTTTGACCACCAGTGATCGTCTTTAGATGGTACGTCTACGATGAACTGGTTCATCGCGATGATCTGCTTTCCAGTCCTGAAACAGTATTACTTCAATCAGTCTGTCCCTCCCCGCTCACATTCATTCAGGTATCTCAGTTTGTGTTCTGGGGAATACGTATGGAGGAGTGTTGTTTAACTTCTGCTTCTAGCGTGAAATTTATGATGCTATGGTCCGATAAGCAAGGCTCTGATGTCATCCTCAAAGTGAGGTCGAACAGCTTCTTCCTACTTATTGTAACGAAAGTGGATTCACAACCCATATTTTCTAGAGTTGAGTTACTACTAATATAAGCTAAGAGGGATTCCCCTCCAGCTCCTTCACTATCCCTGGCTTGCACAGCAACTTGGTCCTAGTCAGGAACTCTGAAATACAAAATAAATCAATATTGTTCCTAACCACTATACAAGTTCTTGGTTTCTGGCTAGAGAGATCCCAGATTACCTTGTTGGTCTTGGTTCAGCAGGATGCCCAGACGAACAACTTCTACTTTGATGCTTACTACAGGGTTGTTTCAATGAGGATCTGGTGCACATTCCCACCTCTTCCATGACCGTAGCTTGACATTTATGAAATATTGGTGTCAAACAGTGCATGTATGTAGCTTGTTTAACTGATGACTGAGCTCGTCCGCTGCCCTTACTACGATTGTGCCAAGTGTTAATTGCTGTGGCCAGGATATTTCAATTTGCGCACACGTGCAGCAAATACTGTTAATTGTTCAATAAATATTCCAGCATGCTAGCCTAACATAGTATATTAGTATTTCAGTAATTAAATTTTATAGTTCATAGGGAAATTAGCATAAATATTGTACGAGCATTTTTCCACCGAGTTCACATACCTGCTTGCATACCAAACAACTCTGAATGTGCGTGTAAACATACGTATCTAAATATGCTATTAGTCTAATTACTTCGTGTGCCTATAACAATTTTATATGGTCCATTAAATTGCTTATTTAGATTTACATTAGGGTGTGAAAAAAAAAAATCAAATTTTAGTTCGCTTGGTACTCTAAGAAAGTCTCGCCAAGTGTCAGCTCTTAATTGTAACGGCAAGGTCCTTTGCATTCCAGTTTTATATTTTTTTCTTAAGAAATTTTTTTTTTTTTCAAATAACCAAATTTCGACCGTCGATATTATTTAAACGATTAGTTTTAGGAAAAAATCGTTCGGGACTTTTTTAAGGCGCATTCACTTTTCCACAAAAGCTTTCAAACGAAATATTTTTTCAAGTCGCTGGAAGCAAGTTATGAAACTCTCTATCCGATATTAAGAAAACAATAGAAAACTGTTAGATGGCGTAGCTTTCCGTTACAATTAAGAGCTTATACGTGGAGAGGCTATCTTAGTGGTGTTTACCAAACAATACCTCAGAGCGCGAAGCAAAAAAAAAAATATTAAAAATCATCATCATGATAAAAATATTAAAAAATTTTTTTTTTTTACCCACCCTAATGTACATACATCGGTTAGTGAAAAAATGATAATGCTAAAATAGTTTTTGTAATTTGGTTAATTAAATTATTATGATTCGCTTCGCTTGTGTCCTAAAATTATTTTATGGTGTTAGAATAGATTTACTTCTTTAGCATTTATGATTAGCTTTAATAGTTTTACTATCGACATTGAATACTTTAAATATTATTTGAAATTCGTAGTGAGTGAGTGAGTGAGTAAAAAATATGAATATTTAATGGCACTAAACACACACAAACATTTATTTATTTTTATTTATTCACGTACAACTAGTCTAAGCTACTTTAAAATAATTAGAATTCAAACAATTTTCTTTAGTATGTAAATAATCGTATGTGCTAGATATACTTTGGCAAAATTAGTGCATGAAAAATATTAAAAAATTAATTAAAGCGAACTCGCCATATCTCATTTTATGTAAACACATCAGATATTAATCCGAGATCCTCCTACTTTTATGTGGATTTCAAAGCGCTGATCATGATAAAAATATGCTAAGAGGTTCGAAAGCTCTGAAGGTTTTTGTACACCTCTTTTATTCAAAAAAGTTCTGAAATCGGAACATAGAGTCCCAGATACCAAGTATGTGGACTCTAGTGTCAATGATTTTATATCGAAAATATTTACCAATCTGTGAGATAACAATGTACTTTTGTATTAAATATGGTTAAAATAGAGTTACAGTTCCCGTAGCCTCCTTATAGCATTTTGGAACTTCCGGTTGACTATATATTGGGTTGACCGAAAAGAAACCGGTGATTTTGCATACAAAAGGCTTTGACAATTTTTTGAACGGCTTATGACTCTGTTATTGCATTTTTGCTTTTGTCAAATATCAGCTGGTACTTTTACCTTGCCTTAGAAAATAAGCGCGCGTAATTTTATTTTTATTTGTTTGCTTGGCGACAATTTTAATATGGAGCCCACAAAGAAGCATTTTCGTCATATTTTACTTTACTATTTCCGTAAAGGAAAAAATGCAGCTCAGGTTGCTAAAAAGTTACGTGATGTGTATGGTGACAAAGCCTTAAAAGTAACACAGTGTCAAAGTTGGTTTGTCAAATTCTGTTTGGGAGATTTTTCACTCAAAGACAAGCCACGTTCAGGTCGGCCAAGTGTAGTTGATGATAACGTCATCAAGGCTTTAATTGAATCGGATCGTCATGTAACTGAGCGTAAGATTAGAGAGAAGTTAAATTTACAACAATCAACCATACGTGAACATATACGACGTCTTGGGATGGTAAAAAAACTTGATATTAGGGTACCACATGAATTGAAAGAAATTCATTTAACAAATCGCTTAAACGTTTGTGATATGCATCTTAAACGCAATGAAAATTATCCTTTTTTGAAGCAAATCATAACGGGAAATGAAAAATGGATTCTTTACAATAACGTCAATCGAAGACGATCATAATGCAAGCATGATGGAGCGCCACAAACCACTCCAAAGGCTGAAATTCACCAAAAGAGAAGATTGGGATTGGAAGGGTGTGGTATATTTTGAGTTGCTTAAAAGGAACCAAACGATTAATTCGGATATCTACTGTAAGCAACTAGACAAATTGAATACAGCTATCAAGGAGAAGCGACCAGAATTGGTCAATCGTAAAGGTGTCATGTTCCACCAGGACAACGCTAGACCGCACACATCTTTGATCAGTCGCCAAAAACTGAGTGAACTTGGCTGGGAACTTTTGATACATCCACCATATAGCCCTGACTTTGCACCCTCAGACTACCATTTGTTTCGGTCTTTGCAAAACTCTTTGAATGGTAAAACTTTTGATAAGGACGCGGACATAACATCCCACTTGCTTCAGTTTTTTGCAGCTAAAGGCCAGAATTTCTATGAGCGTGGAATAATGAATTTAAAGGAAAGGTGGCGAAAGGTCATCCAACAAAATGGAAAATATATGATTGATTAAAACTCAAAAAAATGTTTTTACTTTTTTTGAAAAAAATCACCGTTTTCTTTTCGGTCAAACAATAGCTTTTATAAACATTTTCGAACTTCCGGTTAACTATGTATCGTATACATTAATCGGTTAATACTTACTTTATAGTAAACATTTCGGAGGTATCTTAGTAAAATTCCCATAGTATGTTTTCCGAATCTATCGGCCAATGGAGTTATGCCCACAAAAATGCGTTAAAACATGCTTTCGAATACACGTGAGTAATGCCAAAGGTTAATGCTATCAGTCGAGATCTATTCTGTCTAATGTAGTGATTTCCGGCTATCCGCTTTTCCATTTATGTTGGTCAATATGAGTATTATTTATTGAAATTATATGGAATATGGTGAACTATCCTAAATATATTGTCTTTTAGCGCTAAAAATGAACGAAATCGGCCTTAACCATATTCCTAATAGAATGATTGCTGATCCTATGGCTGACCTTTTCCTCTATATCACATACACATATCTAATTTAATAATTCTAACAGATACGCAGCAAAATTTAATGAAAGTGATGAAACGAAGTGAGTCCATCACCTATAATATAAGTTGATAAGATAGCAAATAAGATTTACTTCATTCACGGTTTTGTCAAAAGTTGAATACTGAATTTGTACAGAACATTTTTTACAAAAATTTTGTTGCGTAATAAGCGATTTTATACTTTAATTTGGCTCAACGAATTGTTTTTCAATGTCTGTATACGTTGATTATAGCATATGCATAACACCAGGAGATGATCAACCAGATTCCTCAATTGACGACGATAGATTGCCGGCCGAGCTATTCATATACGGCGGCGAATGACTGCTGCCGGAGCACGCATCAGCTGCTTTGTAGAATATAGTCGGACGAAAGCATGCCCAACGATTGGAATTTAAGTGTGCTATGCCCACTCACTTCACAAAAATAGAGACTCCACAATCCGCACCAACTACCGTGGGATAAACCTCCTCAACGTCGCATATAAGATTCTATCGAGCGTACTGTGTGAAAGATTGAAAGCCACGGTCCACTGTTTGGATCCTATCAGTGTGGTTTTAGGCCTGAAAAATCAACAGCTGAACAGATATTTACCATGCGCCAAATCTTTAAGAAGACCTGTGAAAAGAGGATTGACACATACGTATACCAAATTCTGCAAGTCACTCATCATCCCCGTCCTGCTATATGGTGCAGAGGCGTGGATGATGGAATTGCGGATTGGAAACGGCGAATACCGCAACGATGGAACGACGAGCTGTATAAATAATTCGATAAATTGAAAGACAGCGGTTACGCTGGCTAGGTTATGTCGTCCGAATGGCTGAAAACACTTCAGTTCTGAGAGTATTCGACGCAGTACCCGCCGGGGGAAGTGGAGGAAGAGGAAGACCTCCACTCCGTCGGAAAGACAAGGAGGAGAGGGACCTAACTACACTAGAAGGAGATACCTTGGTTCAGTTTTGTGTACGATATACATATATAACAATTCCAAAATATGAACAAAGGACTGTCTTGCATTTTTTAGTGCAGAGTGTTTCAGTTTAAGTGAGGATGCCTCATATACTTAAATTTATGTATTAGCTTTCATCACTGCGATATCCTTACGTTTTTATTATTTATGTAATAAACTTCTAGTCAAATCGAAAGAAAGTACTTAATATATAATAAAAATATTTTTGTTTTCGCTTTTACTAAACATATATACATACATATGTACTATACTATTTTCTCACTTCGAGCCCTTTATTGTAGTAAGTTGAAAACACAGTGGCGCAATCGTCTTCCCTTGAGGAATTTGTCAATAAGCGGATCAACAGGCGGCAGATGAGAGATGGAACAACAACGATGAAAAAATATTTGTTTGCCCCATTCAGCAAACTAAGTTGTTGTTGAAGCATTTTTTATGGTGTTGCGTTTGTAAACAAAAATCCCTCCTTCGGTCGAGGGCTTAGGCAGACTGCATCAGCTCACGAAAACAGACACGGCAACATCAGGTATTGTGCGAGGGCAGTTAAACGTGCAACATTGCTGCAGTCTAGTGCTTGGTTACAGCATTAGACATAAATACAAACATAACGATGCGGAAAATATATCATTGTCCGACTCTTTTCTATGTTTTGTGGGGTCACCTGCTGAGTACTGTTGTGTGTGGCTGCAATACTCCACTCAAACGGCCTTTAGATGATAGCAAAATATAGTCATTTTGTTGCAGCATTGGCACTTAAACTCACGTCCTTTCGCAGTTGAGCTATTGTGGTGCTCTAGTGGTTTGAAACATTGTTCTTTCGTGGAGCTTAGCGTGTCGCTGTTGACCATTGAAAACCCTCTGTCACGTTTCATTGCTGTTGTTGCTTTGCTATCAATGTGGTGTAAATGAGATTTTAACGGCATTTACATGCATTCAGCTTCGTCCCCTAGCTGTAGTTGAAAAGGAATGCAATTTTCACTCTGCTCGTTTGTCGGCGTCGACGTGCTGGACTTACAATTATTGTTCCAACACTTCCATTTAAGGACATTCCTCGTACTAAGATGATATGTAATTGTTGGTCGGAAACTTATTAAGTTAACCGGGTTTATTAAGTAAACCAGTTCCCAGCCAGAATGAAAAAATGTTTGACAGCTCATTAGTATGCTAGTTTTGCGTTCTTTTGGCAGTTGCATAACAAAAAAAAAAAAAAGGTAGTACAGATAAAATGGTCTGAATTTTTTTAGATTAGGTTGTATGATATAGAAAGCACCTAGTTGAAGATGCAATCCGATCTCAAAACAAAAAGTTGCATTGGAATCAGAAAGTACTAAAGCAACTTTTCCGCACTATTAGAAATCCCGAATCGAAAAAAGTCTGGAATCGACCCACCCTACCAAGCGCACAGGCAGTTGGGAACAATACGAACGGCACCTAACAATCTAAAATAAGGAAATTAGGCTTGCCAAGACAAACAGTTTCAGGAAATTCTGTAATAGCGTCTCCTCGACCCCGGAGGCAGCTCGGCTGCACAAGGCGTTGTCGAGAGGTAAGACGGACACAGTATTATCCCTAAAAAGACAGGACGGGACCTATACGACTACCGCGGAGGAGAGGGCAGAAACACTCCTACAAGCGCACTTCCCGGAGACGGTTCAAGCTGACCTAACTCCAGCATCGCCCGGACTGCTCAGACTGGCTGACTGCAAGGAATTTGTTCAATGTTGACTCAGTAAGGTGGGCACTGACTTCCTTTTCAAACTTTAAGTCACCGGGAGTAGACGGCGTCTTCTCGGCCCTCTTGCAGCAAGGTACGGGTATTCTCCTGCCACACCTGCTAGGGCTGATGAGAGACAGCCTGGCGATATCTTACATCCCTGAGCCATGGAAAACTGCAAAAGTAATCTTCATCCCCAAGGTAGCGAGGAGAAACTATTCGCTAGCCAAATCATTCCGGCCTATAAGTTTCACATCCTTCATGCTAAAGCGGATGGAGAAAGTAATAGATGACCACATTAGATCGGAAGCGCTGAAGATCGCACCCTTACATGCCAGACAACACGCGTACAGAACGGGTGGATCCACAAAAACTGCTCTGTACAAACTCACGTCTGGGCTGCAAGATTCGCTAGATAATGCCGAGGTTGCGATCTGCGCCTTCCTAGATATTGAGGGTGCCTTTGATAATGCGTCTCACACTAGAGTGATCAAGGCACTTGAGAGAAGGAACGTAACCCCTCCGAAATGCTGATGGATAGAAGCCCTTCTGTTCACTAGGGTAGCGGAAACAACGGTGGGAGAAAGCAGGATTCATCTTGGCACCACAAGGGGCTGCCCACTAGTGGTAATGGGTAAGTGGAACGGTTAAAAAATCATATAATATTTGCATAAAAAAGGTAAATCTTTGCGCGAAATCAGATAAATAATTGGAAGACACTATTGCACAATAAAAAAAATTATTGATAAACATGGTAAATATCAGACTGTTGAAAATTTTCAACCACCGGGCCGACCAAAGGGCCTTACTAACACTGAAGCGCCATCAATAGTAGGGGAAGAAAAAACAAACACAGCTTCATCCGCTGTTTAAATATCTAAAAATCTAGGGAAGACATCGGGTGAACCAGTACAATCAGGAGAACGATGCACAAAAGCGGTTTGCACGGAGGAGTACTATGCCAAATGTCCTATGCATCAAAGGCGAATCAGCAGATGAACTTGGAATTTAAACTTCTGAGAAAACGGTTTTTATAAGAACGAAAGTAAATTCGAAATATTTGAATCGACACAACCTCCTATAATTTGGCGATCCAAAAATAAAGCTTTTAATGGTAAGTGTGTTATCAACACCGTAAAGGACGGTGGAAAATCGGTTATGGTCTGGGGCTGTATGGCAGCATCTGGTGTTGGGAATTTCGTTTTTATTGAGTCCACGATTATCAAATTGGATTATTTAAAAATTAAAAAAAAAAATAGCGTTGCTCAAAGAATTGAAAAATTAGGCCTAACAGGAAACTGGATCTTTCAACAGGATAACGATTCTACACACGAGTCCGAAATTGTTAGTGAGTGGCTATTATATCGACCACAAACCCCAGAAATTAATCCTATTAAGCATCTGTGGGAGCACCTGAGCGAAAAAACAGGCAGAAGGACATTTCAAACAAGAATGGCCTAGATAAGGCTTTGATTGAAGAATGGAACAAAATCTCTCCAGAATTTACAAAAAATGTTGCAGAATACATGCCTAAAAGAGTAAGTGGGGTCCAGAAGTCCAAAGGAAAGTAAACAAAATAGAATAAATATTAATTTAGTTTATGTACATAGATTTTAACTTTACAGTGTACAGACAGCAAATCGTGTATGTCGGCAATAACGTCTCCTTCCAATCGCAATCCCATAATAGAAATTATCAGGGACGCGGTCATTGGTGCCCCTCAGAAAATCCAAGTAATGTGGATCCCTGGCCATGCTGGTATTACAGGCAACCACTTTGCAGACCTCGCTGCAAAAAATGTAGCCAGGACTCCTGCCTTAACATACTCTGTCTCATCCAAGCAAGACATTTCTAACCTTATTAACCCTCACTTGTACTGATGGGTCCAGCCAGACCTTTTTGAACTTTAAATAACTATTTCATATACTCGTTCACACGTTTATGTTTCAATACTTCATGATATCCTAGATGATATATTTTAGTATGATTTTGTTCATATATATATTTATAAAAATTGATAAATAGTTTTTAAATTATAGTTTTCAGTCGAAAAGTCATATTGAGTACTAATGGGTCTGGCCAGACCCATGCGCTCATTACGCAACGGGAACATACTTTTGTATGAATTGGAATGCTCTCTTGTTATTCTATTCATGATTTGTTTTGCTCATTTGAATTTAAAGTTCCGTTATCAAAAACATTGTAGGTTTTCACATGTTAGATGTTGTCATTTGAAGTTAGAAGTGAAAAGTGATGTTCACATTCAAGTAAAGAATAATCGGTGGTATTCTGTGAAAGTGTGTATTTATTGAATAAAAATGAGTAAAATAGATTTCATATATGATAATGTGCCGCGTAGTGATGCAAATTTTTATGACTTGGTTGCAAATGCTTTGGCAGAAGAGATTGAAAACAACAGTGAAAATGATGATAATGATCTTGATTTCGGCGCCTCAGAAATAGAAAATGAGTTGGAATTTGAAGCTTCAGATGTTGAAGCTGAACATGAAATTGAAGTCGCTGAAGAATATAGTAGTAATGTACTGCGTTCATCCGGTGGATCGACAATCACATCATGTTCGCCTGTTGAAGTTTTCGATGCGTTTCTTACACCAAACATATCATACATCATTGTAAGCGAAACCAACAATTACGGTACGGAAAAAACCAATGAATGGAACTTTAAAAATCCCAACAAATTGAAAGAATGGCAAAAAACACAGAAACGGAGCTCAGAAGTTTTCTAGGCATTCTTATAGCAGCAGGAGTCAGCAATAACAATAGTCAGGCTGCGTCAGTTTTATGGAAAACAAACCAATTGCCAATTTTCAGTGCAACGATGTCTTACCGTCGGTTTTTGACCATATCCCGTTATATACGATTTGATGACGGTCGCACTAGACCTTTCCGCTTAGAAACAGATAAAGCGGCACCTATACGAGATATTTGGAACTTTCTAAATGCAAATCTCCAGAAGAATTTTCCTCCATATAGCGATATAACTGTTGACGAACAACTTTTTCCATATCGAGGAAGAACGAAATTTACTCAGTACATACCTTCAAGTACCGGCTATGTACGGTATAAAAATATGGTGGGCTTGTGACGCAAGAACTCATTATCTTTTGAGTGGAAATATCTA
The DNA here is from genome assembly GCA_027475135.1 of Bactrocera correcta. Classification (NCBI taxonomy): domain Eukaryota; kingdom Metazoa; phylum Arthropoda; class Insecta; order Diptera; family Tephritidae; genus Bactrocera; species Bactrocera correcta. The sequence continues at coordinate 24,868,608 of CM050327.1, forward strand.
TACCGGAAAAGAACCCAAAGAAGGGAGAGCAAAGAACCAAGGGGAGAATGAGGTTATACGTTTGGTTTCAAAATATTCAAATTCTGGGCGCACAATAGTAGCTGACAACCTTTTTTCCACTTTAAATTTATGTAAGCGGCTAATAAGCTTAGGACTGTCCTTCGTTGGAACCCTTCGAAGCAATAAACCATGTATTCCACCTGAAATGAAGAAAAACAAGAATAGGGCAGCTCTTTCATCTGAGTTTGGATTTCATCAAGACAACATAGCCATTTGATTATGTGTTCCTAAGAAAAACAAAGCGGTAATATTACTGTCCACGGTACATTACGATAAGAAAGTTGAAGGCGTCAAGCAAAAACCAGCAGCAATAATGCATTACAACAAAAATAAAGTTGGTGTTGATGCCATGGACCAAATGCTATCGCATTACACTACCAAAAGAAAAACTAAGAGAGGGGCTCTTGCATTTTTTTTTTAATATTGTTGATGTAATGGCATTAGGCAGTTTTATTATATGCAAAGAAAATAACAATTACACTAAAACAGACGCTCGTAGGAAGTTTTTATATGATTTTTCCGAAATGTTAGCTCATCCGCAAATCGAGTCGAGACGTAACAATATACATACATGTAATAAAGCATTCCGTTTGCCGTTCCGCAATTGAAGATATTCTGGGAAAATTTGAGGTATGTATTCAGTAATGTTATATATATAGGGCAAACACATTTACAAGTTACAAAATATTTTTTACAAAAACAACCAAATACCCTAACAGACACCAAAAGTGAGACTTTAGAAAAGAAAAGGAACTGCAACTTATGCCATGCTCAAGACAAACATCGTCGTAAAACAAGGTTCTTTTCCAAGAGTGCGCAGATGCTGTATGTCAACAACATTCAAAATGTTATTACAAATGCTTTAAGTGCATAAAGGAAAATTAATTCTATTTTCAATCTTCTACTTGCTTTTCCTGAATACTTTATTAGAGTTTTTAAAATGTTATTTGAAATAAAAAAAATTAAAGTTTCTCCAAAATGATGTTAGGTTTGCTTTTGGGTCCAGCCAGGCCCATTGGTACTCTATATGACAATCCAAGTATCCGTCAAAATGAGGGTTAAGCAAAAAAGGCATCAAAAAAACGCAAGCGAATGGAAAACATTTAAACATCACTACGCGGTCATAAACCCAGCCAGAAATCGAATAATCTACTCGTCAACAGTTCCAACTAGCGCAATGAAGACATATACTCGATTAAGGATTGGACACACCACCATAACACACGCCCACTTACTATCGGGTAAAAGCCCATCCATTTGCCCCCTTTGCGAGGACACCGCTTCTATCAAACACTTACTCACACTCTTACATGCGTGCTGCGTTTATGTATTTATATAATAAAACTCTTTTTGTTATATGAATTATTATATATAAATAAATAAATAAATAAACTTTACAGTACTCTGTTTACTTTTTTTGACGCGAAAAAACGACTGTAAAGACTGCGTTGTAATGAATACTTCAATAGTGATAGAATTACTGTTTACTTATTTTTAACGCTCGGAATATATATACTGCAGTGATCAAATTGAAAGTGACTATTTAATTTATACTTCGCGTATTTTTCAAATCGGTAATTTTTCCCCTGTAAGTTGGTAGTACTGTTAGTGACATCTATGCTAAATTTCACATCAAAATATTCATTAGTATTTGAGAAACTTGATATTTGTGAGGCTCTAAAAGTGTATTCTTAGATTTTTACTATGTCTGAAGATATTGGACAAAGAAGTGCGATAGTGCATCATCTCATACTGCATTGGTTATTCGTGATCATTTTACCACATTTTCAACTAATATCGTGCCGCAACCACCGGATTCGCATGATTTATCTTCGTGTAACTTCTGGTTCTTCAGCAAATTCACATGACCACTCCGAGGACACCGTTTCGACTCAATTGAGGATATAAAAGCTGAATCGAAGAAAGCTTTGATAGCCAACACGACGGAGGATTTTTCCAAGTGCTATGATGACTAGAAAATTCGTTGGCATAAGTGTATTGCAGTTCGAGGGGATTACTTTGAATTTGATCACAGTAGTATTATCTTATAGTGATTTAACAACGCTGAACTATTTGTTGTAATTGTTGTAAGGTCGCTTGTCTATGCAGATGAGCTCGAGACGATTAACGCCTCGGAAGAGAATGTTCGACGCGTTTTTCTGATATACGGGCCAAATTGCTACAAAAAATTGGGACATTGATTGAAGGAAGCCACGGCGATCTTGCCGAAAATCATTTATAGAACGAAATGACAAATTCTTATAATAATGCCAACATAGAATTATATGCGTTTTAACTCTACTCTTAAGTCACAAAACTTAAGAGGACCTAAGTAATCTGAAATAAATACATTTTTAAAAAAAGTTATTCCTTTAAAATTATTCTACTTTGCTTGAAATCATCAAACATTCGAAATTCGCAAGTGAGTTCAAATTAGATATTACTATTTCCGTTATGTTTCTGTTTGTGTTTGAAAGTGTGTGTGTTGTCATTGAGCTTACAGTAATAGTTTTGTTTTTGCTTTCTTGTGTAATTCCACGTGATTGAACTTATTGTTGTTTGCTGTTTGGCTATGCTTTTGAAAATCAAAATGTTGTTTATTGGGATTTTCGCATTCATTTGTGTTTTGATAAGTGAGATTTTTGCGGGATTATAATTTAATTGTGACAACAAAAGCTGCGTGATTTTGGTTGAATTGTAATCACATGCAGAGGATAATAAAGACTTTCGGCAAACGAGTATATTTTGTGAAATCATTGTTATCCTTTTTAGCTGATTACAATGCGTACAAATTCCTATTGAAGAACAAAAATGCTAATTCACATTTATGTACTTTACAAGAACAAGCAATTTTCAAATTTATAAATATTTAAAAAGCTCTAAAGTTATGATCCACATTAAGTTCTCTGAAATAAATTGTCAACTTGAATGCGAATGGAAAATTGTTACATGCGTTATTTGATTTAATGCATAAATTAAAAAAAAAATTATAAAATCGTTAAAATTTTCGGTTTGAAAGAGTGCTTATCTTCTGTGCTCTTTTTTTGGTTCAATAATGAATAGTATTCGTTGTGGATAGTTTGGCCGGTCGGAAGATATTCGTACTGCATCGCACCTCGATAACCGAAGAATACTGTCAACATAACCTTTATTTTTGACCAGTTTTGACGTGTTTTTTTGGTTTGGGCCGGTCGATCGTCGTCGTATCCGCATCGTACGCATAGATCCAAGACTCATCCAGTAATAATACGTTTCATGACAGCCTGATAGTCGAAAAGCATCGTTTCATAGACGTTAAAGCGATGCTGTTCACTTTTCACCCAATAGATCTCTCAAAGTTTTTTCACTGATCCCTCTGATATTACAACGATGCCAGTAAGATTTCTAACCGTTTCATCGAATACCATGACAAACAAGCCTTCTCCAACATTCTAAACGTCTCTACACCAGAGAATCCGCACACAAAATTTAATGGAACTTTTTGGAACAGAACTATTATATTGCGTAGTTCAAGATTATAAAAATTAGCTCATTCTCGATCTTAAGGCTTCCAAATTGTGAGCATAAAATGTTTAATTATGTACATATTTACCCATTAGTTTTTTGGTTACATTTTGAACATCCGACACTTTGTTTTTTTCAGTCATTTTTCAGCTATTCCAGATGTCTCTTATAAAAAAGTTAGGAAATATTTTTTTAACAGATCCTTAATTGGGCGGAGAACTAACACTTGGCTACCATTCTACCAAAAAGCCTTATTTTAAGAAACCGTTTTCGGTTAAAATAAACTTGATATATTCTAAGTAAGAGTGAAGGCCGAGCTCTTGTCAAGAAATAAATTTCATAAAAGAATAAGACTAAGAAGTGTTTGATGAAATGAAACGAGTTGAAAATACATTTGAATTTTACGCCTTCAATTTTTAAAGTCCAAGAAAGGAGTAACAAGAAGGAAGTCCTGAACCAACACGGAAACTTTTAATTAACTTCTCACATGGGCTTAACTTGCGCACCTAATTACACCTATAAGACACGCCAACGGCAGCGCCAAGCGAGCGAGCAGAGCAACACCACACGGCCAGTTAAAATAACTGAAAAAACTTTTGCAACCGTGACTGCAGGCGAATTTGTTTTTGTTTTGTTGAAACGATTCTGCTGGCAGGTGTTGACAGCGGCAGCTTTAGCGGCATAAAGCGCCAAAGATAAACAGTAGAACACAGACGCGACCGTTGCAACGGAGTTACGCAAGACGAGCGAACAATGAGAGCCTGAAGAAGAAGCTGAAACTACTTGCATTGTGTAGAACAAGTAGAGGTGAGGTGTTAAGGTGGTAAAATCGTGCCGCAGTTGCCAAGCCAATTTCATATAGTGTCAACAAACAACAACAACAACAACAAGATCCGTTTCGTGACAGAATGGATGCGCGTGTATACGAGTAAATAGGGGGGAAAAACAAACCCACCAACCAAACTGGGTGACTTCATTTAAATTTCTCTCACAGGAAACAAAAAATAACCAGATTTAGGCCGAGAGTATGGCTATAATATTTCTGCGAAAACATGATTTTATTTATGCCTCTTTTTATGCATTTGACAAAAAGTTGTTTGTTATTATTTTTGACAAATGAAATATAAGAGGCTAATTTAGATTCATTTTCTAATCCTCTTGCTCGAATACAATTTTTAAGTATGTACCCAGTAATTTTGAATGGAACGGACTGGAAGCTTCTGTGACTTTTTAAAAGCATTAAAACCTGTTTTAATAAAATAAAAAAATATTTCTTATTACGAAATTGTAAGGTCAATAATTTCCAGGTTTTCCGAATTCTAGTGCTTTTCCGAACATTATAAGACACTTGTCATAAGATGCGTGTTACTATTTTTTCTAATTTTTTCAACATATAAGTTTTGAAGCGAATAAACGGAAATGTTTTTCTGTTCCAAGGTGATGAGTCTTTACTAGAGCGAGTCAAAAATTATAGCTGATTGTACGTAACATACCATGAATAATATTAAAAAAATATTCGATTCGAAAAACACGCGAAGTAAAAATTAAAAATTCACTTTTCAAATTGTTCACTGAGTATATGTTATAGTTGCTCGGTTTCATTATTTTCGCTGTCATTGTTAGGCATATATTATGCTGGAAAACAGTAGTTTTGTTTTATGAAGTTTCTTACACGATTTTGTATGATTTTGCCAAGCTAATTTCAAATCTGTAGTCAGTTTTTCTCTAACAGCTCTAGTTTTTGAAATATGAACAAATCACATTTTTAGCTAAAGTACGACAAGTTTAGTCAAATGAAAGACTTGATTCCGACTGTTCAGTTTGTATGAAAACTATATGGCTTTAGTGACTCGATGTTGACCGATCTGACAAATAGGCAGCTTTTTGGTGAGAAAAGGGCAGGTACAAAATTTCAGATCGCTTTCACAAAAACTGAGAGGTTGTACACCATATATAGTATACAGACAGAGAGGCAGGCTGACCTGGCTACGTTGACTTTCTCATCATACTGACAATGTATATACTTTATAGAGTATCCGACATTTTCTTCTGGTGTTACAAACTGCGTAGCAAAATTCATCTAGTTACCTTAGCAAGGTATACATATTTTGCTATATATATTTCTGAACTAGGCAACACTAAGTGTTGCCAGGTGCAATCTGACATTTCCATTGGAAAGTTTGACATTTTTTAGCATAACATCACTCAGAACGTTTTGTCATTTAATCGTGAATTGTTTTACTTACAGGGAAATTAAAAAAATCATCTCGGCCAAAAAATGGAATAAACTCGTGAACATTTTCGTGCGATCATTTTTCACAACTTTCGACGTGGATTATCACGACAAGAGTGCATCGATGAACTAAAATCTTTGTATGGCTATGAAGCACCATCCTATAGCACTGTGAAAAACTGTTACAACGAATTCAATCGTGGCCGACGCTCGTTCAAAGACGAATTCCGTGAAGGTCGTCCAAAAACAGCCGTTGTGCCAGAAAACATCGATGCCGTAAGTGAACTGATAATGCAAGACCGTCATGTAACATATCTTCAGATAGAGATATGCCTATGCATTTCTCCCACCAGCATACATTCGATATTGCATGAACACTTGGCCGTAAAAAAGGTTTGTTCTCGTTGGATCCCGCACAATTTGACAAGCGCTCAAAAAAAGGCTCGTGTGGATTGGTGTAAAGAAATGCTGAAAAAATACGATCGCGGTGCTTTAAAAGACGTTTATAAAATCGTCACAGGTGACGAATCATGGATCTATGCGTATGAGCCCGAAACAAAACAGCAATCGACCGTGTGGGTCTTCCAAGACGAGCCAAATCCAACGAAAAAAAAACCATTTTCGTTGATAAATATGCCTATTTTCATTACTAGGTCAGAAATATATATAGCAGCCCTCGTAAAAATATATTGCTCTTACCTAATATGAAAAAATATTTTATGTGCTTTTCTTGCATGAGTAGAATCATCATGATCTGATCAATGTGATGGAGGTAGCCTGGAGACTTTTTGTTCCCTAAGATATTTTGCCCAACCCAAATAAATTCAATCCATGCAGATTTCTCCTTATCTGTCATACAGTTGGTAAAATATTGGTCCTTTCTTAGTTCCTTGAGGACCGTCCAAAAAAGCAACTTTCATTTTTTCTTTACTAATTTTCGGCAATATTTTACTGGGCATTAATCAAATTCATATCATTCTTTTTTAGCTTAGTGTTTTGTTTTGGTTCAACTATCCCATGAGCGCATGAAAGAGAATATTAGGTATATCTTTCTTCTTGACCCAAAAGAAAATTTACCATTTTAAGATTGATGTATATTAGCCGACTATCTTCTATGTATTGTGTTTTTTTCTATAATCAAGGCTAACTTTTGTTTTGTTCAAAGAGCCCATTTTATTTCCCTTACATTATGTTTACAACTTTTAACTCAGAAACAGTGCGTCGATTAACTTAGTTAAATTTTTGCATGATCAAGGACGAATGTTTGGTGTATGGGGAATTCAATCGGGGTCGTAGATCACTCCAGATTTCGTGTATGCACTTCAAAATCAGTTGTTGCTCCGGAAACTAATATTGCCAGATTATCATGTGACTTACCGTGAGATAGATACAACTAGCGGCATTAGTGGGGCCATTGTATATTCAATATTGCATGAACATTTGACTAAAAAAATATTTGTTCAGGGGTGGACCCCACACAATTTTTCGATCACACAATAAAATATTCCTGTCGATTAGTCGAGAGAAGTGTTAAAAACTACGATATCTGTGTGTCGAAACTCATCTATGAAATCGAGTAAAGAGCTGTTCTGCATAGTTGTTTCAAGATGAATCGAATTCAAAAAAAGTTGTTTGCGCACGGAACACTTCCAAACACACGGATCACTCTTCACCATGATATTGTGTGCTTTCAAATAACGACTGAAACAATTGTATTTTTGAGCACTCAGTGCATCACTTTGATGAGTCATCCACCATATAGTCCTGACTTAGAGCCAAGTTCCTTTATTCCCGTTAGAAAAAAATAAATTAAGAACGCATGTTTTGGAGGAATCGCAATCAGACTGTTAAAAAGCCTGCACAATTGGTTCAAACTTATGCAAAAGTACTCGTATATAGATCTTGAAAAACAATAAAGCTACTATGATTAAAATTTGCTTGACCGGAAATATTGTTGCAAAATACAAAATCATTTCTTCAGAAAAAATAGATCAGATGGTTTTCCATTTCTTATAAACTGATACTTTAGTCTCTGGTGTTATGAGCCTTGTCTTTTAAGTGAAGCAAGGGGTTCCGATCGTCTTTTTGCTAGACCGAGATCTCTTTTCAACTCAACTGGTTGAATGATCAAGATTCAGACGTACTTGGGAATGTAGATGTCACCATCATTATTCGTGATTATTAGTCGGTTTAAAATTAGTTAAGTAATCCGAGTAGCGATCATTGAAGAATTACCTTATTTTATAGAAAAACTAGAAAAAATGTTAAATTCGGTTGCACCGATGCTATAATACCACTCACAAGACAAAAAATTTCTTACAAGAACTTTGATCGGCGATAACCCATGCCAAATTTCGTGAAGGTAACTTGTCTAATGAAGAAGATTTTCATACACATACTTTATTCAAACCATTCAAATTGTTGGAAGGTATATGCTATAATTGTTGTTCTGATAAATGAACAGCTTCTAGTTGAGAAATGGCGGGTACAAAATATCAGATCGAATTCTCAAATACTGAGGAACTAGTACGAATATATACTGATGGACGGACGCACAGACAGAGAGACGTACATGGCTAAATCGACTTCGTTCGTCGCACTGATCATTTACATACAATTATATACCTATAGAATCTTGACGTTTTCTTTTGGATGCTAGAAACATCGTGACAAACTTAATATGCCCTCTGCAGGGTATTAAAATCAACACGATCTAGTCTTTTTTCATAAATTTAGTCATGTGATGAATATGGGTCCACTATCTTCTCCAAACCCATCTAGAAACTATTGTTTAGAGTACCAAGCGAAAGAAATATATTAGATATTTTTACCCATTATAATGTTGACCTCCAGCGGGATGTGATTCCTAGTAATCAAGATCCGCTCAGTTTTTTACGCGGCTAGGCTAACAAACTGACGTTGAGCAGCACCAAAAGCTTCGTCAGGATCAGAAGGACCTCTCCGAGCCGTTCGATACCAAACGAGGTTTCAGACAAAGCGACTACATATCGTGCGACTTCTTCCATCTGCTGCTGGAGAGAATTTTTCGAGCTGCAGAACTTAATCGAGCAGGTACAATATTTTACAAAAGTGTACAGCTGCTAGCGTATGCCGATGATATTGATATCATCGCTCTCAACACCCGCGGCGTTAGTTCTGCTTTCTCCAGACTTAACAAGGAAGCAACGCAAATGGGTCTGGCAGTGAACGAGGGCAAGACGAAATATCTCCTGTCATCAAACAAACAGTCGTTGCACTCGCGACTTGGCTCTCACGTCACTGTTGACAGTCATAACATTGAAGTTGTAGATAATTTCGTCTATTTAGGAACCAGCATTAACACCACCAACAATGTCAGCCTAGAAATCCAACGCAGGATAACTCTTGCCAACAGGTGCTACTTCGGACTGAGTAGGCAATTGAGAAGTAAAGTCCTCTCTCGACAAACAAAAACCAAACTCTATAAGTCGCTCATAATTCCCGTCCTGCTATATGGTGCAGAGGCTTGGACGATGACAACAACCGATGAGTCGACGTTACGAGTTTTCGAGAGAAAGGTTCTGCGAAAGATTTATGGTCCTTTGCGCATTGGCCACGGCGAATATCGCATTCGATGGAACGATGAGCTGTACGAGATATACGGCGACATTGACATAGTTCAGCGAATTAAAAGACAGCGGCTACGCTGGCTAGGTCATGTTGTCCGGATGGACGAAAACACTCCAGCTCTGAAAGTATTCGACGCAGCACCCGCCGGGGAAGCAGGGGAAGAGGAAGACCTCCACTCCGTTGGAAGGACCAAGTGGAGAAGGACCTGGCTTCGCTTGGAATATCCAAATGGCGCCATGTAGCGAAGAGAAGAAACGACTGGCGCGCAGTTGTTGAAGAAGAAGGCTAATGACATGGAAATCTAACTTGGTTCGCAGTATAACTTGTGTTAATTTGCGGCGGCAATGTCGTCTGCAAAACCAACGAGATTCGGTCCAAGCATACGTAGATCCCTGCGCTGTTCCAGAGGTGATTTCGTATTATTGAATGTATTTCGTATGTCAATTGTTGCGGGGAGGATATGGACCACGAGAAATTGTTCTTTCGGCGAGCTTCCTCCACGCTACGAACAACGCCTTCAACGGCTCCGAAGTTGGACCTGTCCTCTGTTTTTGGCATACATTATAAAAGAGATGACAAGTTTTTTTAATATTATTGATGCTCCTGCAAATCTATAGTAAACTCAGTAGAATGATATATGGGAACAAATTGTGGAACAGGCTACCATAATTAACATACTTTAAATTCCTTTTCGTTGAAAAATATAATTTGATCACATACGAATTTACAATCAAATACACCATAAAAAACACCATATACTCTTACCCTGATTATCTAATTGACACCAAAAAAGTCACGATGCAATGGGAAAAGTTGAATTGGATTTCGTCAACATTTGGTCCTTTGACATTTGTCATTTGGCTGCGTTGTGATTGGCAAAGTGAAAAAAAAATTCAAAAATACTATTTTTCCAGACTCATATACGAGTATAAACAGAAGAATCACAAGGGAGCTATCGTTTTTTGGTGTCGCTTTGAAATTCAATAAAACTTCGCGCGTTGGAACTTTCTGGCAAACAACAACAAGCCGCTGAAAAGCCAAAAATGATATTCGAGTTCTTTTTTCAACAAACAGCATGGCATTTTTAATCAAAAGCAATAAATTATCCAAAAAAAAAAACAAAATATTTTACTTTTTTGGCATACCAAAAATTAGTATTTCAAACTAACCTAATTAACATTTCAATGACTTTAGCGTGCAATAATTTAGGAAAATTGCTAAAATTGGTTAATTCAAATCACATATGAGTTAGCCAGTGATGGACAACTATTTAAATTATCAGTTGGACTGCCTCAAGGGAGAAATAAATATTTTTAGAATTAGAAAATAAAACTAGCAACCCGAAAATGTGTGGCCATTAATCAGTAGCAGAACGGAAATTATTTTCTCGAATATAGCAGCATTAATTATCCAAGGCATCGCCACAATTTCCAAACAAATTGCTCCGACCGGAGCACTACTTAAAGCAGAATGCATCCTAGAGCAAATTTTTTTTTTTATTTTACAAGATATTTTCACTAATTTTGATACGGATTATTGTTGTATATAAATGCTGCAATCTCTAAACATATTCGATAGCTCAGACCTCAGAACGAATATAAATAAAACTTGAAAATGTGTATAGTTTGAGCCGTTTTCTAATTTAACCGGCGTGTTTAACGGCAAACGCGCGTCAACTTCTTGGTGGGATAAACTACTCGTTACCTAATGTAGTTGTTCACAGCCTTTGATGGAAAACAAAAAATGAAAATAGAGAATTTGACAATATGACTAAACGTATTTGACATACATATGTTGTTTATCAATCGTAACAATTCTGAAAGATTTAAGTGATACAATTTGAACTGCCTTTATATCGACACATTAATGCCACAGATCTTTATCGTGGCCTTGTACGAGGGCTGCTATATATATTTCTGGCCTAGTAATGAAAATAGGCATATTTATCAACGAAAATGGTTTTTTTTTTCGTTGGATTTGGCTCGTCTTGGAAGACCCACCCGGTCGATTGCTGTTTTGTTTCGTACTCATACGCATAGATCCATGATTAGTCACCTGTGACGATCTTATAAACGTCTTTTGAAGCACCGCGATCGTATTTTTTCAGCATTTCTTTACACCAATCCACACGAGCCTGTTTTTGAGCGATTTTCAAATTGTGCGGGATCCAACGAGAACAAACCTATAGGATGGTGGTTCATAATCATACAAAGATTTTAGTTCATCGATGCACTCTTGTCGTCACAATCCACGTCGAAAGTTGTGAAAAATGATCGCACAAAAATGTTCACGAGTTAATTCCATTTTTTGGCCGAGATGAATTTTTTAATTCCTTGTAAATAAAACAATTCACGATTAAATGACAAAACGTTCTGAGTGATGTTATGCTAAAAAATGTCAAAATTTCCAATGGAAATGTCAGATTGCACCTAGCAACACTTAGTGTTGCCTAGTCCAGAAATATATATAGCAACCTATGTATTAATTTCTTTCTTAAAATAAATTATACAGAAGGATATCAATTATTTGCCCATTTAGTAAAAGCAACTTTATAACAGACACAATAATGATATACTCATATCTTCGCTTGCCATCCATAAAGCAAATTTAAATATCCTCCTGTATGGTAACAATTTGTTAAATTATACCTAATAAGTACATACATATTCAAGTGAAGTATGATGCAATGCTTACGAACAGATAGTTCTTGATTTTAGAGCATTGAGTCGGGCTCAGCGTCAATTGCCTTTTTTGAACAGATCACGTGTGAGTCGTGTCAAGGTGACATGTTATTTTCGTACAGTATTCTTTGGCATTTCATCACGGAAAGACAAGCGCCTAAATAAAGTTTACGAATCGTTCAACACGTTCTGTAAAGAATTCGCACTATTCCCTCTTAAAACCCAGCATTTATTATTGCATAATGTTCGACCGAACAGACCACGTCCAGCACGCAGTGGCGAGTTGATTCGGCGGCGTTCGCAGCAACTTGGAATGACGTGTGGAACAACTTTGCGAATTTTACGTCGATATCTTAAGCCTTGAAAGCGTATCAAATTTAGCTTGTACAAAACATAAAGTAGCAAGAAAAACTAACGTGTTCGAACCAAATATTGTTCAGCGCTGAGGACCATTTCTGGCTTAATGGGTATTTAAACAAGCGAAATTGACACTTTTGGGACGAAAAGCAACTTTTTCAAGAGCTGTCATTTCATCCAAAAAAAATAGAGGTTTGGTGAGTTTTGTGGGCTGGTGGAATCATCGGTTCATATTTCTTCAAAAAAGATGCTGGAGAGAACGTAAACGACTATGGCGACCGTTATCGCCCCATGATGCCTGTACTTTCGTGAACTCGGCGAAATTTGATTTCAACAAGACAGCGCCACTTGCCACACATCATATCAATCAATGGTTTTATTGACCGAACACTTTGGTTAGCACATAGTCTCATGGATTATAAAAGACCTTGTTAATGAACTCCGTCTAAATTGGAAGTGTAACCGGGCAAAGAAATCTATGAGGAATTAAATACAACTCTTTCGTTCTTTAGTAGAGATGAATGGAGTAATGCTTCTGTGATCGACAGTTCCAACGGCTAAATCCACATATTCACTGACGGATCAAATGGTGAATTAGGAACATGAGCATGCTTCTTCTGTAGAAATCTATATGCAAGAGCTACTAAATGGCTTCAAATCTGTATTTCATAATATACGAGGTGTGTTCAAAAAGTATCGCGAATTTTGTGTTTTTTCAAAAATTATTTATTTATTCATGAATATCTATTTTGTCCTCTTCAAAGTAATCCCCATGAGATATATTAAACACTTGTGCCAACGGGTTTTCCAATCTTCGAAGCACTTCAAAAAATCATTTTTTTTATCTTCTTCAGCCCCTCCTTCGATGCCGTCTTTATCTCGTCAAGAGAAGCGTAACGTCGTCCTTTCATGGGCCTCTTCAGTTTAGGGAAAAAGAAAAAGTCACAGGGGGCCAGATCTGGGGAATACGGTGGCTGCAGCATCATTAGTGTGTTGTTTTTAGCCAAAAAGTCGCGCCCAAGCAACGATGTACATATGTGAGCAGGGGCGTTATCGTGGTGCAAAAGCCAATTTTTGTTCTTCCACAAATCCGGACGTTTCTGGCGGATTGCTTCACGCAAATTGCGCATAACTTGCAGGTAGTATTCCTTGTTGACCGTTCTTTCCTGTGGCAAGAACTCATGATGCACCACGCCCCTGCAATTGAAGAAAACTGTCAGTTACGATTCGCGATACTTTTTGAACACACCTCGTAAGGTGCCAAGTGGTTTTCTGCTTCGAAGAGCAATACTAAGCGTTGATATGGATGGTTCAGCTACTTCAAGAGTTGCTTGAAGCAATAGCACAACTCTGGTCTTGAATCACCAGCAACACATCTCATACCAGAAAGTTTCTTTTGGGTAATGTTGATTATGGATATACCAATAAACTTTTAGTTACTGCTAAGCAAAAGGATACGTAATATTGTAGGCGTCATCATAGGGCACCTAACCTTAAAACCTCACCTTCGGAAATAGAAAATAGAGAGAGAGAATATTGAGACGCTGGAACATTATATTTGCGAATTCCTCGTCTTTAGTCGGCCGGAACGGGATATCTTCCAATTACTAGTGTCGAAAAATTTCAGTTTTTTGCCAAATCCACTGAGTTGATGTATAGGAATTTATTTGGTTACTACCCGGGAGCACAATAGGCTGGAAGATGACCTAAATGCGGCCGCCTTCTAGCTGCGCCGCTGCGGCTCTCTTTTCAACTAATCAATCAGACATTCCCATATAGAATTTTAGTTTTAACCTAGTAAAATTAAATAAATTCCTGTTTAATCAAAGCAAAGCGCGAAAGAAATGTTTGAACTTTTTGAATTTAAACCCAACCTAAACCACACAACATCAACGACAAAGTACCTAGCTAACTAAAGTGCGCTATAAAAATAACTTTTTAACTGAAAAAGTTTAAAAAAGTCACTTTCGAGTTCCACGCATGTTTAGTCGTTGTTAATATTATATGATGATGCGTATTTACAGTTGTTGTTGTTGGTGGCACGTTTTGCATTTTTTGCAGCAAAAACTTGTTTAATTTTCACATTTCAGTTTTGGGGTTATTTTCTTCGTCCTAAGGCGGCTAACGAAAAGTTAAGCCCGAGGCTTCTAGTTGCACCTTCCTTTTTGCATGCACTTTGCCAAAGTGAGACCTCAAAACTATTCAGTTTGCATTATTCGAATGCGAAATTCCTGCTTGGCAATGCAAATGCAAAGTTTGTTGCTTAAATGCCAAACGTGAACTTTTCGTAATTCAAAGCATTCAAAGTCGGTAAACTCAATAGTATTTTCATTTCCACTTCCGTATTTGCGCTTTGATGACACCGACATCGAAGAATAAAAAAAAACAAAATAAGAGAGAAATAAAAAGGTTGAACTAAAGGAAATGTCGGCAAACGTGTTGCTGATAATAAAATCTGATAAAGAGGAAATCTGTTGAGTGGCAATGGCAGACCTTTGTTAATGCCAATATCCGATTATTGCGTGGCAAGTGGCTGGATATTTTCCCCAACAAATGCTGCACAAATATTTGCGCACTGCGGTGGGGTCTGGGATTCGCAGTTCCACTTCTAAATATAAATCTGAAATACTTGTGTGTGGTGAGTGCAGCCAAAGAGACAGGTCCTTTGTAAGAATGTTCTTCAATATGCGCTTGTAACTGTGAAGTGCACGCATAAAGGTGATTGATTGCACTTGCGGTGGATCAGTTGCCTTTCCCTGTTCTCTGGTCAGGCACGCTCGTACAAGAGGCTTACACTTCGGTTACAATGAGAATTTGCTTCTATTTTTGCTTTTGATTTTATTTTGCAACAGGTTGTGCAAACGACTATAGATATTTATTTACTTGAAATAAACGAAATACTTCCGTGTTCGGTTTTAAGATTTCATTTGCATGTACTCGTGAGCTTAGAGCTTTTACTGTAAAATGGACAAGTAAAATTTTTCTTCTCTCTCTTTGCCTCTATTTGTTGCATATTTATAAATCAGTTTCCTTGAGAAAATTTAAAATATTTGACATGCCAAGTCTGGCATTGCAGAAAGTTCGCTAACGTACGGAAAGTAATAGGACCGAGTCGATTTAAAAAATTTTATTGAACCAAATTTACAACTCTTTAAAAACTTTCACACCTTCTGCGTCGATGCAGCGCTGTCAGCGCGATTTCCAAGCATTGAAGGCGTCAGCGAAGGCATTCTGCTTGGATCCCCATTCATCGGCCTATTTAAGCAAGGAAACAAAAAAGTCTGGGCTGTAGGGCGGCTGCGGAAGCGTTGGGATGCCGGGCTGGGTTAGGTAGCTGTTCACAAGAAAGGCGGTATGAGCAGGGTCATTGTCGTGGTGCAACTTCAAATCGGCTGCGATGTCTTGTCGGACCCGATTCGTCAGAGTCTCTTGAGGACTTCCACTTAAAACTTGGCGCTGACGGTTTGTCCAGTAGGAACAAATTTATGGTGGACGATGTCTTTGATGTCAAAAAAGACAATGAGCGTCGTGTTCACTTTGGATTTGCTCATTCTTCCGTTCTTCATCAGCGACCTCTTCCCAGCCCACCAAAAAGACCTGCTGCCACCGAAACACACCACTTCTTGCTAAAACAATATCTGGGTATGCCTGCTTGATCATATCAGACGTCTCTGTTGCAGATTTACCGAGTTTCACACAGAACTTAATCGCGTACTTCTACTCTAACAAAGGCTGCATTTTCGGCTTGCACCACTCACAGAAACACGTCGCGCGAAAATGTCCACATTCTCCAGATGCTCGGAGACAATTGACTAGCTCGTTCGTTAGCTAGGAACGCCTTCTATCGAACCAAGTCGGTGCGCCCACGCTCCGATGTACAGCCGCGGTGGAGGAAAATCAGTTCTATTGCTTTCCTGACAAACCCTGTATACTTATGCTAACGATTTTTCCAGTTCCCGAAACACTTCATAAGCAGTTTTTGGGAGCGCATTCAGCTCCTTCAGCGAATTCTGTTTTATCTCTTCGATCTCTAGAAAACGGGTTTCACATCAGTTTGGGGAACAAGTAAAATCACACGGAGTCAAATCTGGTGAATCGGTGGTTGATCCATAGTATTCATTGCGTTTCAGGCCTTACATTCGGTCACAATCATTTTTCGATGCGATGGTACATTATTATTCTGTAAAATCCATGAATTGTTCTTATAAAATAGAACTCTTATTTACCACTTTTCCCTCCGAAACAAATTCATGATGCACCAAACCACGAATATCCAAAAAACAATGAGCATCACCTTCATTTTCGAGCGGCTTCGGTTTTGGCTCGATTTTCCTTCCATTCCTATAATTGTTCGCATGTCAAACTAATAAACCCATATATCAACGGCGGTTATAATGCTCTACATGAATGTGAGATCGGAATTCGCACGATCATACATGTTCAAAGAGATCTTTTATGATACTATTTTTGAAAAAAAAATCAGTTTTATCGGTACGAGTCAAGCATTCATACCCAAAATATACATCAAAATCACTCCAACAGACCCTTTAATATTTTTATCAGTTAGTCTAAGGACCTTCTGAACGAGGCAAGTCTTCAAAGATCTCTCGATCATCTTTGACCAGCTTAGTACCATTAGAAGGCCTGTGTTTTTGATAAAACTGAATCATCGTAATCTAAATATATGTATAAATAAAAATGAATCGCCAAAATGTATGTACGCTCATAACTTTCATACGACTGAACCAGATTTGATAATTGTTTTTTTAATGTGTTCGTTGTGGATCAGGGAAGGTTTAGAAATTAAAATACATTATACTTTTAACTAAGAAAAGTACGAAAATTGGACAATTCCAAAAAATAACTTCTTTTCATATAATTTTTTTCAATTTTTGTTTGTTTTGTTTTTCAATATTTTGATTTTTAAATTATTTGAATCCGTCAATTTTGGTCGCTTGCTTTTTTAATACAGCTATTCAAAAGACAAATTTTTGAAAATTATTCAGTGAAAACTTTATGCGTGTTTCACATAAAAATATCAATTACATATAGAAATTTGTTACGAAGCCACGAAGAGTCGCGCTAATATCGGTCGGCGTTCTGTTTGGCATCAAATTATGGCAGCCTAAGGCAAGGCAATGCAGGAAGTACTCCCAGGATGCGATGACATATAGTACGTGCTGAATTATGGACCGCGATAGCTACTCAGCGATCTTCACGATGTCACAACACGACTTTTCAATCAACAGTTACGATGTTTGATGGACTTTATCTAGAATCAACGTGCTGTTAGATGCTGGATGTACTCTGTTGAGGGACAAAAAAGAGGTTTGCCGCTTCTTTTTTGGATGGTGGATGGTGGTTACATTAGATTAAATTGATGCAATCATTTTTGTGGAAATTCCTGATTCAGAGATAGATCCAGAATTATACGAAGTGGTAAAAACTAATATGGTTCATGAACATTGCGAACACCACAATCCTTCTACGGTTTGTATGTATGTCTGACAATGAATGCACGAAACAGTACCCACGTGCATTTCTTTAGGAAACGCAAATTGGAAATGCCGACAATGGCAGAACCTTTAGCATTCAATTTAGAGGAGTGAATATCGAAGTTGACAACACATGGATCGTACTATATTCGCCACTGTTGTCTAATTCACATTCAAAACTTGAGTATTACAGTTTGGTGAAATCACTGAAATACGTTTGCAAATACATCACCAAAGAGAGCAACATTGCGATTATTGGCCTTGAATGAGATGAGATCAGTAAGTATCAAATGGGTCGATACGTGAACTGCAATAAAGCGCTTTGTAGGATATTTACATTTGCATTTCATGAAAGTTTTCCGACTATGGTGCGCCTCGCGGCGCGTATTGTGAATGGTAGAGTGTTTGCAACCCAGCAAGTACAATTAGTGGAACATGATAATAACTGGAATCAAATGATGAACGATGCGATAGCTACTCCGCATGCCACTGAAGTTCACATACTTTTCGCGAAGACCGTTTCGACATATCATCCTTCAAATTCGCATCAATTAAGGGATATGAAAAAAATGATATTGTCCATGACATTTTACATTGTATTCCCTAATGATTGGAAATGGGCAAGTTTCGATTGATACTTTCATTGGTTTGACATAAATTTTTCCTGCCTATTGTCAATTCACTTCAACCAAAGAAAAACTCATCACGTTTATCCCAACAATGGCAAATTGTCTTAACTGCGATTGCTTGAGAGCCCGCGCAATTTTAGTTGCCAAAAATACCGATGTTAATGACTTTAAGTGGAAGATTCAAAGTCAAATTCAGAAGGGTTTGCGTTCATACAAATCGATCGATCATCTTGACAATGAAGACAAAGCCGTGAATTATCCAGTGGAATTTCTAAATTCTTTTCATAGGTTTGGTATGCCGCAGCATAATTTGCATCTCAAAGTTAGATCTGTCAGTATGTTTCACAATCTTCATTTATTCACCGAAACTGGGTAAAGAAGCCGAATAATTGTGACGCAGTTACCGAATAAAGGGCACAGTAATTTCATTTCAAACATATTCCGTTTCCAGAGCAAATTGCATTTGTAATGGCAATCAACAGGACAAAAGGATGGATAGATAAAAGTGTGGCATAAATCTAGAAAAGCCATGTTTTCACACGACCAGATATACATACGTGGCGTTTTCACGAGTTGGAAACCCATCTTCCGTGTATATTTACGCACCAGAACAGAAAACAAAAAAATTTGTTTATCAAGCTGTGCTACATTAAAAAAATAATAAATGATTTTCAACGCAATATAAATTCAAGTTTCTTTTCATTTCAAAAGACATAAATTCACGCAAGGCAATGGTTGCGGGGTCAGCTAGTTTAATTTAAATTACAAATTCCGGTACTTTTTTGTTTCAATGTATGCTAGCGACCCGGGAACAGACGATCAATTGGCCAAATAGTGTGAAAAAGGTGAGCCGAAAACGAAAAAACTACGTCAAAAATCAAGGTTATTTTGACAGTTTTCTTCGATTATTGAGGTGTGGTGCACTTCCAATTCCTTCCCACAAGCCACACCGTCAACAAGGAATACTATTTAAGTGTTATGCGTCATTTGTGCGAAGCCGTTAGTGAAAAGTTATAGCCGGCGATTTATGGGCCGACAACTCTTGGTCTTAGTGAGTTTTTTGCCAAATTTTCAACGAATATCATGGCGCAACCATCGCCTGATTTAGCTCCGTGTGACTTCTGGCCATTCAGCAAACTCGAACAAACGCTCCGGGGAAACCGTTTTGAGTCAATTGAGGACATTAAATAAGAATCGCTATGCGATTTGTGGGCTATTGCGAAAATTAGTTTTAACAAGTGTTTCGAGGATTGGAAAAATATTTATGTAAAAACACAGTTAGCGATTGGGAGATCGCCATTCGAAAAAAAACTTATTTCCTTACTTTTGGATTTTAATAGTACCTCCAAGATTTTTGACTTAAAAATTAGTAGACAAGAAATGGAATAAAGATTAATTACTCTTTAAATTTAAAAGAAAAAATTAAATTGTTTTATTTCAATACCCACAAATGGTATGTATGTACACTGCCCTCGCACAGTCGTAAGTCGTTTGGAAAAATAAAATTGCTTCAGTGTTATACTATACCATTAAATACATACAAACATATGTATATATAGTATATGCACTTACACTGTTGCATGCCACATGTATTGCCTGCAGGCGAAACAAATTGAAAACAATATAATTTAAAGTGTTGCAAACAAAATGCAAAATACAAATCATTTGAGTGTGAGCAATAAGAACATTTACACCGTCATACACAGTATCTTTGAGCGCACGCCGTGCCACACAAAGTACATACATACATATTTGTACATGCATATGAGTATGTATATGTATAAACATAAAATATTTTTGCACCGAGTTAACCAAACAATTGAGTTGTATTGCTGTGGGGTTTCAGGCATTGCTCTGCATGTAATCAATTGATTGAAAACTCCAATAGAATTTTCCATAAGCGAACACATACACAAACATATACAGTATGCTTGTAAGCATTTGTTATTATGAATATTCATTCATATCAAAATATAAAAGTGGGTATCGACATATGTATGTATATGAATATGAGTATATATGTAGTTATGTATCTGAAAATCTGCAAAACAGAGGCGTTGTTCGAAAGAGGGAGGGTAAATATTGTTACAAATGCTTACTAGATATACATAGTAGGTAGCGGGGCTAACCCCCGCCACGGTGATCTTACTATGGTATGGCACTAATCCCGCGTCTGCACAAATGGCTGGTATGAAAGTTGAACCTATTAACCTTATTCTCTCCGACAGCATCAATATGGCACATTTACGCGACAAAGCAGCAGGGCACAATAACGATTTGTCCTGTCTGAGGCTCACCTATCCATCCAAAATGTGTGTATTTGAGGAGACTGTTGCTGATATGTGCGATCTGATCCACAAGCATGGCGGACAGGTATACTTGGACGGCACTAATATTAATGCACAGGTGGAGCTATGTCATCCCGGCAATTAGGGCAGTGATGTCTCTCACTTGAATCTACACAAGACTTTCTGCATATCACATGGTGGTGCTGGACCTGGTATGCGTCTTAGAATGTGAGCAGGAATGTTTTGATGTATGTAGAAACTACATGCTGCACCATTCGGCTCCTTTGCAATTCTGCCAATTTTCGGGTCTTATATCAAACCTATGGGTGGCCGTGGAATTAAACGTGTAACCCAAGTAGTCATTCTTAAAGGGAACTATATATTTAAGAGTTTGGAAAATCATTGTAAAACCTTACATAAGTCATTGAAGAGTCAATTTGTGGCACACGAGTTTATTCTCGATTAATGGGATCTGAAGAAGTCTGCCAATATTGAGACGGTGGACATTGTGAAATGTTTAATGGACTGTGCCTTCCATACGCCCACAATGTCTTGGCCTGTGGCACCACTTTAATAATTCAATGAACAGAGTCTGAGGACAAAGAAGAGTTGGATCGCTTCTGTGATGCGATCATTTCAATACGTGACGAGATTACCAAGATCGAGCAGTGACGCATGGGCAAGGCCATGAATTCATTGAAAATAGCAACTTTCACACAAGCACAGTTATATCAGACAAGTAGAGCACCCGCGAACTGGGTGTCTTCCCAGGGGTAGGAAAACTAGTTTGTTATTCTTTTTTCCGAAGCTAATATTTTTTTTTTTGATTATGTAGTTCTTTGGTAAGCCCGATTCAAAGGTTGGGCTTATTGAATTGAAGAAGATGAAAATAAGCATTTGGTTTGCACTTGCCAATGCCTAATGAGCTCACTGGAAGTTCATTAGCCTAGGGCTAGACTTCGTTCCAATTCGGGACAAGAATAAACCTTCATCTAAGCTCATCGGTTTTCCAGTTTCCAGCATCTCTGCTATGGTCCCATACAATACAAGTCTTATCATGAAGTGTCTTGAGGACACAGACCGCCAGTTTACAATCAGTATCAGTTAATCGCTTCCACACGAAGCTACACAGCAGACCAATGTACATATGTATCTACTGCTACCATGACTGTTGCCATCTTTGTTTGAAATACTCTACAGTGGATTAGAAGCTAGAGTTGGTGGATAGCTTCTTACAGAAGAGTTCACTCCCACAATTCCAAATGAGCATCAATGGGTTACTAAGTTCAATATTCCTTAATGGTTTCCTGTCAAAATATACAAGTATGTAGATTAAGTAAATCCCTATTACAAATTAAAACATTATCACTTTGTATTGTTTGAAAAATATGCCGTCTTAAAGCATTCTCTAGATTGTCACCGTGACTACGCCACTGCTCACAGGTGTGTGCTATTAAAAAACGGAATGCATTAAACATATTGTGGCAACATGAAAAGGCAATTAAACTATAATTGCTTCGGAAAAAAATTTATGTATATATATATATACATATGTATAATAAATAGAGGCATGCACGAGTATTAAATTAAGACATTGGTATGAAAACTGAAAATAGTTAGTCTTCAAATAAATGCGATAATTTTTTAAAAATCTTACCTATGACTATAAGAGAAAAGTAACCTTTAGGTAGTTGGGGCGTCTTGTAGTTAGATTGGGGGTCCAAGCTTTTGTATAAGTATCTTAGTACACCTATTTCGTGGTCTTACATTTTTTTGGGTTTTCGGCTACCGTCTTAGTCTGGATCTTGATCATTACTGTGACTTTAAAAATGGACCTGAACACAGTTACCGATTTTTTTTATTCTGGATCTAATGCCTAATTAGTTATTGGTCTTTAATGTCTAGTTGACCATTAGCTTTGATCCTGTCAATAACAGATATTTTGTAACATTTACCGTAACTTTTGCCGTGGGGGACGGATTAGTTTTAGATTATGTCAGCAATTGGTTCTATAGCAACGTTCCCCGAGTTATGTGGTCATCCGCTATATTAGTATGATAGGGTCAGTGCTAAGCAAACCGCCAAAAATTCCAAAGGTATTAAGAAATCAGGCTCGGGCTCAACTTCAGAGTCAGTATGGTATCATATTGGATCTTGTCACCGCACACCAGAAATCCAGTTGGAATATACAGCAACGAGAAGAAAGGAGCGTGGGCTAGATTGTAAGTGTCCAAGATTTCAGGACAATTGTGAAAAACCTTCCCAGCGAAGAAGAAATGTAAAGTAAGCTCGATATTAACGACTGTACAATTCACATTTGGAAAACCCTTTTACACTTGATAGTTAGAAAGACAATGTTGGTTGGTAAGTTGGAAGTCGTCGAATAAGACTCTTCCCGTCTGGCAGGTTTACTTTTTTAGAGAGGGTGAGACGAAGACAATTCGATTACTTACCGAAGACTTTAAAACTGCGATAAATTATCCAAAGAATGAAGGAGCAGTCGTACAAAACTTCTGAGGTTAGCACGAAAACCTGCAGTTTGTAGTTTTCATGAGACTATATCAATGTGCCAAATGCTTCCTGAGTCTGTAGTGCTCTGTATAGAGCGCCATAAGGAGACAGTATTTGTTTCCGAAGAGGTTGATCATGTCTTTAAAACTTGCAAAGTTGTGATAGGCGGTTCAACATTCCCATACAATTCTCTACTGAAAGCGATTTTAGTGCCGCTTGACTATCGTTGAGTGTAGCGATACGCTGGTTGCGATAATCGCGAAGGAAATTGATTTTTGCACACTGACTTCTGCTTAAAAATGCTCGTAAAACGTGTCATTGTTAAGGATAGTTTGATATGCAGTCCCGCAATGCCTGCTCCAATGTCTTCAGGGGCTTTCGATTCGTCAGTTTAAGAATGGATAGTGCTACTCCTCAGTAGTTGGTCGAGCGTGGAATCACTTCACTCCGCCTTACTGCCGAGAGTAACTCTAAACTTCTTTGTAAAGTTTACCCTCTTTATAACGTCGCCTCTTGGAAGAAGGATCAGTGTGTGTCTTCCCCTAATGCCTTCATTTGTTGAGACGACATTTTCTTCCATTTGCCAAAACCTTTTGCTACAATGAGAAGCATAGTATGTTTTGTTGCCTGAATGATCACTAGAGGCAGTGGTGAGAGCTCCAGCATGATTTCTACTACTAGATTCCTTAGTGGGGGGATAGAACTGCTCCCTGTGGGCAGCCACTCGTAGTTTCGAGGCGAATCTTTCTCTCCTCCCACAGAGGTTTCATTTATCCTAGTACGCAGTACAGCCTCTAGCCATCTGCATACTGGAGGCGCCACATTTCTTTTCTCTAGTGCCTTGATGACGCTTGCGTGGACCAGAAAAGCACATAGCGAAACCTCACCTCGGCGTGAAGGGGTGCGAGTTTAACATCGTAGGTCTTAACAGCCGTCAGCGTTGGCTTTTCCAACCCAGAAAAAAGATGCAATAGGCCCTACTTATGTTACAACCCAGAAAACGGACGATGACAAAGTGAGATGAGAAAGCACTTGAAGCATTTTAGAAATCTTATCCGCAAGGGTATTCAGAGCCATCCATGTGAGCGATTAATATCGAAGAAGATAGAACCATGGACTACGGAAACTAATACATTTCGAGACCCATCGGTGGACAATGGAAGCAAAGACGCCCACGCATCCAATGGGACGAGCGTGTGCATAACGAGCTGTGTGCACTTGGGATATACAACTGATGTGACCTCGCAAAGGATAGGGGCAATTGGCGAAGTGTTGTGCTCTTGGCTCAGACCAGCCCACGGTTGGAGTGCCAAATAAGAAAAAGACCTGGCCAACGTATAGATTAATAGTAAATTTTGAAATCTTGGATCAGGCTTTAGTAAATTGCTTAGTCTTTATTAAATTCAGCTTAATCCGGCGAAAATCGTCCGTGGATATAAAGTGTGTATGCATTGAATTTGTAAAGAAACAATAAAATCTTACAAATTCTAGCGTTCCAGTTGCCACGCGGCACCAATAAATAACTCTTAACACTTCAGCGCCGTATTTTAGATGCCAAATTAACCAAGGAGAGCGTGACTCAACTGCCATAACAGCATTTAGACGTTGTCTTTGAGCCGAGCTGCGACGCTAATAAACGACATTTTAACCGAGTTGACGTTTACGCCATGAGATTTTCATGAGACGCTTGGCAGCAGCCCAAAAGCATGTGCAGCATGTGTGTTGCCGTTCCATCCATATGCAAGTGTTGTGGGGCAGCATTAAAAGCCATCAAAGCAACAGCTGTCGCGGACTGGCAACATCAAGAAGCTGTCAAGCGCGGGCCACACGCGTGCGAATTCAGTGTTTGTGTGCCAGTGTGTATGTGCACGCGTGCATGAAAACGCTTTAGTGCATGCCACATGCCACAAGGATGTGGCTGTTGCTGGCGAGCGCGCGTTTTGCTGTGCATTTCCGATGCCAGTCAGAATTCGGGCGCAGTAGTTATTTAGGAAAGCCAAGCGCAGCAGATAATTGAATAAAGAAGGTGCGGTGGGATCGGAGGTAAGTGGCGTCTTTGATGACAACCTGCCACCTGGTGGCAATCGACTTAGCAGCCAACATTCCGCTGAAGTGCTTAATTTTTTCAACGCTGCATAATTTATTCGCTGTGTTGCAGCCAAACGCAGGAGTTCCCAACTGCGCTAGTTGTCTTTGGCGGCAGATAGGCAGTCAACAAGCCAAACGTCTCTGCCTCTTATCAAGCTATGCGCGTTTTTGTGCTTTTGCCTGTCAGTTTCAGCTCTTCAGGTGGAGTTTCAGCTCACACGAGGATCTACATATACACATGTCATCCATAAACAGTTACGTGTATTTTAATGCTTTTTTACAAAAACATCTCGTAGCGGCAACGTTTCATGCGCTACCAGAGAGGTTGCAACAGCACTAAGACAACAGCTGTGAGCTTAAGTTTTCGCTGCCGTTGAGTTGAAAAGGTTATGCAATAATTTATTGGTTAAGCGGCATAGAAGTTGCTTAAGCAAACACGTATCTTAACCACTTAAGGATATCCACATATGGCAACCCCTATTAATAATCACATTTACTAAAGTTTCTGTGTAGCTTCTGTGCATTTTGAATAAATTTCAAAGTGGAAATGAAAATAAAGTCAATAAGTGAAGTTATGTACGTTAAGATAATATGAATTTAGGTATATTTGAATATGATTGCTAAACATTTTTCCGAAGCAACTAGTTGTGAACATATTGTAGCGTTTGTGGACGTGCTGCTTTTTAAAACTGAATAATTTTCTAGGCATTCCTACAATCACCGGGAACATCTCTGAGAAGATAAGACATCAAATTGGTTCCTCCTGGGTGGAGGAGGGGTGGCGCAGATATGAGGATGCTGTTAAAGGCATCCGCATGGCTGTACTACTTCAAAATTACCCGGCGGACTCGTTGGAGTCAGAGGAGGCTTCAGGACCTCCTCATGGAAGAGGTATTCAGAGGGAGTAAGTACGCGGGGAACTTACTTGGGGTGAGTTTCAAAGAAGGCATGTTGCAGCTAGACTGCAAAGACGAGACGTGCGCCAACTGGCTATGGGAGTTCGATCCAAAGTTGGAAGGCAGGAATAATGCCGTCCGCTGTGCAAGAAGGGGAGAGGACTTACCGATCATGAACAGCATGACCATGTTCCTCCTTCGATGCGGAGACAAGCCATATGAGTTTCCTATTGGTCTGGTCAAGAATTAAAGCCTGGGCCTCAGTATCTCGGCCTGGCGTGTCGTCAGCAGTAAGGTTGAGGAAAAAGGATGAGAAGGGTTGGAGACTGAACTTGTACATAGACGACGAATCGTAGAAGTACGTCCGAGCAGCGATCTTCCGTCTATACTATAGGTTTTACTATAGGTTTAGATACGGCTGTTACTCAACCCAGCGGAAGTAACGCGGAACAGGCTGCGACTGTGGCGGCCGCGGAGGTGGAGAAGATGCAGGTGGATGAGGTTACGAATCAATCTAGCAAGAGCAAGGCTGAGCAGGCTAAGCCTGTTTTGTGACCTTGGACGTCCCCAATGAGAGGTCCTGGGGTCAGGGAGGAGAGCTACCCTCCACGCAGGAACTTCTCGATAGGTTAGGGGACCCTATGCACGGCAGTGCGAATGACGACGGGGATGCCGATTTGCCCCTCATCGAACTATTATTATAGTGGCCGTCAACATGGAAGTCGCCCAGATGAACCTGCATCACGCGGCGACAGCTTCGGCTGTCATAACGAGCAGGTCCACATCGGCATCCTGCTGATCCAAGAGCCTTGTGTCCATGGAGGTGAGGTTAAAGGCTTCAATACAGAGTTCAAAAAGGTAATCTGGGATCTTTCTAGCCGGAAACCTAGAACTTGTATAGTGGTTAGGAATAATATTGAATTATTCTACATTTCAGAGTTCCTGACGCATGATCTGGTGGCGGTGCAAGCTGAGTGCATGGTATGCGACATGCCAAGTTGCTAATTGGGGGGTACAACCAGAGCAGGTTTAAATTTGTAATTACCTCCCTAGGGATAAACTCAGGCTACTTGTTGCATTTTATACAACATGGGCCTATCTTCTTGCGCTAACTGCCGCTCTAGTCGACTGCACAGCAGTCTGTAGACGCTGAATTGAGGCCCTTGAATCCATGTTTCCGGATAGAGATCCCATCGCCTCACTAGCACCCGTCAGAATATTGGACTTTATCAATGTGCTGGGGCTAAGTGAGTCCTTATGATTTAGGAGAGTGTACAATAGACCTAAGGTCGCGGTGCATTCCTCATTTATTAATCTTATCTTACCTTAACTACCGAAAAGCTATTCCGATCGAGAAAATATTGGCTATGACAATATTTGCTTTAGGCTCATCTGCAGAATATCCGAGTATCACTAATATGTACAGTTTGTGAAACTTTGCTGGAATTTTGCCCCGAAATCTGGAGACTACTGCAACCATCCTATTTCAAAATATCCACTAAATAGGGAAAGCATAACAGAATTGGTGATTGGTTTCGAGGAACTTGTATTCACACAATGCTTAGCAGCATTTGGTAAATATTAGTTATAAAATCTTAAATTTGTGCAAATGGTCTAATAATTTTTTACAGACGAATACCAGATTGAGGTTCACCTATCATCTGACGAAGCCATGGATTATTACATAAAGGGTGGTACTCCACCGTTATAATGGTATTAGTTGATGCTAAGTAAAGTCTAGAAACTCAATATACATATAAATACATAAGTAATGTTTACAATGTATTCTCAGATACCGTTTTACTTACATAAACGTCGGGAGTCCCGGGCGATGAAAAGACTCTCAAATTTATGAGACTTCGTCACTTAAGCAAGAAATGGATAATTGTGCTTTACTAAGCGAAATGTCTCGACAAATTTCTTGCGTAAATATGTCAGTATTTATAATTGGGGATAAGCAAACAATTGACGAAACCGTATCCATTTAGAGTAAATTCCATTCATCGTGAGAAGATATTCAACTACGCTCTTTCAGTTGGGTTTTTTATTGTCATTCTCAACTAATTTTTCTGTCATGTTCATCATTTGTTGGCTAGTCTCGAGCTGTTTTACAATTTTTTCTATTTTTTTAATATTAAACTTTGAAACGATTTCTTTTTTATTTCCAGAATCACTCGGCTCGAGAGACGACATTGTCAATGAGGAAGTCTCGATTGGCGGAATCGTCATCACTGAGGGCGAAGGTAGGCAATCCGGTGATGGCAATAGAGACGGAGCAACAAATGAAAAAGACGTAGCCGTTTCCACAGAAATTTAAAGTGGTTAGGAGTTAGTAGAATCTCGTGAACGAGGGCAAGACGAAATACCTCCAGTCGTCGCACTCGCGACTTGGCTCTTACGTCACTGTCGACAGTCAAAACTTTGAAGTTGTAGATAATTTCGTCTATCTTGGAACCAGCGTAAACACCACCAACAATGTCAGCCTGGAAATACAACGCAGGATAACTCTTGCCAATAGGTGCTACTACGGACTGAGTTGGCAATTGAGAAGCAAAGTCCTCTCTCGACGAATAAAAACCAAATTCTATAAGTCACTCACAATTCCCGTCCTGCTATATGGTGCAGAGGCTTGGACGATGACATCAACTGATGAGTCGACGTTGCGAGTTTTCGAGAAAAAAGTTCTGAACATAGTATAAGCTACCGGGGAGTTCGGAACGTCGCGGACAGCTTTGTCGGGATAAAACTTGAATCCCCTGGGTCTAAAATTTTCAGCTGAGCTCTAAGCTACCGGGGGGTTCGGCACATCGCGGATAGCTGGACGGCATGTAGTAGTGAAATAAGTTACAACTTATAATCAAACCCTGACGGGGAGCGGCAGATGTGGAGCATGTGGTAAAAAAGCCAGCTAAGCTGATAAACTGCTGCCTCAGAGGAGAGTCGATATCACCTTTCACAAATAATTGTCCAATATCATACATGGGCTTGGTGGGTAATACAAAAATAAAAAAAAAAATACAGGCGCAACGAGTTCACATTGAGCGACTTACTCGCCTTTTCATCATCTTATGTTCAGCTGGGAATACGACCGGTCCATACCAGTGTTCTGTAGGGAATAACTTGGTTTACAATCATACTCTCCAATTCATGAATCGCCCTCCTTGTTCACCACAAACTTCTTCTCCCAAAAAGTAGTATCTTCTTACAATTGCATGGCTTACTTATGTAGTAATGAGTGTGAATAGGTCTGACAATCATATATCGCTTCAACTTGTCTCGACTTGTTTTTCTCTATACAATTGTTTGATCTATTCGTTGCATACCATTAGGCTCATAGTTTATTTATTAATACATTGCGCCTATGCAAATTATATTTTATGCCTATGCGAAGAGGTTTTTGAAAGGAATAACGACACGTGTGGGCTACGTAAAAACATAAAACTGAATCTGTTTTTTTCTCATACTTTTTATTATTTTATTATTTTTTTTAAGCCTAGATACAAAGCTTAATCTTACATTCTAGCAAGTGCAGAGCTTAGGTTGTTAAATGATTTTCTGAAGTTTTCTCTTGAAATGCCACAAGAAATCATATCAAAATATCCTAAAATTACTATAAGAGATATACTATATAAAAGAAATGTGGGCGGGTTTTGTGTTAGACAAGAACATGAGAAGTGTGCTTACGACGGTCCGAGTACTTCTCTACTTGAAAGTCGCGTTAAGGGGAAGGGGGAAAATTACTAAGAGATATACTATATAAAAGAAATGTGGACGGGTTTTGTGTTAGGCAAGAACATAAGAAGTTAAGAGGAGTTTGTAGAAGAAAAGTAGGTTGTTAGATGATTCTTGAAATGCCACAATAAATCACATCAAAATATCATAAAATTACTGAGAGATATACTATATAAGAGAAATGTGGGCGGGTTTTGTGTTAGGCAAGAACATAAGAAGTTAAGGGGAGTTTGTAGAAGGAAGGTCGGCATGCGAACATGCACGCACTATATATTGTGATTTATATTGATGAATAAACAATTCTAAAAAAAGCGATGGAATTACATTGGAAGGGTTTGTTTACTGTCGAAAATACAGGCATTTGTTGTTGTTCAATGGCAAACAAGTAATTGGATGCGTCACAAGTGCTTCACTAACGCTTCTGAACACGAAGTGGTTATGATAAGTGTAAGCTAAGAAGACAAGGAATGCGCTGTCAAGTCTACGGACTACAAACTACACAATAATCAATTGTTCTAATCACTTATTCTCTAACGTAGTAAACGCAATATTTGAGACTACAAAGATTTAAAACCTTTAATTGGCGTTTGCAAAATCGTTTGTAAAATATTTAAAAAAATCGAATCTCCAACATGCATTAAACATCATTGGAAAGTCACTGTGGGTCATGGTGGAACTCTTACTTGGTAATGCTTAAGTCCATTTTAGATAATTGGCCGACTATCGAAAGTATTTTAACAAAAAATAATCAACAAAGTCGTTTGTTTGAGATTAAAATAAATATCGTCCGGTCTATGGTAGAGTTGTGACTTTGCTTACAATTAGGCTGGTCATTGAATCAGATTTTCAAGCAAAAAAAAAAGAAAGCGCAAATTACTTAACTTCATAGTGACTAACAAAAGTATCACAAAAAGGAATAACACCTCAAGCGACGTCGTGGAAATTTTTCGACGAACCGGATGAAGTGTTAGGGTCACGGAGTGACATAACCGTGCCGAAATGTAATCTAGACTCTTCATTGCCCTCGCTATTTTACGATTTAACGAACGAAAATGTAGAGTCAGCAGATTCACCATACAACACTGTTTCGGACTTTTATGAACAGGAGATATTGGACGAGCTGCTTAAATGTGAGAAGGAGAAAATTGACATCGAAAAGAAAAACTCGATGAAATTAAATAGCTGCGCGAAGTTCTACTTTCACTAAATAAGTGATTGTCTGACTTTGATTTGTACCTTATATATAGTAGATGTAAATTTTTTTGGTATTTAATAAGTTTTGTGTTCTAGCCAAATTTATTTATGGAATGAAATAAATTAATTTGAAGTTTATACATACATACATATGTAATTCAAAGAAATCTTTATTTTGCTAAGCTGGCTTTTCGCTAGTGCTTTATTTCATTGGTTTCCATTAGCTGGAAGCATGTTAACCTCTGTGTGAGGCAGATTTTCAATGGCAACGCCATCGGGAGTTCCTTCGTGTTCTAACAGAAAGTTATGAAGCACAAAACAAGACATAATAACATTCTTTGCCAATTTAACGTCGTGGATCTGGGGGAAACGTAGTCAAGCCATTTGTAATTGCTCTCTTCAGTGGGCTAGCTGACCACACTGCTGCATTGTGGCATCGAAAATAAATGCATGCGTTATTTGAGAAGTATTACTTTCAAATTTAATTGTTTACTTAGACGGCTACTGGATTTTTATATGTATCCCATCAATACTTCCCAAAACACATGGGAATAGGTGTGATCGCCAAGACTCATAAGCTTCCATAACTCTTATTCTGTTCTGCTCAGAATTCGCAGAAATCAGTTGTATGCATTGAATAAACGCACAAATACCCAGCTGTGGAGCGTTCAAAACTACACAATCATAGTTCGGTTTATACATAACTATTGCACCGTTAACCCCAAGGTCGGTAAAGACCTTAAAACTGTCAGGAAGACCCTTAACAACACAATTGGTGGCGAAGGGCTCTTGCAATAAGGCAACACCACACCCACTATCAACCATACAATCCTCCAATTCAATCATAACGACCTATGAGCCCTGACAATTGAGCTCAAACAGCGCGCCTATTAATGTTTTGCAAGGGCGGGCTCCACAAAGCCATAGTATACCGGGCAGACAATGAACATCATGAGATGCCCAGCCGGTCTACCCTTAAAGGCCCAATTACGACAATTGTGGGCATTGTTGCAGCCGGCCGTTCTGTGTCCCTCCTGATCACACCTCCGGCAGACATCGGACTTGGCCCGACATTTCGTTACTCGGTGGTCGAAGCCCATACATCGGAAACAACCGGCAACAGAGCAATCTGGACGCACTTGGAACTAAAACCATTTAACATAGCACCTTCCTGCCTCCAAAAAAAGGGTGGACATTAATTAGTCCTCTTCTTCGAGGACGACGTTCGTCCTACCATCAGCCGCCACCTTCCAGGGACGACTCACCATCCTTATATCGGCTTGTTTAGCGTCTGGACAGAGCTCCCGCATATTCTTGCAAAAAAGTTTCTCCAAGAACTCTTCGAGCGGAATCTTGGTGTGCACACCCTGCACAAAAACCCTCGATCCTAACTTGCGATTTACGGTCACATTCAGACCGATCTCGCCAAACTTGATGTTATTGCCCACCTTCTCCGTCACTATGACTGAGGGGGTACGAATGACCACCCCGTCACATTTTGTGGGCTTCATTTCGTACACACGTACGCCAAGAGAAGGTCCCACTTCTTTAACAACTTTTTTTGTCACCTCTTTTGATGAGGCGGCAGTAGCCTTGCTCCTGAACCCTATTTTTTTGGAAGGCATTCACCTGCCCGTGAAGGTGGCCATTTTCATTGACAGTGATCCCTAAAACTCGAGGCAAGCTCCATGAATCTCTTCATGGCAAGTACCTCGAGCTGATTTTCTTCGAACACCATGGTATTTGATAACGCCACCCCCAACAATAGCGCCCTTATTTCCGCCAGCGGAATTTCCTTCCTTTTTTTCAAGTCAATTTTGGATTTCTCCATCTTGGTGGCGTTATCTATTGCGCCGGTGTCCTTTACGGTAACATCCATCGTCGCGGCATTCTTACGGTGCGCTCTCCTCCCACTCCCACCACCTTCGTCCGACGACTCTACAGGGACCTCCATAAGCGCTGAGTCCTCACTCTCTGCGAGCAACTTCGACCCTCCTTTCCGTGGTGGGGACATTGCTCATCCGGTCCGACCTTCAACTAGTCGTATACCACGCCCACTTTTGGGAAAGTACACAATCTATATATTCCCACTATATGGCGTTCAAATGTTTTGCACTAGACAACAAAGGTGCCTGTAGTTTTTGATAGTAATAATCACTGTCACTGTATAACAACGATCTGTAAACCGCAACGATCCGCGAACACATCCCTTCAGAAAGTATGCTTAAAGTTTGAATTTTTGTGAATGTTCAACGAGAGCTTTATATAAGGCTCATTGGCTCCCTAACACTTTAAGGCAGGGCTATTTTTCTTAAATGTTTTTTGTATAGTTATTTGTTCAATAATCATCACACAGTATTCACTAACAACAAATTACTCGTAAACACAAAGTTCTCACAAAAAGGAATATAACAAAACTAACGGGAAGTCAGCTGGTTCATTAAAACATTACACGTGACTTTCCGCAGTTACCAGTAGAAATGCTTGAGTCATCAGACACGGTCCAACGAATGGACATCTGAGACGCAGCCGCGGCCAATATTTCGAGGAGATAATCTTCAAAAATATAAAAGCTAAAAAATGGTCTTTCGAATGATAATAAAAATCGCAAATTAAATCAGGTAGGTTGTATTTCTTTGGCCTCTAATGCCTAACAAGTATGACGAATTAAATGCGTTTTTTACATCAAGACTTCTGCAAGATTTGTGCATTACCTTTTCCACATCTTTGCAAAAATTCTTCTTGTATAATGGTGTAAATATGCAGCTCTATAAATGGTTTTGCGTTGTACTTCACTGCGAGTTTCAGGGCTCTGTTCGGGTTACCATCCAGGTAGGGATGGCAAAATTTGTTTTTTAATCGATTAAATAATCAAATGATTAATTGCAAGATATATAAAAAAAATTAATTGCAATTAATGTAAAAAAAATCGATTAATTTCAATGTTTTCAAATAATACCAAATTGCATAATAATAACCACCACCAAGTTTCAGCGCCGAATCTTGTATTATAATGCTCTATCACAGAATCGCAGACATATCCTAAAAGAGAAAATATATATATTTGAAGTTAAGTAGCACAATGACATTAAATTTTTCAAAATATGTACAGCAATTTTAAAGTAAAAGAATTGCCTTTTGCTTGAAATATGACGTTTTGCAACTTTGTGTAAAAATAAAACCAATAAAATATAGGAGACTATGTTCTTATTCCAGACATTCAAATTATGTTGGTATATACAAAAAAACAAGAACGGAAATAAAATTGAAATATCGTATAAAAAATTCATTTGTCTTAGCATAATTTTTTTTTTTTTTGTTTTAAATATATACAGAATAGAGCATAAGTCGTGATACCCTTTCATTTCTCAGTATATTATTGAGATATTTCAAACAAGTTTAAATAGTTTAGGCAACTTTGGCAATAATTTAAAAATCCACATTGTACTCATTCATAATCGAAAGGAAGCAGCAAAATTTGGCTGCTGCATCAATAACGGTAGTCAAAAATGTAACTGTAAGTAATAAACTGATACAGCAAAAGTGTTGATACGGTCGAGTCCCGATGTAGCTAGCTCGCAGAATAACGGTATATTTGACTTGTGATGTGTGGGAAAAACATATTGTTTGCAGACCATATTCAGTATAATGTCATACGCTCATTTATTCGCATCGAAGTAAAATATTTTTCGTGTACAATCATGTTTCGAAAAGAGTTGACATTAGAAGAGAGACAAATTGTGGTACGTATGCATAAAGATGGTAAATCATATGCCGAAATCGGAAAATACATCGGTAGAAGTAAGACAACGGTCCAAAAGGAGAAAAGGGTCGAAAATAAGCACAGATCAGGACGCCCTAGGAAGCTTAATGAGAGAGATGAACGATTTATCAAGAGAACAATAGAGAAAAATCCATTCGAAAGTGTTCCGAATATAGCAACTGTATTGGAAACATCTTTAAATACCATTGTTTCATCGGATACAGTGCGCAGATCAATAAATAGAAATGGATTTAAGTCATGCATTGCTAGAAAAAAGCCCTTTGTCAGTGACGTCAATAGAAGTAAATGGCTGGATTTTGCAAAAACGTATAAACTCAAAGAATTTGACTTCTGGGATAATATTATTTTTTCCGACGAATCAAAATATAATATTTTTGGATATGATGGGCGACTTAAAGTGTGGAGGAAACCAAACGAAGAGTTAAACCCAAATAATACAATTAAGACGGTCAAGCATGGAGGTGGAGGTGTCATGGTATGGGGCTGCATGTCCACATCGGGTGTTGGCAACCTTGTTTTCATCGATGAAATTATGACAAAAGAAGTATATTTGAAAGTTCTTCAAGAAAATTTAGTACAAAGTGCGGAAAAAATGGGACTGTCTGGCGGATTTTATTTCCAGCAGGACAATGATCCCAAACATACTGCACACATAGTGAAGATGTGGTTAATACACCCCATTTGTTATTAACACCTCCACAAAGTCCAGATCTCAATCCCAGCGAGCATTTATGGGATCATTTACAAAAACGCTTAAGGAAACACCATATTACTTCAAAAAATCAACTTAAAAGCTTGATCCAAGTTGAATGGCAAAATATCAGTTCAGATTACACAAAAAAATTGATTCACTCCATGCCTGACCGATTAAAAGAAGTTATTCGATTACGAGGTTACCCCACTAGGTATTAAAGGTATTTTTGGTCAACTTATTATTAAGCTTTTTTTATACATTTCTTTCTTTTTTTCAGGAGTATCAACACTTTTGCTGTGTGAATTTTAGAATATCCTTGGTTTTTTGATTTTTTTTTTTAAATAATGAAATACTTTTTAATCTAATTTTTTATATTTTTCACATGAGAAAAAATGCATTTATTTAATTTTAATTAGTAAATGGAAATATTGAAGGAATTTTGTGATATATTTTATAAAATGTCTTCGAAGGGGTAGGGTATCAAGACTTTTGCTTTACACTGTATTTATTCGCAATCTATCAATTGACAATCAGCAAATTTTTTAAATACATTAATAGTGACATGATTGATTGTTCTCCATTAAACTTCTTTAAATTACTTAAGGGGTTATTCTAGTCTAGAAATTAAAACAAATCGATTTTTTTATATTTTCAAAGTTTAACTATTCAAGAATATGTGTACAAGAGGATTTTTCAAAATTCAAATTATTTTCGGAGATATAGGCATTTTTCTGACCCCGCATCCAAACTGGTTCGGCCGGAACGCGAAACTTTAAACGCGATTTTCTCAAAACTGACTTTTTCGGAACGAAGCCCACGATTTCTCAGGTTCTACTGAACCGATTTACATACTTGAAATTTTTATAGAGTCTTCTTTGTAGGCTTGTCTATGGTTGGAACTAGCCCCATTCCCAAATTTTTATTTTTATTATTTTTAAAAAATTAGAAAAAGTGATCCAAAAACACCTTTTTTTAGGCAGTCGCTATTTTGTGAAAAATTGTTTTTCCCACTTTTCCGTAGTTCCGACCATTACGACATTATTCTAGATTAATAATCTTTCTTTCTTTTTGGCTTCAGATAACTAGAACTCATAAAAAATGGTTAGTAAAAATATTAATTGCCTTCTTTTTACGACACATTAAAAATTACCTGAAATTCCTGCTTCTAAACAGGATACCCTCTTAAAATCCATCTGGAAAACTTAAAATCTATCTGGAAAATTAGCATAAATGAAAATATATTCATTGATGTCAAGAAAATTTATTCTCTGTTGAACCATGTTTTAAGAAAAAGCAATTTCGATAAACGTTTTGTTGTCAAACGATTGCGTTTTTCGGTCGCAGTTGCACCCGATTTTGAGAAAAGCCGCTCAGCTGGTACTGAGATGTGTTTCGGTACAGAGAGTGCCAGCGATGTCTCCACCACGGAGAAGAGGAGCAGTCCCTGTGGAGTCATCTGACAAGGCTCCCACCGCGTAGTAAGACCCGCTTGAGCTCACCAACGGGGAAATCCGGTGAAAGCGAAGGTGAGAGTGAAATCAAAATAGGAGCGCTGCGAAAGAGTGCCGCGACGAAAGATGCCGTAAAGGACACCGGGAAACGAGTGCCAGCGCCAGGACGGAGAAATCCAAAGGTGAGAAAAAGGAGGTAATTTTGATTGTGCAGGGTGTGCACATCGAGATTCCGCACGAGGAGTTCCTCGTCGTCCTTGAGGGAAAGGAAAACTAGATATCCACCCTCTTGGACGCAGGAAGGTGCTACGTGAAATGGTTCTCCTTCCGAGTGCGTCCAGATAGCCCAGTTCCCGGTTGTTTCCGGTGTATGGGCTTTGATCACAGAGTTGCGGAATGTCGAGCCAAGTCCGATTTCTGCCGGAGTTGTGATGAAGAGGTACACAAAGCTGTCGATTGCCACAATGCCCCCATTGTCGCAACTGCGCCTTTAAGGGTAGGCCGGCTGGACATCTCATGATGTCGGCTGCTTTACCAGTTTATCGTGGCGTGGCGTTTTTCAGCTTAATTGCCAAGGTGCTTACTGCCGTAATGTGCGAGATAGGTGGTTGTCATTCCCACAACAGCCGGTTCAACGCACCGGAATTTACCCGGATTTTATCCGACCAAGGGCTGTTATTTCGGAGACCTAACCCCATTGTTAACTCGGCTACTATCGCGTAAGCGGTGTCCTCACCAATTAAGAAGAAGAACCCCGTTTCGATTGGTCTTAGTTTAGGTTTGTCGTCACAGAAGTAATGCCTTGCAGCAGGGTTGCTCCGTAACCTCCTGACTCGTGCTGGCATTGAGTCCAACACGGGCCCGGAGGAATTTTTCCCTTGCGTTGTCGCCAAAAGGCTCCATCCAAACTCCACCTCGGTTAGGTACAATAGCTGCAATGGATGGAGCCATCTTAAGACCTGCTCAGGCCTTAGGACACACAGGAAATTAACCATAAGTTACGACGCACTAATGCGACCTAAGCCTCTATGGTTGTGTTACCTGCACTTAGTTCACTCCCTGCGCTGCAACTCCACCCGAGTGGCCAACAGAACCTCTATGGCCCATCGGAGCTCAAACAGGCAACATAGCTCCCGATGGTTGGGAGTTCGTGAAAAGTTTGATTACTGATCGATGTGATGCCGATGCAGTGACTTTGAATAATAAAATTTTGGCTTCCACTCGCGCGTGTATGGAATGAATAAATAAATGCTATCGAGTCCATTCATTCAAAACATTACATGTTTCAGCAATAATACTGTTCACCGCCGATCGTCGCTATTTGTACGTTATAGAGAAGATTTGCTGAGTGCTCCGTGAGCTTATGAATTAATATCGTAGACATCTAAAACCTATTGCAGCAGGTTCGATAAAATTGGCTTATTATCTAAAGGACAAGTGGTTACAAGGACAGCACAAGTGATAAAAAAAAAAAAAATTTAGAGAAATGAACTCAGACTCCGATAAAAATGATTAACAACCGGTTAAAATGGATTTGCTAGGCGCAGAACTCGTCCAAGTTACAGGAGTTGATTCTTTTGCGGCGAAACACTTGCCAGCGCCTCTTCCGATAAGTGTTTCT
Source organism: Bactrocera correcta (assembly GCA_027475135.1). Classification (NCBI taxonomy): domain Eukaryota; kingdom Metazoa; phylum Arthropoda; class Insecta; order Diptera; family Tephritidae; genus Bactrocera; species Bactrocera correcta. Next base: position 24,907,435 of record CM050327.1, read on the forward strand.
CCTCTTCCGGGTGAAGCTTTGTCCTCACCCCAGGCAAAGTTTTCGACTTACTTCTTCGCCACCAACAGAATTCTGGTTGGATCAATCCTTTTGAAAGCAATTCAATAACCAAGAATTTGTTTCGTTTGTGTCCAATGTTCTATCCGCTTATCCGGTTTTTTTCAACACGTGTGATCACTTTGGAATGTTCGGAAGAACTGAAGTTCTCACATCAGCAGCATCGCCGAAGTATGAAAAATAAATTGAATAAACGACAAAAAAACTATTTATATTTAAATAAAAAATAACACATTGCTGTTGATGAAGTTCAAAGAAGTTAAAACAGGTTTCTTAACAGTTTAAAGTAAAAAAAAATCCCTAAAAGTATGCAACGTGTAACTATAACTATCAACCGCCAATGCTTTCATAAGAAATGCTGTTCAAAATTGAACATGTTCGTTGCTGCCAAAAGACGGACAACAACATTATATTTCACAAGTAAGGAAGGGCTAAGTTCGGGTGTCACCAAACATTTTATACTCTCGCATGATAAAGTAATAATCGAGATTTCATTATCCGTCATTTACATATTTTTTTATTTTGCAGTAAAATTAATTAGATTAGATCAATTTGTGTACTTTGAGTATTGAATTGTATTTTCGTTTATTTTAACTGTATTGAGGACTATGTAAAAAAACAACAACAATCGTTTTTCGAATATACAGGTTTGATTTAGAAGTAATAAGTATTATATATTTTAATAATTAAATGTTATATTTTTAAATTCTAAAGATATGTTTTTACAAAGAGCAAAATGCGAATGGTAGGCACCTTGTCGTGGTGCAGGGGCTTAGGCGCAAGGCATACTCGGCGCACCCCAATCCTGTATGGCTGGTGCTGTTGAGCACTGACCATGCGGGATGTCGGGCGCCGCATGCGTGCGCTAACCAAGAGCTACCACCTCTTAATGCAGGGTGTTATGCGACTCCCGTGCCCATTAGAACTTTGCAGCCAGGAGGTGAATGTGGCTGTAGTCTAACGGAGCCTCCCCAACACCGCGCCGAATTGGGGAGTAACTGTGCCGTGGTAAGCCAAGGGGCTCTGGCGAGGCGGACCCTCTAGCTCCCCATTATAATAATAGACCCGACGGCTCTCCTAGTGGAGCCAAGCGTCGTAAGAATCAGTATGAGCACAACTAAAACAAAAAAAAAAAACCGGACAACTTGGAACAACGGCGCGGATAATGGCAAGGACATCGGTGCAGCGGCAGGCAAGGGAGACGAGGTGCTAAGCGGCCTGGACGTCCTTTCTCCAGAGTAGCGGTCGCTGTTTGAGGAGCCCGCCAGGGAGGATGATGACGACGTGCCCTCTTGCAGCGGCGCTCACCTGTCGAAATCGCCTGGTGCCGCTGTGGCAGCTACGAGCGACGCCAAGACCCCCGCCGCAAGGCGCAGTGGGTCGGACTCGGGTGAGTCTCACCGAGCAGAGGCTGACGGCGCTCGCAGGAGAAGAAGGAGGAGGCGCAGACGAGGTGGGCAACGCCCCCTTCCAGAAGCTGGTCAACCCGGTGGGTGCGACGATCCACGCGGGAAAGGGATGAGCAGTTCCACCATGAAGTGGTACCTATGGTACCTCCGCGATGGGAAGACTACGGAGGTAGCGGAAGCTCTAGCGAGGAACTACGGCAAAGGAAGCAACGCATTTCCGACAAAGGGGCACGACAAGAACGTGTCAGCTCGAGTGCAAGGCAGCGGAACTGGCAACCATGGCCCGGTCATAACCACCCTGACTGCAAGGTGGGGTGATAGCAGGGCAGTGCCCGCAGACACGTATGCCCAAGCCGCAAAACGTAAAAGCGGCCAGATCACGCCGCAGGAGCCCCCTAGCTCCAAAAGCCTGCGGGGCATCAATCCAAAGGCAGCCGGGGGTTAACCATCTGGGGGGGTGGCGCAGATATGCGGAGTCGCTGAAACCGGATGAGCTCACCGCGCTCCAGGACCTCCTCATGGAGGAGGTGTTCAGGGGGGAGGACTACGCGGCGTCCTTCCTAGGTGTTGAATTCAGAGGAGGTATGCTGCAGGTGGACTGCATGGATGAGGAGTCCGCTGACTGGCTGAGAGAGTACGCTCCAAAGCTAGGAGGCTGGAAGGGCCCCGTCTTTTGCGCGAAGAGGGCGGAGGACTTGCCAATCATGCACAGCATGACAATGTTCCTCCCTCGGTGCCTGGTGAAGAACCAGAACAGGGGACTCAGCATTTCGTCCTGGCGTGTCGCCAGCAGCAAAAAGTAGGAGATAAGTGAAATGAAAGGATGGAGATTGCACGTTTTCATTGACGATGAATCGTACAAGTACGTCCGGGCAGCGAGCTTCCGCCTGATCTACAGGTTCAGCACGGTGGTCATGCGGCCTTACAAGCCTGCAGCCATCGGGAGCAAAGGAGCTGCAACGTCTGCGACTCTAAGAAAGTTCTAAAAGTGTGTTTTTATAAAAAAAAAGTTTGTGAAAAAGTGGTGTTTGGAAAAGTGTGGTAAAAAAAAATAGTGAAAGTCAAAAATAAAAAAACAAAAATTAAATAAATTGCAATCAAAAAAAAAAAAATCAAATTTTATAACAACCAAATTTACAGCACCACATTCCACATCCACATTCTAACAAGGTAAGAATATCTTTAATTTTTTTATTTAATACATACATATGTATGCAATTATTTATTTTATTTTTGGGAAAATGGAGAACCAAATTGAATTAGCAGAAGAACTGCAAAAACTTCATTTTAAGTCCATGAGTATGGATATAAATGAAGATTTAGAAAATTTGGAAAAACTCCTAGATAGTTTGGACAAAAAATGGTCAGGGTTTGAACGAAACCATTTAGAATTGTCCAAAGATCCCAAAAATAAAAAAGATAATTATTTTAAAAGTTACGTAGAAGGATCGGTAGGCACGGTTTCTTTGACAGCGCACGCTAAGTTAAGCGAATTGATCGCTATTATTCAAGATAATAGTGCTCCCAGGAAAATGGAATGCCTTCCAAATCCTGGTTTAGTTCGCAGGCTTCAATTCTTATTAACAGAATTACAAAAAAATATTGAGGACTGCGAATTAAACGAAATATGCTCTCTGGACAGCATAGAGAGACATGGAAAGTCTTAGTTTGTCTGCAGATAATTTCTTACAAGCTTTATTAAATTATACGCTTGTGCAAAAATTAGACAACAATTTAAAACTTAGGTATGAAAATCCCTTAAAAACCCTAAGGATATACCTACCTTAAATTTACTACAGTCGTTTGTGAATCATGAAGGGATTGCACTAGAAGCAGCACAAGCTTCAAAAACATCTCCAAAAATTCAAAATGTAGAATTTAAATGCATAATGGAATGTAATAATTCACACAATATATTTTATTGTCATAAATTTAAAGCTCTATCTACACAGGACAAATGGGATGCAGTAATGAAACACAAATCATGCACCAAATGTCTTAAAACAGGGCACAATATAAAAGAATGTAAGGGCGAAAATTGCCTCACTTGTAAAGGAAACCATCATTTATGACTCCATAAAGATAAAACTTCTAAAGCGAAAAGCACAATCATTAAAAATACGGAAAATGATAAATTAAAAAGTGAAAGCGAATATGTTCTGCTAACAACAGCAGTTGTTGGTATAAAAGGCCGTGATGGAAAAATTATAAAGGCACGTGCTTTATTAGATAGTGGGTCTCAAGTTCACCTTATAACCAAAGAACCGAAAAATAAATTAAAATTTCCTTCCAGGAGAGAATCTATGACCATTGAAGGAGTTGGTCAAAACAAGACAAATACAAATGAAAAAGTTAATCTTCATTTAAAGTCATTAATATATCCTTTCGAAACAAATTTAGACACCATTGTTGTACAAAAGATTGTGTCCAATGTGCCCACAGAATACATAAAAGTCAAAAAAATTCCAGAAAATATAAAATTGGCCGACCCTTCATTTGGTGTTCGGGGTAAAATTGACTTACTTCTAGGCGCGGACATATTCTTTGATTTGTTAAAAGAAGAAAAAATATCGATTGAAAATGTTAATTACAAACTGCAGAACAGTGTGTTTGGGTGGCTGATATACGGATCAACCAACATAAGCTCCAAATTAGTTCATTGCGGTGTTGTAACATATTTAGATGAAAAACTAGACAATCAACTTAAAAAGTTTTGGGAAATAGAATTTAAGAAAATATGGACTCAACCTTAGAAAATGGTGTTCCAATAATATTGAACTTCTAAAAAATGTTCCTCTTGAAGACAGAGAAAATCAACTTGACTTGAGCAAGGACACTACTAACGAAATTAAAGCATTAGGTGTCACTTGGACTCCATTCAACGACCACTTTCGTATAACTTGCAATTGGAAGTGTAACGACAAGATTACTAAAAGGACCATTCTTTCAGACGTTTCCAAATTATTCGACACATTGGGCTTTGTGAATTCCGTCACAGTTACTTCAAAAATGTTATTCCAAGAAATATTGGAAATCAAAAACTGATTGGGACGAAAAGCCGTCACAAGAAATGGTGGACACTTGGTTAAAAATCAAAGATGAGCTCTTATTGTTAAATGAAATACGAATATCCAGACGTATTTTATGCAATGAACCGGTAAATATTGAGTTACATGGTTTTTGTGATGCTTCGATGAAAGCCTATGGAGCCGTAGTTTATGCAAAATCTGAAAACCAAAGAGGTGAAACTTATGTATGTAAATATACTTGCAGCCAAATCACGAGTCGTGCCAATAAAGATAATAACATTGCCGCGGCTTGAACTATGTGCGGCTGTTCTCTTAGTAGAATTAATACAAAAATTTTTAGAAAGTTTTAAATTTAAATGTTCTATTTACTTTTATACAGATTCCACAATAGTATTGAATTGGTTACAGCTAGATCCTGGACGTTTACAGATATTTGTGTCGAATAGAGTAAATTTCATACAAACCAACACCAACATAAATATTTGGAGGCATATCGGCTCAAAAGACAATCCAGCTGATATTATTTCTAGAGGAGTGACACCAAGCGAACTTATCACCAGAAAATTATGGTTTAGAGGACCGGAAATTATT
>CM050327.1:24913020-24978325 GCA_027475135.1 Bactrocera correcta
ACAAACATTATTAATGAGATAGTTTAATGAAAAACTTTTTATGTCTAATTTACGATTTTTTTGCAAAAAATACACAAGGCGGCTAATTACTTTAGAAGTTGTTTTTATTGTTTTGTAAATTGAGTGTTTTTATACGAGTTGATTTATACAATACCAAATCATATTATTGTGGGCAGGGCTAGTAGACTGTCAACTAAACAGTCCTAATGTAATATTCAACTAAATTTGAATGTTAATAGAAATTAAAATAACTCTGTTCTTATTAGAAATATATGGTAGTAATAAAACTGACATCGGTGGTCTCTATATTCGGTAAATGAAAGTTACAAAAGTTATCGTTAAGCTTTTTGACTATCAGAGAGACTAGAGAATAATGAGAATAAGGTTGCTCAGGTCGGACTCTATTGACCCTTCGTTTGAGTCTCTTGAGGACTTCCACGTAAAACTTGGCGTTGACAGTTTGTCCAAGAGGAACAAACTCATGGTGGACTTTGCATTTGATGTCAAAAAGACAATGAGCAACGTTTTCACTTTGGATTTGCTCACTATTCCGCCACTGAAACCAACCACTTCTTGCTAAAACAATATCTGGGTAAACATTGATCATATCAAATGTCTCTGCTGCATATCCAATGTTTTTGATTCTACCGCGTTAACGAGATCAAGGTGTAAATAATTGGCAGCTCACACTTTCAAATATTCCTTTGAGATTTAATTTAATGATTTTCTGAAATTAAACGTCAACGCCTTTGTCGACTGATAAGTGTTGACTTTATAAGTTCTATTTTATAGCTTCGCAAATCCAAAATGTTAGAATATTCCAACTGTAATTTGATGGTATATTCAAGATAAGCCAACTAACTTAGACATCATGAGGCAAAGTTGCAGACTGACTTCTTAGGTACTAATTCTACCCTTTATTAAGGGCAACATATAGTTGTACTAGGCTTCTTCCATATAGCATACGGTTGTAGCATGATTGCACAAGTTCTTCATAATTTTTTTCTTGTTCCATTGATTGAGTGCCAAGCTTTCCATGTTTAAATTTTACCATTGGTTTACTTTCATTTTGTTCTGCTGAAAGACAAGCTTTTACAACGGTTCTTAAATATCTTTTCTCACTTATGTTCAGTTTTCACACTCTCAGGTAAATTTTATAAAGGCAGCCGTCACAAATGTTTTTGCGTTTCACAGATCCACTGCTCAAAGCGCACAATTTGTCACAGCTGTCTTTTGCCGTTGCTTCAATATTGTTACGCACTTGCTTTGACTGCATGTCTAATTTTATTACCACACATTGTTTACACATACGCACACTTGCAACGATTTGGTTGCAAACATCACTCCAACAGACGCATTGCCGATTGTGCTTTGTGGTTGCCACGGCGTATACGTAACATTTATATACCTACATGATTACAGTTGTGGAGCAAATATACAGTACAGTATTTACAAAAATATGTAGAAATAAACTAGTGGCGCCCGAATCGGCTTAGAAGGGGCATATGTGTAGATATATATGAATAAATATAAAGGTTCTGCAGAAGAGCGTTGTGAATTTAAGGCAATAATTTGCCTGCCCTAAACATCCCTTACCAAGCTCGAAGCAAGTGTAGACATACGTTGCATATCATATGTATATATTGCTATATATATAGTTTCTATTGCATCTGACAACTTACTTTATTATATTTCAGGCTGTCAACTCAGTTGCCATAGAGCGCCTAAACGACTTCATGCTGTTTACTTGCACTTTTGTTTCAACACGAGTTTGTTTATTCTTATTGTTTTGAGCGTGCAAATCTTGCTCTCTTCTCTAGTGACAAAACGTGCCTGTAATTTAAGCCCTAATGAAATGTATTTTGTTGGGATTCTTTTGTCATTTTTCTTTCGTTTTTGATATTCGGTTGAAATTGTAAGAAATGTTACAGAGGGCTTCCTGAATATAACTATATATATAGTACCTAAGCAGTGTGACACGTTGCTCGTAATGTTCACCCTTGCATGCGATATTACTTAGGTATTTTATATGAGTGTTGCATATTATTAGTACATATTACTTTTTATTTAGATTCGTATTCTTTATGTTTTATTACAGTTCCTTTTTCAAAAAATATAGAATTATAAGAATCTTTTGTTGTTGTTGTGTTAGTTTTTTGTTTTGATCTTCTAGGGGCAAAAGTTGCGAATAACTTCAAAGGAAGGCAATGTACTAATTTAAGTTATATATTTTATGATTTTGTGATTTCTACTCAGTAATGATTTTGTATTTGGTTTTATGGAATTGAGTGATTAAAAACTAGTCCCTCAAAAACTCTAATCAAAGCCTGAAGTGCAATCAAAATTAACCAACAGTATATCCAGAAGGTTTACTATCCTTTAATAGAACCAACAGATAAATTATTGTATGGATTGTAAGCAAATGTCGATCAAGGCTGAAAAGAGTAGACACAATCTTCTAGAAGAGTGTAAAACTGCTGGCGTAGGCCAATGATATTGGTATCAATTTAGTTCTGCTTTCTCCAGGTTAGAAAAATAATCGAAGCAAATGAGTCGGATAGTGAACGAGGATAAGGCAAAATATCTTCTGTCAACAAACAAACGTGACTGTTGACAGCTATAATTTCGAAATCGTAGATAATTTCGGCCATCTTCGAACCAGAATTAACACCAACAAAAACGTCAACCTCAAAATCTTACGCTCTTTCTAACAGGTGCTAAGTCCTCTCTCGCCGAACAAAGACAAAATTCTACAAGTCACTCATCATACCCGTCCTGTTATATGGTGCAGAGGCATGGAATATGACAACATTTGATGAGTCGGAGTCACGAGTTTTCGAGATGTTCATAAAGGCAAAGAGCAATGTCATAAAAGAATGTATGTCTTAAAAGAAATATTTTAAGAAATCGACAATGAAGTTTGTTCGAAATGTTTAAAGAGCTACTTGCCCTGTTTTGACAAAAAAAAAAAACGAAAGTCGGCAAGAGTTTCAGTTTGTTGAAATATTATGGACTATTTCAATTAATATTACATACAAATCAATCACAAAACAGATAGCCCAAAAAATTGGTTACTTTAGACTGACCTTGACAATTGTGTAAGTTCCTATAAGGTCTGAGTAGAGTTCTCAATATTGTTGATACTTACTTTTTGAAAAAAGTATCCTGCCCAAAGGTTTCATGTGTTGACCTTCATTTATATAATTCGTTAACTTCGGATGTACTGGATTTATAATACTCTTCACAGCTGTAGTTTTATTGCAAATTTAAGTAAAACTATATCTGCCAGTTCTTTCTAGTCTCGTTGTTTGAAAAGCTTTAACTCGATTGAAATTTATGACTATTTCCTATAGTGGTCCATCGGAGTTCTAATAAATGAGCAGCTAACAGGCCTAGTTCGTATATGTACTACTGTGCCCAAAAAAGGGCACATTGTATTTATTTTGAAAATTCTTTATTTATACTTCCAAATCAATTTCATCCCTTCAAAGTAATCCCCCCCCGATGCAATGCACTAATGCCAATGGATTTTCCAATCTTCGAAACACTGGTTGTAGTCGCTATCCGGGATGGCCTTCAGTTCCGTCTTCGCTGCGGCTTGAATCTCCTCTATCGTATAAAAACGGTGTCCCCGGAGCGGTCTTTTGAGCTTGGTGAACAGCCAGATCAGGTGAATACGATGGTTGCGGAACGATATGGGTTGTGTTTTTGGCGAAAAAATCACGAATTACGAGGGCAATATGGAATGGTGCATTATCGTGGTGTAAAAACCAAGAATTGTCTTTCCACAATTCCGGCCGTTTTAGGCGGAGAGCGTTACGCAAACGACACATAACGTTCAAATAATATTTCCTGTTGCCGGTTTGACCGGTTGGAAGAATTCATAAAGCACAACACCACGATAATCGAAGAAAACAGTCAACATGATCTTAAGTTTTGAGCGACTTTGGCGCGATTTTTTTGGTCTCGGCTCTCTTTTGGCACGATATTCGATCGGTTGTTTCGGGGTCCTAAGCATAGATCCAAGTCTAATCGCCAGTTATAATGCATTTCATGACTCCCTGGTAGTCGGAAAGCATCGTTTCACACACTTCAACGCAACGCCTTTTTTCCAAAAAATTCAATATTTTCGGTACCAGTCTAGATTTGACGCGCTTGCGGCCCATAACATCTTTCAAAATGGTATTCGCTAAGTCTTTCGATATGCCAACTTCATCAGCAAGGTCTCTAATTGTTAATCGGCGGTTTTTCAACACCATTTCTTTGATTTGTTGAACATGAGCTTCGTCGGTTGAGGTTGATGGTCGCCCTGGACGCTCTTCGTCTTCGACACGTTCACGGTCGGCGTGGAACTCACTATACCACTTGAGAACATTTGTTTTATTCATAGTCTCATCACCAAAGGCTTTCTGCACCATCCTCAACATGTCCGCAGCAGAAAATTGATCCCGTAAACAAAATTTAATGCAAATTCTTTGTTCAACAAATTTCGACATCGCAAAAAACGAAAAACTCACTTTTAGCAGCTCACAAACGGACACGCATCTCAAACACTAATGAATATTTTGACATGAAATTTAACATAAATGTGACTGACAGTACTACCAACCTAAAAAAAAAAAAATAATTCCTCAAATCCTTCGACGCGCGCAGTTTAAATTCAAATGTCACCTTTTTTTGGACACAGTATATATCGACGAACAGACAAACGGACATGGCTTAGTCGGTGCAGCTTGTGAAGCTGATTATTTCTATATATTTTTACAGGATTTCCAACGTTTCCTTCTCGGTGTATAAAAATTTGACAATATAAGCTATTTAGAAATATTTCGGGTTGTTTCCGTCATTCACCAGATACGCTCATGTTGCATTTCTTACGAACCCAGAAGTGAAGGAGTTAACGTGTAGGTCTTATGGACCGATGATGATGATAACATATGTTGGTAGATCCGCTGTGTCGTGTTGAGATTTTGTACTTAACATCTTCTTCATATATTTTGTATATTTCTTCAGCCAACTTATCCCTTAACGTATCAGTAGAATGCGGGCATCACTACTTAAAGTGCACATCTACAGTGATTTCCTTAAAAGAAGGAAAATTTATGGAATTAAAAAGAAAATAAACTAATCCACCAATTGCTTTATTTGGCTCTGAAGGCGCTAAAAATACAAGTGCTTCTCTGCTGCAGTGAGCCTATTCTAGAGGATATTGTTCGTTTAATTGTGGTCGAATCATTTGACTGCGAGTAAACAAATTTGAAAAATGTAGTTCCACGAAGAACACGTTTAGATAGCTGTAAATAAAAAACTATTTGAGATAACAACTTAAAGTTTACCTTGTTATTTTTACAAGGTGTAATCTATTTTCAAAGTATAAAAAAATATGTTTTTTAACAATTCCATACTAAAGTGATTCTTAACACTTTTATTCTGAGAATTCGGTTTTAGATTTATACTCTTTCGGTATTTAAAGACCTTATCACCAATGGCCTCCATTCTCTTTTGCCGTTCAAAACATGAGGCTCTCCTCTGATCTAAAAACAATAATAATCTCATACAGTTTAAGTCATTGTAAGGGAATATGAATATATAGTATATATATTTAAAATGGTGGCTTGTTACTCTATGCCTACTTGATATTGCCTTACTTGATATTGAATAATGTTGGAGGACTCCCTGACCTTTTTGGAGTACATTTTACTCCCATATTTGGTCTACTCGCCACTCATGCAGGGTTTCCTCTTATACCACAACGACAATGTCAAGATTGCCGACGTCTTTGTCAACAATGTCGAGCTATTTGATTAATGTTGCATACGAGTATTGCTCGCATATGTGGGTGAATGTGTGCATGAGACAATAACATCGTCAAAAGCAGGAACTCGCGAGGCATTAACTTCGGTTGGTAAGCAACGCAGCTGCCTCCTTCACTTCAGTTACATCCACCTCAGGAAGCAGCTGCGGCAATAAACTCCCATTGTCTGACCCATATTCATGAATCCTTTTAATAATTGTAAGTGCTGCTGCAACAATAACTTGATTCTCTGGGCTTGTGCCTGACCATAATGCTTTAAAGCGGCAAGCTAAGGAAAACATGTTTACTTTAACACCAGCTGTTGCTGTATACTTTACACGCTGTTGACAACATCGAGAGATGTAACTTCACATGTACAAAACAAACATGTACAACATTCACCATCAACTGATCCACTACTAGTTATAAAGTCTTATATACATATGTATATGGCATAATAGCTTTTAGTACAATCGTCGTTTCTTTCATTTATATTTTTCACACTTTAAACAGGATTAAATTCAGGAAAAAGATTTAACTTTTATATACTTACATAGTAATTACATATACTGACAAAACTTCATAAGTTTTGCTTTAGTTCAGGCCGCAATAAAAATGTAATTTAATAATGCGTATATTATATGAGTGTTGCCTAAAATTTTATTCGCCATGATCACAGCACGCACAATTTTTACAGGTATTGGGCATGCTCGACCTCCCAATCCTTAAATTTTTGCAATTTTCCGACACTCTGTCAACGAACTATTGCTCACTAGATTTACATACATTTGGACTTACGCACGTCAATCAGCTGCAGCCAGAGCCAGAAACACTGCTTCTAAGCTACTGCTGGGTGGATTTTGCTTTGAGTGCAGGAGCACAATCCTGTAGGAAGATTTGTGCAATGTTCTCCATCGAGGAAAGTATTGCTTAAGTGTTTTACCAGTTTAAAACATTTACTAAACATTCTAGCGGTACACATTTTTCTCAGTTTTAACCCTTTTTCACTGATGGAAAGAGGTGTAACGTCTTTACAGGAGACTCCCTTTCAAACTATTATTGTTCCCATGGTTGACTTTTGATCGAAAATGTTCGTCAATGTGTGAAATGTAAACAAAAATTAAAAGATAATCTTTCTCTTATAATGGTGTTAAGCATAAATCCAAGATTAATCGCCAGTAAAAATACCTTTCACTACATCCTGGTAGTCGGAAAGCATTGTTTTACAGACGTTAAATGGACTCAGTTTTTCGAAAACAATTATTGACATTGGAACCAATCAAGCTTTCACTTTTCATAGGTCCAAGTGATCTTATAAAATGGTTTTCATTGATCCTTCTGATTTTTCAACGCTACCATTTAGAGCTCTGATTATTAATTGTCGATCCTCAAGCACAAATTCCGTTATTTTATTGATGTTGATGGCCGTTCCGGACAGGTACAAAGGCATTTTTCAACATTCTGAACATTTCGTCACCAGAAATTTGATTCCACATACAAAATTTAATGGGACTTCTTTGTTCAAAAACTTCGCTCATCGCAAAAATCGATGAACACACTTTATATAATTCTGAAAAGCAAACGCATACTAAACATAAATTATTATTTTGATGTGACATTTGACACAGACGTCACTGACAATCATACCAATATAGCAAAATATATTCCGACGAATCTCATACCGCGCGAAATTTAAATCAAAATGTCTTACTATTTTCGGCTCACTACATCATTTACTCCTCAAGAAGCTGTCTATTTTCCGGTACCGCCGATAGGAAGCCATATGGACAGAAACACTGTTACAGTCGACGGCGTTAGGATTCCTACTGTTAATAGCTCTAAAGTTTAAGGTGTGACTTCTGACAGTCTGCTCTCCTTCACTCTTCATATGACTGCGATTATCACCAAAGTACAAAGCCGCAACAAAACCCTCAAGTCGTTAGCCGGCAGTACATGAGGCAAAGACAAAGAAATGTTGTTGGAAACATATCGTCAACTGGATGCAATGAAACGCAGGCAAGGAATCATCGCTGCATTACTTGCTTGAAGCAGAAACACCTCCAAAGAACATCAAGATGTCCTTTCTCTAGTGGGTCAACAACACAAAACAATAGGCCGACCAGACTACGGACGCTGACCATAATTCACAGAGTTAAAGAACTTCAAAGACTCCCTATCAGTGAATGGCGTACTTGGAGTCAAACCATCATCCATTGCAAAATACTCGAGTTATCACGAGAATCGACATTGACTCTTGTGCAGCTTCGTTCTGCATACTGTAGCAGGGTAAACTTCTACTTTCCAGCTTGCAACGAATCCCCGCATGACACTAACCCCCTCTTTGCGTGCCCAGCTAATCTTAAACATCTGAGACCTCTCTTCCTATGATCCGACTCCTTACAAACAACACGTTTCTTTTGGATGACTGCAATGGCAACTTGTCTGAACCTTATCATCCTAACGGTGGTCTAGAGAATCGTTGCATCAACAACAAGTTCTTGTATGGAAAGATTTAATAAATATTATTTTCACTTAAGTATCTGTTAAATCATGAGCAATTAACATCTCTATGTCATATTTAAATCACTCAGTCAAGCCATTATATCGATTCCCTTGGATTTTGATTTTTATTTGAATATCCTCTTTGAAGTTTTAACTTCCTGTCTGCATGTATATTTCCACTTTCATTTCTAATTGGAGTTTATCAAAATTGTTGCTCTGACTTTCATTAGCTTCCGGCAGACGTGAACTGTTTCACTTGTTTACTTGCTTACCAAATTGCCACAGTTAACTGTAGTTTTGCTTTATTCGATATCTCGAGTTATCAACAGCGTCACAACTCAGTCACATTTCTATAATCGCTCAGCAAGCACATACACACGCATTTCCATCAAACAAACAAACAACAACAAATACAAACGAACAAGCAGACAGGTGCGAATGCGTTGCCGTTGCATGAACTTTGGCACGTGCAGACAAGTGCATAAGCACACAGAGATGCAAAACTGAAGACCTCGAGTCCTTATGTCCGTCGATGTGTGGGTGCGCATTTAAAAGTGGAAGAAAACAAGTGACCGAAATTTTGCACCACAGACGAGTTTGCTTGAATTTACCATTTGTGGGCGTATGCGTATGAGAATGTGTTTGCATGTGTGTGTGTGTGAGTTTGTGCTTCTGTGGTAGTGTTGTCAGTTAGTTTTGGTCATGTTTATTTGTTGGCTGTAACATTGCAGACGCTTGTTGACTCGAATCTCCAAGTACTTGTTTTTGCTGATATTTCTGATACTGCACTTGTTATTGTTGGTGCTGTTGTTTTTGCTGTTGCTGGCACAATGTTTATGGCATTGTGTGTTTTGGTTTCGGTTTTGGCCATAAACTTCATGCAACACACATGTAACTGTGCGCCAAATAACAAGTTGATAAAAAAGTTTGGCGCAAAAAGCTCCGCCAACAAGTCCCATTAATGCTAACAACAATAACAAATTTCACATTAAGCTTTTGTGTTTACTTTAAGGTGTACGCTGTTCTTGTTCTCTTATGCATATATCGTTTTATGTGCTGAGCAGTGCTCACAGACATCTTACTATTCGGAATTATTACAAGTCGTGTTTTTCTTTGGGTAACCAGCAACAAGGGCAACAACACGCTATTAACTGTTAGCTCACAGTACGACCGTTATACATATCCTTACTTAATTTGCGGTTGTTAGCTCAAATTTCGAAGAGTCTTGAAGAACATGTGATAATAGTAAATATGTGGAGTTAACCATATGTACATTAAGTTGTATTTGCTTTTGTTGGCTCAGCATTTACGACTTCCTTACTGGGGATATCGTTGGCATTTTACATGGGCCAAGCGGGCTTTCTTGTAATTTTGTGTAACTAAGCTTTACTCTGATTACATAAAAGTCTCAGGAAGATGTAGACCCTGTGGAAGGGAGAAAATTTAAATAGCCTTGTAGATTTGTATGTACTTAAGGCACATTATTAGATATTTGGAGGAGCCTTGAAACATCTTTGAATGTGGCCAAAAAAATTGTTGGACTCTACAATTTAGGACTTGCATCAAGATTACCAGAATTAAATAATAAATTTTTATAAGACTCAAGAAACAATAATTTATGCTAAAGAAATTCTAAATTTCAGAGCCCTAACTCATAACTTATCGAGTGACAAATTCGTAATAAAAAATATAATAAATATAAAAATAAAATTTGTAATAAATGAACTGTCTTCTTTGCTAATTAAACTTAACAAGTCAATTGAAAACTCCCCAGATAACTATAGTAAAATAATTTTTTTTTTATTCAACACAGTTATCTTCAAGGGTGATTTTAACGTTTCGATACCATTTTTGTAGTAACAGTTGGGCTTTGCTTTAAAATAGGTTTCAGTTTCGGCGATGAACTTTTCATTAAACCAAAAATTTCCAGCGAGTATTCTTTTGAGATCTGAGAACAGGAAATATTTCTCTGGGGGGCAGATCTGAAGAATATAATACATGCGGAAACAAGTCGTAGCCCAATTCATAGATGTTTATCAACGATTTTACAGACCGTGTGACACTGTGCAAAGTCTTAGTGAAACAGCACTTTGTCTTCAAATGCGACTGTTTTTCGGCGATTTCGAGCCTCATACGGTCCATTAACGCTCTGTAATAGTCGCTGTGGATGGTCCTTTCTGTTTCAAGCTATTCGATAAAAATTATTCCATAAGCATTCCAAAATACAGACGCCAGGAACTTGCCAGCCGACTGTTGATTTCATCGTGTACAGTCCTCTCGGATTACTGTCCATTGAACTTTGGAGTGAAATGATGGGGACTTGTTTCATGACCATTGTCACAAATCGATGCAAAATCTTGGGCTTATAAGGCTTCAACATTCCCATAGACTGCTCTGAATTATCAACTATTCGCTGTTTTTAGCCAAAAGTGAGCTCGCGCGGTACCCACTTTGCACAAAGCTTACTCAAACCCACATATTCTTGAATGATATTATATACACGTTCAGTTGATATCTTTAGAGTGCCTGATATCTCGAACAATTTTACTTTCAGGTTATGGAAAATTATTTTACTTCGTCTTCGGTGCTCGCTTCACCAAGTCTATACTTAATATGTCAATTCTTAATGGTTGATGTTCATGGGGCAGTTCACAAACTCGTCATCAAGACAAGTTTTTGCTTCAACGGCGAGGGAGCTGTGGGTGGAAAGAAGCCGTTGGAGGAAAGGGGCAGTGAGCGTCTTTTCGTATGTGTCAAAAGCTTAAAGGAAAGTTGGTGGAGGGATTTACTATCAGAAGCTGTCTCTCAACACCAGCTTCAGATTTTCTGACTATTGCATAGTTTTCCCAACCGAAGTTGCAGGCATTAAGGTAGCTGTAGATTTGCTGCTCCGGAGTGCAGCCTCCATCAGAGAAGTGACCATCCAATCAGATAGCAGGGCGGCGATACTAGTCTTGAACTCATTAACAAAGCGTTCAGGGTTGGTCAAGGAGTGCCTAACCTAGTTATCATTATCTCTTTGTGATAATACTGGTATGGGTGCCAGACCACAGCGGAAACGTAGGTAATTGTAAAGCTGATGAAGAAAGGCACCCTAGAACCGTTATCAGTAGTGGGAGGGGGAGTGGATTGCTGCTTTTGTATCATCTTGTGTTTTACTGCTAGACAGTTGGGGTTCGCGTAAGCTTAGCCAGCGCTGGGACATCAGCAGTACATATGTTGTCGTATCCCTTTAGCTCAAGATCGATTGCAAGAGATCTAGTGATCCCCTTGCCCTCAGAAAGGTTAGCCTCTCCCTAGGCGTCGATGCTGTAAAGCTGGGAGTCTTACCAGACGCAATCTGCAGAAGCCGTATAGAAGAAATCGAGGTGGAAACAACTGAACACTTCCTTCTTGACCCACATTTCTTCCTATGTTTGGGAGGTTAAATCTTAAACAGGTATCCTACCTAACTGGTGTCTGTGCCTTATTTGTTATTGCCACTAAGCGTGTTGCTAATTTATAAGTTTGAAAACAGGATTTTTTTTTTTAAGGCTTCACAAAGGAAACTTAGTAACCTAAAAAAAAAAAATACCTGCCTTCACGTTGCCCGGAAGGTTTAAATGACAATATCACCTTACTTTTTGATCACAGGGTATTTCTAAAACCAAACATATTTATAACTGTTTTGTGCGGGGCTTTCAACCTCACTTAACCATACCTAAATCTTTGTGATTTAAGCTCTATTACTCTTTTTCAACTATACCCACTGCCATCGAAAGAAAGCTTAGCTCAAAGAAAGTTACTGAATTGATATAGATGTACATTTATGTATTTATTTAAGAAAATTATCACAACAGCAAAGCGTAGCAGAGCAAATATCATCACAGTACAAACTTTTACACTTATCGCCGAATAAGGGACTTCAGAAAATTGAAGCATAAAACTGTTTGCACAACGCGCCGTTTAGCCTTGAGGCAACAGCAAACGACAGACGACAAAAGTTTTATGAATGCAGTTATCGCACAATTGCATTGTTCCTTCAAAAGCGACATAAGAATGTGTTTTATTATTATATTTGTACGGCATTCAATTTCTGTTATTTTTTTTTTTGGTTAAGCGAGCGATGGCAATAATTCGCTGAATATTATGAAATAAGTGCTTAAAAGAGAGTGATAAAAATGTCTTGAGAAATCAAAAGGAAACTCAATTGTGGAATTACGGTAAAGGGATAACTTACAATAAACAAAACGAGTATAAGAAAGGAAATTGCAAATTTGTTTATGGTTAATGGTAATATTGATAAGTTAATATTATAGAGAAATACATACAATGAAATAGCGATGCCTCCAGTAATAGCGACGTTGAATAAAGCCGGTTGAAGACAAATTTCAAGTACCCTGTCTGATTTGTAATATATGGAGGCTTAGACCTCTGCCAGATATTTGATGTGACAATTTACATAACCTTTCTACACTCAATTTACGGACTAGTTAAGTGTGAATGAGCGTCAAGTCATAAGCCAAAACCCCCTTACCACAAATTTTGTACTTTCTTGGGCTGGGATCATTGGAAAAAAATTCAAGAATATTCATTTTTGGAAGCTCACGACTAAACTCTTGTAGCTTTATAAAGAAAATAGTCCAATAAATGTTTGCAATATAAATTTACTACGTAGTCATAGCTCTGGCATCGTGCGTGTGAAAATAGCGGGCCATAATAATGAAAATAGGAATATTTATCAACGAAAATGGTTTTATTGGTTTTCAAAATATTCTCCATCAAGATTTATACACTTTTGCATGCGCTCAAACCAATTTTCGAAGCACTTTTTCCACTCCGATTGAGACACCTCCAAAACATGGTTTTTGAATGCTTCAACAGCATCTTCTGGCGAAGAAAATCGTTGACCACGCATTATTTTCTTGATGTGTGGGAATAAAAAGAAGTCATTGGGTGCCAAGTCAGGGCTGTACGGCGGATAACCCATCAATTCGACGTTTTGGCCGGTCAAAAAGGCGCTGGTTTGAGCCGATGTGTGAGAGATCGCATTGTCATGGTGCACAATGATTCGTCTTCTCTTGCTCGTTTTTCGAATTTCTCTGAAGACTTCAGGCAAACAAATGGTGGTGTACCACTCAGAATTGACCGTCCTACGTTGCTCAAGCGGAACAGTTGCCACATGACCAGTTTTGCCGAAGAAACAGGCGACCATTTGCTTCGAAGTGCTTCTTCCACGAACAACTTTTGTTGGATTTGGCTCGACTTGGAAGACCCACACGGTTGATTGCTGTTATGTTTTGGGCTCAACGCATAGATCCATGATTCGTCACCTGTGACGATCTTATAAGCGTCTTTTGAAGCACCGCAATCGTATTTTTTCAGCATTTCTTTACACCAATCCACACGAGCCTTTTTTTGAGCGATTGTCAAATTGTGCGGGATCCAACGAGAAGAAACCTTCACGGAATTCGTCTTTGAGCGAGCGTCGGCCACTATTGAATTCGTTGTAACAGTTTTTCACAGTGCCATAGGATGGTGCTTCATAGCCATAAGAAGATTTTAGTTTATCGAAAGTTGGGAAAAATGATCGAACGAAAATGTTCACGAGTTAATTCCATTTTTTGGCTGAGACTTTCCAATAGAAATGTCAGATTGCACCTGGCAACACTTAGTGTTGCCTAGGCCAGAAATATATATAGCAGCCCTCGTATCGATCGCTTCTCGATTCATGTTCTGGGTTGGAAATCAACGCTCTATGTTTACTTTATCCGGGGAGTCTTCTTTTCCATGGCGAACGCCAAAAATTGGTTTATACTTTAACTCCCCTCTTTCGATGACTAACGTCAAAAATTAAGTATTTAAAAATATTCGTATTTCATTGAACTTGGCTGCAACGGGGAATAACGAGACTTCCACAATTAAATTTGTCGAAATAGGTCATGCATCACTAACTCATTTTCAATATTTGCCGCGACATATTATTGATTCCAAACATGAAAAAATCGCTCGGATGATATAAATTTTGGGTAAAATAAAGGTTATCGTCGCCAACGAAACTTTAACCATAAGTTGAGCGAAGCACCCGAAACACATTCTTTACAGAAGGTTCAATTTCGCTAAAAAGTTGAATGATTTGTAAACGTTCAAGCGTAAGTCTTTCCATTATGAAATGTCAAACAATACTGAACAAAAAATCAGCTTGACACGACTCACGCATGTTCCGTCCAAAGAAGGTATTGAAAAAAGTACCTGAACTTGGATCACCCATAACAACATTTTCCCATAGCATTCCACTCGGTGACTAACTCTTCTCATAACAATCTATCCACATTTAGATGGTGCTTAAATGTGGAAAACAATTTTATCAGATTTCAAAACTTACGATAAACCTGCACCAGCAGCACCTAGCAATTAGATTCCGCAAAGAGAGGAAATTATATGGGTCTGGCTGCTAGTAGATATTTAATAGACAAACAAGTTATAAACATAGCTGATTCTCGGCGGAGTCAATCCCCGACTTGCGCAACAAGCAGACACACATGACGTGAATGGAATATAGGCTGCACATTTAATAGGATTGCTAGGGCTCCCTACGTAACTATCTTGAAGCTCAACTGTACCCCAATGCTGACACAGTCTAAGATATAAGCAACTCTCTAACATACACCTGATATAGCGAGTATAAGATTCGTTTCTTTCTTTTTATTCATATTTAAGTCAATATAAACTGATTTCTATAATGAATCGAGACACTTTTTCGTGATGTTTTTGTTGTAGTTACGTGAGTGAATGTGTGAGGCTCAATCGCAACATTTCGACTGCAGTCACGTACCGGTATTATTATTCGCATCGACATTAGTCGCGACAATCCTCTGCACATAATCGGCACACAGTCAATGTGAACAGCTGCAGGAGGTGGGCTCCAAGTGGACGAGTACTGCAGCCTGAGGAATCAGGCAAGTGCACGCACCAGCATTCACTGCAACAGTAACTTTCAAAAAAACATATCGAAGTGAAGAAAGTGCGCATAGAGAAGGTAGAAACCAAGCAGAAACCATTGACGCATTTTTTTTAATATGTATGAGGAAATTGACTCTTGAATGATCATAAAAATTAATTGACTTGTTAATCATATGAATAAGAATAAGTGTTGCCATATTAGTTAATTCTGTTTCAACAGATCAAATGGAAAAAAATTAATTTCAATTAATTCAGTGAATTACTTGGATATAGTAATGGGCTGTCTGTGCCCCTGAAACACATATTTTATATATAACAGGTTTGAGTTTTTAAAAATATTAATGATGTATGCAGTGCTGCGATATCCAGTGGACACTTGTTGCTAAAGTAAATCGCGAAGGCGACTGAGAACATGATGTGGCTACCGAGGTGTTTAAACTTCAGTAAACCGCACCGCGTAAAAGGTGTCTACGCCAATAAAGAAGAAGAAGAAGATATAACTTCTATAAACCCTAAAAATTAACCTCCAACCATTTGTTTCAAATGGAAAAAACTGTGTTTGTTCCTTAAAAAAAACAATCACTTAATTAGAAAAAAATCATTTTTTTTTGTTGATTTTGATCGGTCAGTTTGTATGACAGCTATACGCCTTAGAAGTCTGGTCTGAACAATTTCGATTGCATCCTTGATAACCTAGACGACTGCGCCGTAGGGTCCACTCTTAGCGGCATTTTCTCCGCGCACATAACTCCGAGGAATATGTGGGTGTCGCAGAGTCGCTAAAAAACAGGTTCAATGATTCACGGATGAACGAAGCTCAAGGGGACGGTTAGAGCGATAGTCTTCTGTAAAGAGCTTAAAATCAACTTATGTTTTAGGCTGTCTTTCAAACTGCAGTGTCAGCTCTTAAGTTATCAGCATATGTACTTCAACGAAGTGCGGATTCTTTTAGTGAGGTCTGCATGTACTTCGATAGCAAAGCTGCAATACAGACCTTTAGCTCGCTGATAATGAGCTCAAAGCGAGTCAAGGATAGCATGACCTAACAGGCTGTAGCATCAAGCTACTTCCAAATTAAACTTAGTTGCGTGCCGATAAGTCCGCTAAAAAGGCACCTTTACCCAAAACCTATTAGGATTAGAACGAACAGGTATTTCCCTGTCTTCGGGCACTGAATCTATTGGCCTCGCGTGAATTCAATAAACGTTGGTCAGCAAACAGCACTTATGGTGTTGGTGTCTCTCAGTAAAGAGTAGGAAGCAACAGGTCCATGGAGCTACTAGCTCTTAGCTAGGTTCACATGGCCGCAATGATAGGTGTGCTAACCGAATATTGTCCCATTGGCATTCACGCGGTGAGACTAAAGATTTTGGAGGAATCAACTTGTGAGGGAAAATCTAGACACTTTATTCTGCAATTTCCATTTTTCGTCAGACTAACGCTGAAATATCATGGTTGGCATGTTTTCGATGAACCCAGCGAAATGGCTGGAGTTGATATTTGCCGGTCCTATAAATTTGTGCTGGCTCTTACTGTTTTGTATATTTACGATGGTTTTTTTGAAATACTTTTGGATGATCTGGGCATCGCAACGGACATGCATCTCTAGCTCTCGAAGTGCGATGATTCGTGCTCTCATGAATATCAGCCTATTTACCTAACCGAACTTAATCTTAGTGAAGGTATCTTGCCAAATAAAAATTTTTTCCATTTAAACACTATTCAGGTTATGAAAGGGGCTTGCTAAATATTATCCAATCTTTATGTCTGATGGGAAAAAAACAATTATTTTTACCAATATTTGGGTATGCAATTCAACAAATTACCGCTAGCACAACACACAGTTTGACATCATACATTTATTATTACTTTTACTACAATTAAAGCAAACAAGCAAAGAGCTTACGACATAGCTTAATAATGAATTCCAATTATAATTTATCAGCGTATTTTCTTCACCCACGATCTCCAACGCACACTAACTAATTCAACCACAAAAATGCAAAATGCCAGTGTCCAAGCGAAACCGAACAAGGGCCACATAAACGAAATATATTCCATACCAAGCGGTTTTTCCAGCACAATATCTGGATGTTTAATCTTCGGTATAACGCCATAGCGCACCGCATCCATATATGTCAAGTCAATCCAATACTTTTGCAAGCCATGATCGGCAATGCGCATAAGAAATAGATCTAACGACTCTTTGAAAATCGAGTTTCGCGGCAGGAAAAAGCAATGGAACACACGTCGCTTCAAGTAGATGCCAGTTCGTCGAAAAATCGGTTGCTTCAGCTTGCGCATTTGCAGCTTAATGTAGTACCAAGTAAAATGGTCGGTGGGATAGGCATAGCTGGTGTTAAAGGCTAAAAGCAAATATCGCGCTTGCTTTGATGAGTTGGCAAATACCAGCGAATGCTCAATGTGTGTACATGCCTCATCACACCACGAACGTAAATAATTGTAGAAACGTTTAGAGATCAGCATTTTGTGACCATCTTCATTTAGATCATCCCAACTCTGCGGAATGCGCGCCGTAGCAGGCTTAGTCATAAATGTATTTAGATTCGCAGTGAATTGCGTGCATATGAATATGGTATATACGGCCGATACGAATGTGATCAAACGAATTGTTAGCAGATACTGCATGTAAGGTGCATACTTTACGGCAAAATTTCCCGACAAGTAGCTGGGTTCCAGAAGCGCGGCGAACAAGTTTTTGTGAAATCGCCTAGCCGAGCGCGCGTACTGCAGACGTCGACACAAATAGAAGAGCACAATAGTCAACAAAGAACTGAGCAGCGAAAGTGTCAGCTGTCGACGATCACCGTAGATGCCGAGAAAACTCCAGAAGGAATTACGCCACACAATTGGCGCAATGATAATCAATCCACTAGATCCGAAAGGCCGTGAAGCGTCGTCAAAATTTATTTGGTGTTCCGAATTCTTGTGATCAGCTGGTATATCGAGCTTATTGCTTCTCATCAGCGCGACGATTTTACCGTCAGCAGTGGCATCGTCCTGTATTACCGGGATTGGGTAACTGAGCGTGGCATTTTTGTACTTCGCATATGTCTCCACTACTTTTTGCATATAGCCACTAATTTTAACTTGATTGTCCACCTCGTATGTGAAAGACCATGGAAATATTTGAGCGGGTGCTGTGCGTATGCCAAAACCTTGTAAATCCTGCATGCGTCGTGGAAACACCGTTACGTGGTTTGCATCAAATGTCTTCACTTCCAATGCGAAACTCGGAAATATGTGGTAACTGTAAAATTTTTTCGTTACTGGAAAGTCTTTAAAGATCCCAACAACATTAAGTAATTTTTCCGTCTCGCAATGAAGAAAGACCTGCCTCAAGTACGGTTCGACTGCTTGGTGTGTTAGGGGCTTAGTATTGATGAGTATGATGCGCTTCTGTCGCATGCGTTCGAGTGTACTGGCGAGTGTCGATAGTTCCGGTTTAAAATTTTCTCCGATCTGTGCAATGATGAGCATATCGCTGCTAAACCTGTTTGCAATTTCTTGTTTGGTTTTGTTAACACTTTGTATTATAACGGGTTTCCAAAAGTGCTCCGTAATAACTTGTAAAAATAAATTGAGTATTTGGCTTTTGCTTGGCTCACCATAGAATAAGCAATTGTCAAAGTTTTCCTCGGCGTCTATTGTCGCTAGAAAATCCTTGTAGCACTGCAGTTCGCTCTTCATAGTATCCTCCGTAAAAACTGTCATTTCAACCGACTGTACATGAATCACTGCAACAATTGCGAAGAGAAGCGGTATTTGCTGAGTGACCGCCATATTGTGAGATTTCGTGAAACTGCCGCGCGTAGTGACTTACTTCGAATGTGGTTCTAGGTACTGTGTTCGGTAGTTTAGTCCATTTTATTTAATCGTAGCAGGTTTACGCTTACCGCTATTTTAAAATAATTTTTCCGCAATTATACTTATCTTTGATGATGTATTACAGTAATGCATTTATGACTTTTTTAATTGACCAATTCTATAATTGTCTGAAAGTATTTGCAGAGTTCACCACGACGAGTCCCTTTATGGTTTTATAATATAACGGACACGGTCAGGAAAGTTTTTACAAAATTTAAGGCAATTTAAGTGAGTGAGAATTCTTCTTCGAATTGGTACTTGAAAAAAAATTTTGGGTATTCTTATAACCTGGCTAAGTCACTAAGAGATATGCTTCTGCGATTTTTGAACATCAGTTTTTTCCAATCAAATTTTCTCGAAAATTTAGCTAAGTAAATTAAGGGGGGTATTCTACTCTAGAAATCAAATTTTGGGCAGTTTTTTGAATTTTATTTAAAAAAAAAACAAAGATATTTTTACCATCCTTTTTTTATGGTATTTTTATTGATATCTTAAGAATACAGAAAACAAATTTAAAAAAAAATATTAAAAATTAAAATAATTAGAGGGGGAGGAGAGACAGGTGTAAACAAAACGGCGCATCCTGGTGACATTGATCCTGACTTCCTAGTGGTCTGAAAAAAAAAATCAAAAGAAATTCTTAATCAGTAAGTATGCCGGACTATAGGAACACGAAATTTTTTTTTTTTTTAAATGGCGTCTGCCTGAAAATAAAAATAATTTTTTACGCTTTTTTTTTTAAATTCCTGATTTTTTTTTTTTTAATATTAAAAACAAAAATTTTGACATGATGCTAGTAGGAATGATAAAGAATTATATAAAGAAGGTTCATACAAAATTTCAAGTAAATCGGATGTATAGAACTTGAGATAATGCCGGTACTGTTTGGAAAAAAGTAGTTTGGAGAAAAAGTTTAAAGTTTAGGGGACAATTCTAGTGAACACGGACGCCACCTCACAAAATCGGCTGTATCTCCGAAAATAAGTCGAATTTTGAAAGTCTAAACTTTAAATATTTGAAAAAAAATCGAATTTTTCAAAATTCTAGAGTAGAATACCCCCTTAACTAGTTCACTGAAGTAGCAAAGTCTTTTAAAGTCCTCTAAGCATACCAACTGGTTTTCCAATCTAGTTAATATGCTCTCTAAGTGTCGCTTCGGCCATTTTAATATGTTTATGATCTGTTATTATTTAAAATATATTTAGTAATATTTACAATTCCATCATGGAAATATATATGCAAGAACTACGTTTACGAATTATTCAAATTTATTATCAACTCAATCGTTTTGATCGGTCGTAATAATCGTCCACCTGTTCTTGCTATTCGTCGGACTGTTGAAATTTTCGAGCGTACATTTTCCATGCAAAGTGTTCAAGTGCCAATAAGCCAAAGAACCGCTTGAAGTAATGAAAATATTGCTGGCATTCAGGCAAGTGTTGCTGAAGACCACAAATTGTCGAATCCAAAACGTTCTCAAGCATTGGGACTGCCTCAAACCACAACCTGGATGAGAAAGGATTTCAGCTTGCATCCGTATGAAATTGCTCCCACTCAAGAACTGAATCCATTGTACTAACGTAAGCGCGGTAAATTTCCCCATTTTGCTTTGGACTACTTGAAAACCATAACAAGTTTTTTAAGATTATCTTATTTTCTGGTGAGGTTCAGTTTCATTTGAGTGGTGCGTTAAATAAACAAAATTTGCGAATCTGGTGCGAAGAAAATCCACAAGTTATCAATGAGCAACCATTATATTCACCTAAATTGACAGTTTTGTGTGGTTTTTGATCTGGTGGAATCATCGTTGCGTATTTCTTTCGAAATAAAGCTGGTGACACCGTCTCTGTCAATGGTGAGCGGTATAGATTGATGATAACCAACTTTTTATGTCCGCGATTGGAAGAAGTTGATCTTAACAACATCTGCTCCCAGCAAGATGGGTCTACGTTCCACACAACACGTATAACAACTGAATTATTGCGAGGAAAGTTTGGAAATTCGATTATGTCAAGAAATTGTGATATTGAATGTCCTCCAAGAAATTGTGAGTTAACACCATTAGACTACTTCTGGTAGGGTTATTTGAAGTCACTGGTCTTTAGCAATAAATCAGACTCCTTTCAAGCTTTGGAAGTCATTATTGAACGTGTTTTTCATGACAAAGACGATTTATTTACCAGAAAAAGTACTTAAATATACAATTAATTTTTGCAAAAACAGTCGCGGAAGCCATTTGAATGATGTTATATTCAGAACTTAATTGTATAGATTGATAGAATTAAAAAACAGTCATAACACTCTTATTGGAAAACCCTGTATAAATGATTAGTGTGTTGAGCTGATTGGAATTAACCTCGCCGGACTGTCTGTCTCGTCTGTTTGTATATTTGCTAACTAGTCCTTCAGTTTATTGAGATATTAATCTGCAATTTTTTTATTGTCTAAGTCTAATGATGCATTCTCCAAATAAATTATTTAGATCTGACCACACAATGAACAAGCGGAATTAAGTGCTTGTATGGAAAATAACTTACCGATCTAAATTCTTAAAAGCAATATATATTATATTAGGTTGTCAAAAAAGTCTTGCGGTATTTTCGCTAGTTGGCATTGAAATCGTGTAGTTCTAGTTTTATTCGTCGCATCGGGTCATGCTATATCTTTTTGGAAAGCTCATTTCACGCGCTAACACGTGTTTGATCGATTGTCGTTTCTTTTAAGTCGTTCGTGAGTTATAGCGTTGCAAACATGGAGCAAAATAAAGAGAAAATACGGCATATTTTACAGTAATACTACGATAAAGGCAAAAATGCATCTCAAGCCGCCAATAAAATTTGTGCAGTTTATGGACCTGTTACAGTTTCCATTTTCACCGCACAACGATGGTTTCAACGTTTTCGTTCTGGTGTAGAGGTGGGCGAAGATTCGCCACGCTCCGGAAGGCCTGTCGTCGAAAACTGCGATAAAATCGCTGAATTGGTCGAAAGAGACCGGCGTAGAAGTCATCAAACCGTTATAAACTATTTGAAGAAGCTTGGAGTCACTAAGAAGCTCGATGTATGGGTGCCACACGAATTAATTCAATAAATATACTGCAAGACTTTTTTGACAACCCATTATATTTGTGAATGGTATTTTAAGTTTGATGCAACCGAATTTAACATTTTTTCTTTAATAGTTGCCTTCCGTACTTATCTTACTGGGTACGCATGTGGCGTTGAATAAGTTTGCCACTTTTTTATTATTTGTCTTTTTTTACATAATCCTACCCAATGAAACTTTGGTTGGTGAATCCACCGTGAATGAATTTACATTAATTTCGGAGACCCACCTGAACCATTTCAAATTTGCAAATTCGGTATAAAAATTAGTGAAATCGGACTAAAATCACGCGCACTTCGCAAATAATATAATTTTAAATTCATTTTGATGCTTTCACTTTCTGTAATGAGATAAAACTTATCTCGAATGATGCTTTTAGAGTATGACACCTTATGGAGAAAAATTGTGCAAATCGTGCCAAAACTGTTCAAGCCCCTAAGAACCGAATATGAGGACACCAGTGCTCAACTTGTGTGAGATTCCTGTATAATTCTGATTCAGAGAGAATCTTTACCTCATAATAATATCTTTGCGTATCAAAAATGATGAATCGGGTCAATACTTCTTAGAGCCTCCTTGTACCTAATATAAAGATTGTCGAACTACCGGCTACTTTATACCGCATTATCGGCCAATATGCGAGTTATTGAGAAATCGTATTTTTATATTAACAATGCATCCTTGTGCTGAGAATGAATAAAATCGGGTGAAAACTTGCCTTAGGCGCCATATAACTAATGCCTTAAATACATGAAGGTACTTCCCTGGCTTTTAACCTTGCAATTTGTAGTCGATTATACCCGAACTTAACTTCCCCTTACTTGTTAACATCCATATCGCTTTATATCTTATGAAATGACAATTGTCAGATTTCAGGCAGAAATACAAGGTCTGTCGCAAAACAGGATTATTAAAAAAACAACAAAAAATTAATATTTTTCAAAAATAAAATTTTTTTATTCAAAGTAGTTTCCTTGTGCTTCGATACAGCATTTAGCCCGGTCAATTAGCATTTCAAATGAGTGTTTAAGGTCATTTTTCGGAATGCTCTTGAGAAAATCGGTCGTCGCCTTTTGGATAGCTGAAATGTTCTGAAACCAGTGTCCTTTCATGGGCAAATGAAGTTTTCCAAATAGGTAAAAATCACAGGGTGCCAGATCATGTGAGTAGGGTGAGTGATTAATCACCAGTCACAATCGAATATTTGTAGTTTATGTCCTTTCTCGACTCCTTATTCAAATCCTTACAATGTTTGATTCGTAGCAATTTTTGCTCTTCAGTCAATTTGTGCGAAACAAACTTGAAGCACACCTTCCGTAGACCCAATTAATCTATCAAAATGCGATGAATGGAGTCCTTGGTGATATTTAACTCCATTTCATTCTTAATAAATTCCTGCACTTTTTCAATATTATTTTGGGTAATCACTGATTTTGGTCGGCCCGACTTCTGATCGTCACAGAGGTCCTCACGACCTTCTTGGAATCGCGGGATAGGCACTGATCACCATAAACTTTTTTTTATCATTTGAAATGTTTCAGTTAACATTTTCCCAAGTTTAAAACAAAATTTAATATTTGCTCTTTGTTCAAAATGCATTTTATGACCGATGACCAAAAGTTGCTGTCACTTTTTGATCGATGACATCGATTGTAGTTATCCAATTGTCTTAAAATTTTTACGAAATGACAAAAAGAGATCAAACTTTTTATTTCATTTACCCAACAATAGGTGGCGCCACCAGAAACAGTTATATTTAAAAAGTTCTGTTTCTTTTGCGACAGACCTTGTACTCGTATATATAGTAAGTCTCATACAAGTTAAAATGGATAATACTGTGTAGTGTAATTTATATTA
Organism: Bactrocera correcta; assembly: GCA_027475135.1. NCBI lineage: Eukaryota > Metazoa > Arthropoda > Insecta > Diptera > Tephritidae > Bactrocera > Bactrocera correcta. The sequence goes on from CM050327.1 coordinate 24,937,109, forward strand.
TTATTACAATTGGATTTTGTTCCTGTACACCGAGTATTTAAGGAAAAATATCGACCTAACTATGATCGCCTTCTAGAAGTGATTGCCAAAAATTTTATCTACAATTATTTAGTTCAGAACTGGTAGTTGTAAGCTGTTATTTTTGCTAACTACGTTGATGTTTCATTCAATACATATACCTATCAATGTACACGCAGGAGTATTTCTATACGCATTTTATATACTCTAGTTTGTGCTCTAAATTTCTTCTGTTCTTCGGTTCATCCAGTTGTCTATTATACGCTGTAGTAATGACATTTTACAAACGTCATTATTTATTCCAATATTTTCAACTCCACTTTGGCGCTACAAAAAAAGTTTCATTCACAGCAGTTTTCAACTCAAGCCCACAACTTTTGTTCAATTGACATTATGCATTTTCACACTTATGTACATACATACATGCGATGTTTCGCAATCAGTGTTATGCAATCGCATATATTTACAAACAAGTTCATACATTTTTTCAAATACGAAGGCAGTTAGTTAACCAAAACAGATCATAAAAACCCAATAAAAGTAAATGGCTTTTTCAAAAGCGCGTAAAAAGTTCAAACTGTTGACTTTTATTGAATCAAATGCGAAGTTAAAAAAATGTGAAAAATGCTGTGCGAACGTCATGTAATTAAGCAAAATATGTAAATCATGCCGCAAATATTTTAATGAAATGTGCCTGTAATAGCAGTAACTGATAAATAGCAGATTAAACAAATGAGATAACCGACTTTTGTAGTATTATTTTATTTTTAAAATAAAAGTTTTGCTGAGCCATCGAATTCCAGCGAAATAATAGTAAAATAATTAAATAATTTGTATGCACGTAAGTTGTATTTTCTACTTAATAATTTTTACTTTAAAATTAATAAATGGGAGTAATTTGGGTTAATTAGTTAGCACGCAGAGAGCGTCTTATGAATTTCTTAATTTAAGGGGTTGGGGGTAGTCAGAGACACGAAAAAATGTGAGTTTTCAATATTTTTTTTTTGCAACTAAATCATGTTATTTTACAAAAGCAGTAATATGGCATTATTATAGGATGCGTTGACTTAAAGTCACGAGAATTTCAAAAAAAAAATTTAATTTCCGAAGTTATAGTTGTTTGTGTTGACCCTGTTCCAAAAAAAAGGTACTTGCGGTGACAAGCATAAGTCCTTAGAGATTCATATAAAAACAATCGGACAAAAAAAATTAGTTTTATAAATAGATAATCTCGGGCCTGATCGAAGGATTTTATTTCGTTTTCAAAATTAACAAAATGGTGGCCTCAGGAATTTTTTTTTTAAATTTTTACGAAAAATACAACAGTTAATTGGTTTTAAAAAATCGAAATTTTCGAAAAAATAAAAATCCTTCGATCAGGCTCGGGTTTATTATGTATTCTAAAAGCTGTATAAATTTCACTAAAATCTACTGAACGGTTTTCGAGTTACAGTTGTCACCGATTCAAAAGACATAGTTTTGAGAAAAACGCGTTTAAAGTTTCACACCAGTGCTTTGAAGTGCCTGAGCTCTCTTTATTATTTGTCGAATAACTCAAAAACTAATTGTCGAATCAATGTGAAATTTTCAGGGAATATTTTATGACATTACTCTTAACGAAAATGCAAAAAAAAAAAATATATTTTTTGAAAATTCTAACTACCTCTAACCCCTTAAAAAAGGTTGGTCGGTTTTCAAAAATTTTCTGCAAATTAGCCGGCCGCACCTCGTCCATAACCAGAGTGTTAGTTTCCAATTGCTCAATCGTAGCTGGTATATCAGCACAGATCATTGACTTGGAAAACTTCCAAAAGCAATAGTCTAACTTAGTTAAATGACTAGGTGAATAATTGACAAAATCATCATACGTGTCGTTAACCGGAATCTCATCCCTAAAAATTGATGATATCATCAATTGGACACAACCCTCTTAATTGATAATTTGCCTTTGGCATTCGGCTTGTAGAGTCTTTTCAGTATTGTTTGCACTTCAAATGTAATACATGTTTTTTCTTGTTTATTGACTAAAGTGCGATCCATTTCGAGGTTCCCAAGTTTTTCACAGAAAAAACACAGAAACTTCAAAATAATGGAGAATGTTTATTATCTTTCGAGAGAACATGCTTAAGATTTATTTTTTGAAGATTATCTCTTTCAAATGTTGGTCGCGGCTACGTCTCAGATGGTCCATCCGTTGAGTCCATTTTTCGATGACGTGTTCGAGCATAACACTGGTAACTGGCGAATGACATGCGTAATCTTTTGCTCCAAGGCTGAATCGAAGCGAGATTGTCCGAATAGTCTTCAGACTTTATATATCCACACAGAAAAAAATTTAATGATGTGATAGTGTGATATCGCACGGTCTTGGTGGCCAATCGACTGGCTTAAAGCGAGCTCACCGAAGGGAACTCTCAATAAATCTATTTATTGATGCGATGTATGTGAAGTGGCGGAACCAAATGTCACCGAGATCATTAGCTTCAACTTTAGACATTAAATAGTCGGTTACCATGGCGCAATAACGGTAGTCATTGACGGTTACGCTCTCACCGGTATCCTTTTTGAAGAAATATGAACCAATAATTCCAACGGCTCACGAATCACACCAAACCGTTGTTTTTTCTGGATGAAATGACAGCTCTTTAATCTTTTCAGATTGCCCTGCCTTCTAATTGCGGCAATTTTGTTTGTTTACATACCCATTGAGCAGAAAAGGATCTCATCGCTGAACAAAATTTTGCTCGAAAACTTCGGATCGTTTTGGAACTTTTTACGACCCCATAGAGCGAAGCGATGTCACTTGAGAAGATCGAAGGGCTTCAGTTTTAGCACAATCTATATTTGGTACGCTTTCTTCACTGCGTGCTAGACGTGGTCTATTTGGTCGAATATTATCTAATAATCTCCCAAGATGGGAGATGGTGTTGCGAATAGTATGCTCTGTGGGCCGATTATGTTGACCATAAGTTGAGCGATTCTCGCGAAACATACACTTTACACAACGTGAAATTCCATACCTACATTTTCTTAATTAACGCAAGGAGTTTATGCTAGCTTTTGGTCAAAATTTGAAGAAAAAATTCGCTTTAATTTACTCTTTCATTTTGTAAACATTTGTAGAAGAGCATTGTTCAACTTATTTAAAAGTCAATACCTTATCGTACGCTTTAACTTACACGAACATGTTTGAATACAAATGATAACGGAAAACAAGTTTGAAAACATGAATCTTCGCTTTGTAATTAGTGCAACAACGAACCAGTAAAGAGTTACTATCATTCAAGCCAGGTAAACATTTAAGCTATTGCTGGCCAACGAAGAATGAAGAAGCGAAAAGAGAAAAAGCTCAACGATAAATATTAAGCGGCTCAATGGTCTAGGGGTATGATTCTCGCTTTGGGTGCGAGAGGTCCCGGGTTCAAATCCCGGTTGAGCCCAAATATTTTTTCAAATTTGTTTAATAATTTAATATTATATTTTATATTATTTAAAATAAAATTTTTTTTGGGGAATAATTTGTTGTTGTGCAAGTAATATATAAGTTGACTTTAAGTCAAAATTAAAATAAATACAAAACCAAGCACCGAAAACTCTCTCCTAAATATATAATTTTTTTTTTTTTGCTGAGTATAATTTAAAACACTTTTAAAGTATTTTGAACTAAAAGTAAAAATTATTAAAAAAAAATATATATATAAATTACATTGTGTATAAAATTTTCGGCATCCGAAGCTTGGACAAATTATGACTGGAAATATTACTGATAATTATGTTAAAAATGGCTTAAACAGACGCTATATTGGTTTGGGTGTATGCTTAGGTTTTGATCAAGAAATCTAGCTCAAGTTGAATAACTATTAATTAGTGGTCGTAAAAACTTATAGAGATGACCTGAAGTAGTGAAGCAGAACTTAAATTATATAATGTCATCGTAAACTCAAAATAAGATCCCACCTCATTAGCCTAACCCTCTGTCTATAAAAATAAAGTACCTCAGAATTGACTATACAAGACTAAATTAAAAGACAAATATTAGTAACTTAATAGAGAGAGCATATAGCCATAAGATAAGTGTTTGGCAGCGCTACTATCCTAGTTAGATCGAGAATGGTAAGACAAAGTCAATGACAGTATATATTCTGTTCTCGGGCACTTGAAGAGGAGAGAACAGATTTATTAAAATGTGTATCTTAACCAATCTCAGAATTACGGGATGACCTAGTTGCATACGATTTCATCTTGCTTGCAATTATATAAGTCGCATTTACTTGGAAGATGGGAGTGACTATCCAGGTTTAGAGAAATGAGAAAAATCTAGTACAAAAATTGTCACCAGACGTTATAAATAGCTCTCGCTCGGAATAGTGCCAGCACGACGACCAATCAATCGCCTCTGTCGATTACCGATGGTTCAATTGCTCGAACTCTCCAGGTTTATATCTTGAGTGACATCTTCTTCTTTTTCTTAATTGGCGTAGACGCCGCTTACGCTCAATAGAACCTTATATCGAACTGTGGCGTCTCTCAATTTATGGACTGATCAGAGCATACTATACATAATTCCAATTGTCGGGCATGCATTCGTCCCATCATATTCTAAAAAAAGTGAGATCACTTGCGGGAGGACCTCGGTTGGTGCAAGCAGAAATAAATAGATCTTTATCTTGATTGCGATCGGTCAGTTTGTGTGACAGCTATATCCTGTATTGGCAAACTGTTTAGGAATATAATAGTTAATATAATTATATATCGTCAGGTTTCCTTTATGGGAACCATAATGGCTTCACAAGTTGGAAAGGGCTTAAGTCGATATAACTTATATGTAACTTTTAAGAAAAACGCTATGTGCTCCACCTATCGACTCGCAGTTCTCAAGTATTTGAGAATATTTCAACCCTGACAAAATTGTATATATATTGTCTGAACTATTCTGCTCTGTTTTTTGATATTTTCTCTTCTCGGATAATCGGCTGTTGCAAAAGGTGCGTGGGCTGAGATACTGGCTACCTGTCGGTGGGCTATTGTTTCAAATATTTGCAAAGAAAAAATCTGAAAAAACTTCAGAAGCGCGTTTCGATTGAAGAATTCAAAAAAACCATAATTCTTCAATGAAAACCGTAAAACTAAATCCGGCGCTAAAATATGCAGTTGCATGCCATATTTTTAGAAAGATTTTTAGTTCTAAATGAATTCTACATGCATACCTGTGTCCATACGGTCACTCGCTATATTTCATTTGAATATTTTCACGCAATTTCATTTATTGTTTACTGTCACACCATTGCGCCACCCCAGCAGCGAGCGTGAATAATGTATATCCATTGGCGCCCAACGCCAGCACGTGTGTCCGTCCATTTATACATGCATATAAATATGTATATATAAACGACTGATTGTGTTTATTTATGTAAAAGCCCGTTAGGATTGTAATGGACAGTTGGTTAGCAGGCAGGTGAAAATCAATGCTCAGTGTGAATTTCATTTAGCGAAGGAGTGTGGTGCTCGGTGTGGGCTTGTCAGCGCTTAGGGGCCAACGATGAGTTGTCACTGGTCGGCAGTGACCAGTGACTTTATTGCATTTTGAAAGCTTAGCTTCGGCCACAAAAGTAAAATCATGTTGTGAGTCCATAAATTTTACATTTACCATCGCAGAGGAATTTGAAGTACCCGCTCGCTTCCACATATTGTTTTTGTAGTCCCAACGAACAAAAAAAAATGCTGACCTGTTATTGAGTGTTGCTGACGTTCGCGATTGAATATTTGATCGATGTTATATTTTATGCGATTGCAATTGCATTTGATTACTAGTTTTGCACATATTCATCTATATGTTAATATAAAGGAATGTAGTTTGTGACATATACACTAATTTTACAATGATATTTAATAATTTTTTAATTAAAAATAGAATGGTGATTTTGTTTTCAATGAATTTACAAATATAATGGCGCTGAAATGATTTTGAGTTGACTATAAGAAGAGCGAATTCCTTTAAGAGTGTAGGAAGATAACAAAATTCAGAAAATTATTTGAGTTTTACAATTTTTCCTTTTCAATTGCAAGCTGTTCTGATATAAATTGGTTTACGAAAGTTTGAATGTTATTATGTTTCATACGTTATTTCGCGTAATAGCCATCAGTTTACAGTCAATACGAAACCATTAAATAATTTTGGTTTCTGAGTTGGTTAGACAATTCTTCGAAATCAAAATTCTATACAATTCTAATTTTTAATGCTCGAAATTTTGATATTTTGCATAGAAATTTTTAATTAATTTCTCAAGTTGTAAATAGTCGGAAATATATTCGAAAGCAGGCAACGTTTCATTTTGTTGCTCAGGACATCCAGAGACAGTATGACGACCATCAAAACGCAGGAATGAATATCTTGATGCTGTTTTAGATAGTTTGGTCTAAAATCTACAAAAGTTTTTGAGGTTCCCAGCACTTGGCGTAAACAGAATCAATATTCCTCGACGCTATAAAATAATTCATATTATTTTTTTGTTTTATCGTGGCTTTTTTGATATTGTGACAAAGTTTTACTTAGACTCGGCAATGACAAAGTATGTGAGTATAACAATATCCCGAAATGAACGCAGATCCCCTTGCCAGTTATACCTTCGCCGAATCAGGATACATAGGCGACACTGACATTAACTGCCCCAACAAATTTGTAATAGGCTCTGAGAGCTTTGTCGATTTATTAGAGTCCGGTTTCGGCAGTCGACATTTAACTAAACCCAACTTGATAACCAAAAAGTTCAACCAATTATGATATTTTATTCGAACGTTCAGCGTCATCATCAAATAAGAAATGGGTAAAAGTCTGTGTTCTCTTCTTCTTCTTTACTGGCGTAGACACCACCTACTCGATTATAGCCGGGTTAACAACAGCGCGCCAGTTTTTTCTTCTTTTCACTACTTAGCGCCAATTGGAGATTCCATGCGAAGCCAGGTCCTTCTCCAACTGGCCTTTGTAACGGAGTGGAGATCTTCTTCTTTCTCTGCTTCTCCGGCGGGTACTGCTTCGAATACTTCCAGAGCTGGAGTGTTTTCGTCCGTTTAGACAACATGACCTGCTGGCTAAGTAGCCGCTGTCTTTTAATTCGCTGAACTATGCCAATGTTGTCGTATATCTTATATAGCTCATCGTTCTATTGAATTCGATATTTGCCATGGCCAACGCGCAAAGGACCATAACTCTTTCGCAGAACTTTTCTCTCGAAAATTCGCAACGTCGACTCATCAGTAGTTGTCATCGGTCACTAGATCACCTCTGGGAGTAAAAGTATGCTCCGATCTTGAAACTTGCTGTTAGTCGCCGCATTCTTTCGTAGAATTAGCGTTGCCCCAGTTGACCAGTTTTTCAAGCTTTTTATACTCACATATTTCGTCCTCTTTCTCTTTCTGTCTGCAAATGGGTCTCGATTCTCTCTTCAACTCTGGGTATTTATCCCATCCCGCAAGTGTTGTGGTTTATCGTAACGTTTCGAGGTATGTTTTCTCTCTCCTCTACGACACGGTACTCCTCATCATACCAGCTGTTCTTTTACATTTTCCGGAAACCAATGTTTATGATTGTAGCTGTATGTAAGGACCTCGAATACCGTCTCATAGTTCCCTTATGCCGAGTTGTTGACGAGTGCTCTTGGAGAGCAGGAGTGCAAGTCGAGTAGAAAATGTTTCGGCTGTCTGTTGTGATTGCAGCTTCTCGACGTCGAACCTTCTTTGTGTTTGTTGACGTGCGTTTTTGCTGCACAGAGGAGGGTTCGAATCTTTTCCGCAACAACATAGTGGTTTGAGTCGATGTTAGGAACGGAGCGCACGCACATCTAAAACACTGGAGACTTGTTTCCCGTCCATCACATAATGATGGATCTGGTTGGTGGTTTTTCGATCCGGAGACAGCCAGGTGGCTTGATTAATTTTCTTATGCGAGAATCTATTAGTACAGATAACCATATTTCGGGCCCCGGCGAAGTCGATCATCTCCCATCCATTTGGGGATGTTTCATTGTGGGGGCTGAATTTACCGACCGTAGTGCCAAAGATACCTTCTTTGCCCACCCTGGCATTGAAGTCGCCAAGCACGATTTTGACATCGTGGCGGGGGCATCTCTCATAGACGTTCATCCACTAGGATGAATGACAATACTCGGCGATAGAGTCTCCCTCCCACCACGAATCCCACTTCAAATTTGTGATCTATATATGGCCACTGTAGTAAATGTCACAAGGATCTACTCGTCTCTGTCCTTGTCCCGTCCATTGCATTTCTTGGACGGCGGGGCAGCTGCACTTTCCCAATTAAGGGACCGGACATTCCAGGTGCATGCCCTCAAATCGTAGTCCTTAAGTTGTTTGCCATGGTGGTCATCAAAGGGGGGATCTCTCATTCGAGGCTGTTTCGCCTTCTCACTTTAGCTCACTTTCAATCGGATCGGCTACCCAGAGGATAATTGTTTAAATACCGGCGGTCCTGAGCTGCTTGAGCCATACGTAAAAAATCATTTCTGGCCACTCCCAAATGAATGGCGATCAGAGAACCCCAACGGGATAAATTATGGACCGGTTTCATTCACTTTTGGCAAATATAGTCACTTAATGCTAATAATATTTTATGAAGTGTAATACATTTCGTGGTTCCCTATTTGCTTAAAGAAAATACACAGAACCTTCATATTTAATGAGGATTTTTTATTAATATTAAGTAAGAACATTCTTTGGCATTTACTTTTAGAAGATTATCTCCTTCAAATGTTGGCCGCGGCTACGTTTCAGATGGTCCATCCGTTGATAATGGTCGTCATTGACGGTTACGTTCTCATCGATATCATATTTGAAAAAATAAGGACCAATGATTCCATCGACACACAAACCACATCAAACTAATCTTTTTATGGATGAAATGACAGCTCTTGAATCTCTTCTTGTTCTTCGTCACAAATGCGACAATTTTACTCGTTTACATACCCATTGAGCCAGAAATAGGCCTCGTCGCTGAACAAAATTTGGCTCGAAAATATCGGATCTTCCCAGAACTTTTCAAAAGCATATAGACTGAAGCGATGTCGCTTGGGAAGGTCGAGCAACTTTAGTTCATGCACAAGCTATATTTTGTACGCTGTCAATTTAAGATCTTGACGTAAAATACGCCAAGTCGTTCCATATGTCAGTCCGAGTTGCTGTGAACGGCGCCGACTTCACTCTCCACGGTCTTCGTGCACACTCTCGGCTACGGCTGCTATATTTTCTTCTCTGCGTGCTGGTACTTAGTCTATTCGATCGAATATTATCCAGTAATTAATGCTGGGTCTCAAGATGAGTGGTGGTGTTGCAAATAATATTTTGACTATTTTGAAGTCAACCACATTAATGTAGACGATTGAATAAATATTTTTTTTTCAAAACACGAAAAAACACCTAAGTATATTAATGGAAAATGGTCTTATATGAAGTATATTTAAAAACTATGCCGGGCCTTAATACAAGTCCATGAAATATCCGTATGATCTAGACACATATTTTATAAATATTTTAACCTGGTTTGGTGCTTTCGATTTTCAGATATTTTTTAGGCTTAATTAACATGACTTACACTAACTAAATTTAACTTAAGCTTAATAAAAATATATTCAAAAACAGTAATTTACATACAGGTATCTAAATTTATTGCCAAAACTAAACGAATCTGCCTTTTCGCACCCATTTACATATTTACTACATAAATTTGTATGTATATTTGAATAACAACAATCGCACCAAGAGTGTTGATATATTTATTACTCGTGCGCTAACGGGTGTGTGTGTTTCCTTCACATATAAATTTGTTCCGCCATTTACAATGCAAATTGCTTTGCGAAATAAACAGTTTACTGATAATTTCCGCTTGTTTTGGAGCTGCGCAGCTCAACCCAAGTGGGAGCCGCGTTGCTGCTGCTCGCTGCCGGCTATGTAACGTTGGTGATTTATCACCGATAAGATTAGAAAATGGTGTTGCAGAGGACTGTTATCACTGAATTTACAACGATAAATTTGCAGTGAATAGAAAAATTTCGCATAACCGTTAATAATTACTTTTATATATAAAATATATTAGCATGTGTTATGTAAGCAAAAATATACTAAATTTGATATGGTTCTACTTGTATTAGTACCAACCGTGATAATATTTCTTTTACGGTTATTTACTGCGAAGCAATAATAAAACAACAACAAAAAATGGAAAAACGAACATAAAAAATTGTGCATTATAATAAATTATGCATACTTTTTGCACGCCAATAGTCAGGTTAAATTGGTTTACGAAACACTATAGCATACCATTAGGCGAAAGTTAAAATAATGAGGATTTAAATTCGTCCACAAAGCGCTATTAACCGAAGATAAGTAAGACATTAAACTGTAATTTTGCAGAGAATAGATAATAAATAAAATTGGGTCAGTACTATCAGACCGGATTCAAAGGAGGGAAATGGGGCACATCTGACGAAGAAAAACCAAGAATGTGACTACTGTTTTTTCTAATTAGTAGAATTTAATATCGGAAGGTCGATTTGAAGTTTTTCCACCATGATATTAAACTGTATAAAGACTACTCTATTTAATTTAAAGGGGTATTCTTGTCTAGAAGTTTTAAAATATAGATATTTTTTATATTTTTAAGTTTAGCTATTCAAAAATATGTGTACAAGAGGAGTTTTCAAAATTCAAATTATTTTCGGAGATATAGGCATTTTTCTGACCCCACATCCAAACTGGTTCGGCCGGAACGCGAAACTTTAAACGCGTTTTTCTCAAAACTGACTTTTTCGGAATGATGCCCACGATTTCTCAGGTTCTACTGGACCGATTTACTTGAAATTTTTATAGAGTCTTCTTTATAAGCTTGCCTATGGTTGGAACTAGCCCCATCCCAAAATTTTCATTTTTATTATTATTTAAAAATATTCGAAATAGTCAGAAAAAGTGATCAAACAAAAAAAAATTTTTTTTCAGGCAGTCGCCATTTTGTGAAAAAAAAATGTTTCCCACTTTTCCGTAGTTCCGACCATTGCGACATTATTCTAGATTAATAATCTTTTTTTTTTTGGTTTCAGATAACTAGGAGGGTTGAAATCATGCGCATGGTCACGTGGAAATTTTTAGAGACCCCCCACTTCGTCAGCTCAAAATTTTTGAAATTTTTTACTTTTTTAGTTTCTAATTTTTTTCTGTACTCTTCAAAAATTAGTAAATAACTACTAAAAAAATGGATAGTAAAAATATTAATTGCCGTTTTTTACGACACTTTAAAAATTACCTGAAATTTATGCTTCTAGACTAGAATACCCCCTTAATAATCTTTATGTCTCAAGTAATTGTTTATTTACCCAAAATCAACATAATCGCCAAGTAGAGTCAGTAATTTGAGCAACCATGAATCGGTTTCACACCACATTTACTCTAATGCATAATACACAACATCCTCAGAGACGTCGTACAGTGCTGCTGTAGGGCAGAGTGGCATGGCCTCCAAGATCGTGTGATTTATCACTGCTGGACTGTTTTTTGTGAGGTTACGTGAAATTGCTTGTCTACACAGATAAGTACGAGACGATTAACGACTTAGAAGAGAGTATTTGACACATTTTTGGTGACATACTGCCAAAATTGCTTCAAAAGGTGGTCGAAAATTGCGGCGGTCATTTGCCCGAAATCATTTTGAGAACATAAGATTTTTATAGATTTTCTATCAGTTGGCTCTTTATCAAAAATGGTGTTTAAACTATTAAGTTTCTTAATCGATATTTCATTCAGAATTTATCGAAGCAAATAAAATAAGATTTGTAAAGAAGTGCACACCCAGAAAGTAGTTTTTGCATAAGTCTAATAAATTAATATCTATAGAGAAAAAATCTAATCTCATATTTTTTTTGTTATATCATTGCAGCAAACGTCCATCAACCAACCACCTAATCTAAGTAAATAGCTGTCAAAATGTTGGCCATGTCACAAGGTTTCTTCGATAATCCATATGCTCAAATACGTGCGCCAGCAACAGCGATGCGCCCACCACGTGGCGACAGTCCGCTCAACAGCACATCGGCACTCGATTTGCAGACATCGAGCCGAGCACAGGTGCCGCCACCGCCACCGCCGCCGCCGAGGTAAGGTTACGCCAAGCGGCGCGAAAAGACAAAAACCAAAAACAAAAGAAATATAAAATTTAAATAAAACGAAATAAAGAAATTTGAGATCGGTTGGCGAAAAAAGATTCTCTTCGCCGAAACAGCTCTGCAATCAACATACCATAAATATATAGAGCATTTGGAAAAAGAGAGAGCGAAAGATACTCCTAAATTAACGAATAAATGCTACAATCAACAATTGCATAAAAACCTCTTTGTACGAATTTTTCAAAAATTTCTCTTAAAAAAAGTTTCTCTTAAAAACCAAAAGCGAAAATTTTGAAACTTTAAATATTGGAAATAAAACAATCCAAACGGCTTCAGTTGCAGACTTAAAGGCAACTAATATGTATACGTAACTCATAATCGAATTTTGAAGCATTTTTGATAAAATTGAAATGTATTCACTCTCGCATTTTACTAGCATTTAAAAATATAGTATATGTATGTGTTGTTAAAAATATCCTTTTTTGTAATTGAATAACAAGTAGATATAAATTTTGGTTGGTACTCTCTATATATAAATATATATATATACATGCTGCGCTGGAATTCTAAAATACGTAGCTAAGCTAAGAGTAGACTTTATCACACTTTTATCATAGTTATACATACATATAAAAAAATTATAACCTCCAAATAACCTAAATACTAACCACTTTGATTTAACAATATTTTGAATATTCAGTACTGTATATACAACTTTTAAAGGACTCCACGACCCACTTAACTACTTGGTAATAGCAATTTGGTATTGTTTTGAGTGAAATATAGCCCTAAGTGTAGAAATAATGAGATAACGGTAATGGTATTAACTGCTTTAATAAATTAATACCATAAATACTTTAGACGAATTTACAATAAAAAGATAAGTAGAGATGTAGGTATTTTCCATAGAGTTAGCGTTAATCTCATAAAGTTATTTAAATTCCAAAATATGGTTAAAAAATATTACTCATATCAGCCGAGAATTAAAAAAAAAAATTAATTAATTAATGAAATAAAATACAAATATTTAAAAAATGAATAAACAAAATAATTTATAAAATAAAATAGAATAATCAAACAACAAAATAAATAAAAAAAAAACAAAATAAATATATATGTATACTAAAATAACTAAAAATAAAAAATTAAAATAATTAAAATTCTAAAGCAAAAATAAATCTAGGAACAATAATAATTTACAAGAAACGAAGTAATTAATAAAAAATAAAAAAAATATTTTTAAAAACTGAATTTAACACATAAGGTACTAAATATGATAAAACACATAAATACCACAAAAAATAAAAGATACAAAAAAATATAATTGAAACTGTAAAGCAAAAATAATCATAAAAAACTTATTATTGAAAAAAAAATATTAATAATTAAATGTTCAAATTGACAACAAATATAGTTATTTTCTTTTGGTCACACTGAACTAGAAATAGAATCATTCGTTCAATATTGAACCATATCTTCGTGAAAGCATCTGTGATTTATTTAAAACTATTTATTTGCGAATAGTTTTTTTTAAACCCATAATCCAATATTGCTGGATTAATCTCAAAAAATGTAAGTAAAGCAAATACGAATAAGATTTGGACTCCCGACCGACGCTTCTGAATCAGCTGTTTAGCCGGAAATTCTTAGTGCAACGAAGCGAATAATACAGCTGACTGCTTTTCCGGTGAAATTTGTTCGACATTATTTTTAGGCTTTCTTTTTAAAAATATAAAATATTTAAAATAAAAATTTTAGCATAAATATGCTTAATTCTTTAGACTTGTCTCAAATCAACTGGAAAAAGTGGTCTTCATCGGCTAGTACTATCTGTAGTCTAATTACAATTTCACTGTCAATGACATTGGCTGAAATTCAAAAAATCAGCTCAAATGAAGAATGTTAGAAACCATGTTCCCCAATGGTTTCGATCGTTACTTGATATTATTGACGTCATAAATGATAGAAAGAGGAAGATATTTTTAAAATAACCATGAAATGCAATTACATTGAGAAGTTTCTACGTAGGTTGTCTTTTATATATATTTCGGGATCTCATCTCATCCAAAAAATGGCATTATAATGCGAACATCTTTCGAAGTGAATTTACTCAGATATGCAGGCATCGATGGACTTAAATAAATTTTTAATAGGAAGCTTCATGCAACATCAGTATTAAACGATAGTATGGTGAATTTAATCAAGGCCTCAGATCACTCCAAGACGGATTTCGTGTAGGTCCTCCAAAATCCGTTGTTGTTCCGGTAACTATTGATGCTGTGCGCAAACTGATATCATCTTGTAATATCATCATGTAACCTATCCTGAGATTGTGACAACTGTAGACATTAGTGGGACCAGCAAACATTCAATTTTGCATGAACATTTGACAGTAAAAAAATTTGTTCACGTTGGATTCCTTATAATTTTCCCATTCTTCAAATAAGGCCTACGTTGATTGGTCGATAGAAAAATTTGTTTTTATTCTCTAAATCCCGAAATATAAAAGACAAATCTCGCAGAGTATCGTTACCATGGAAGTTTTCGGGAACTGTTGGTTTCACTAAGAACCAGTTCAGATAAAATCATCAATATTTTAGTCTATATGTCGGTGAGACCTATTTTGAAATTAATTTTCTGTAAAACTCCCTACAAAGAATCGTTTCATACCGAAACAGTACGCTGGAAGAGATTAAAAATAACTTGTTCATGGTGTTAATTCATGTGGCTGTTCTTAGAGGCGTTAATAACCGAAATTTATGCATTGTGACAAAACAGTACCGTGAAAAATATTATTTCAAAGTAATCTGCACTAGATGTAATAACTTATGCCTACGATTTTTCCAGTCCTCGAAACACTTTTCATAAGCACTTTTTGAGATGGCCTTCAGCTCCTTCAGCGAATTTAGTTTTATCTCTTCGATCGACTGAAACGGTAGTTTCAGTTTGAGTAACACGAAAAAATCACATGGAGCCAAATCTGGTGAATATGGCTGTTTAATGGATGGTGTTCATTACGTTTTTGCCTTCAAATTCGGTCACAATCGTACTTTTATGAAAAAATTTCAGATTTATCGGGAAGAGTCAAGCAAGAATGCGTTTCATACCCAAAATATCCGCCAAAACCATGCGAACGGACTCGTGAAAGATGTCAAATTCTCTTGCCATTTTCTAACACTTGCCTGACGATCTTTAACCGCCCTATCCTTCACTTTTTTTTTTGTAATTTTCGTTAGTTGAAGAGGTCGAAGGTCGTCCAGAACGAGGCATGTTTTAAACGATCTCTCGACCGTCTTTAAAGGCTTGTGTTTTTGAGAACCATCAACATTCGCAAAGATTCCGCACACAAAAATTGTTTAGAAAATTTTGAAACCAATTCTATGGTCGATATTTTTATGAGCTGTAAAAATCGCAACGCTCTATTGAGGCGTATCGACTTAAGCAGCTGCTGTAATCAAACTGGTCGACAAATCGCATAGTAATTAAAGACATCCTACCAACTTAGCAAAATACATTTTTTTTTTAATTTAATTACATTTTCCCGGTACCTTTTGTCTTAATGTTTAATTGGGAAAATAAAATCCATTTGCCATTATATCCAGATTTTCATTAAAAAGAAAGAACCTTTGGAAGTAATAGATGTGGGTTCGACATTTTGACCTCTAAATGCGTCAAAAATATTAATGTTTTGAAAGTGATATTATTTTGTCATCTACGCTTGTTTTTCTTTGCCAAAATATTGCCCAAATACACACAAAATGTTATTATTTATAAGCTGCTTCCTCTTTTCAAAGTTATTCCATATTTATAGACCGATATAAAAGTTGGCTACCAATGTAAAATACGCAGAATAGCATGGTACACAATCAAAACTAAAAAAGTAATGTTTATTAACAGTATTATATTACAGAGTAAATTTTAAATAAAAAAGTGATATTAAAAATTTATCAAATAAAAAAAAATTTTTAACATAAAATTCTAACCAATAATACCATACATGTTAACAGCTTCTTGTTTGGTAATAAAAAATAATGAAAATATATATTTCATATATATATATATAAGCTAATCACAAAATAAAAGGAAAAATAAATCTATAAAAAACTTACTAGTTTAATAAAAAAAAATTAACAAAAATTAGTGTTAAAAAATGTAAAATATTACTGCGCTATTAAACGAGAGTTGTAAGACAAATGCCAATAGTAACTCATGCCAAAATGTATTATAGCAATTAATAATTATATATATTATATATAGTACAATTTACTTAAACTCATACATACATACATATATAATTATATGTATTATCCCATAGCTAATTTAGGATTATCAAACGCAACAATATACGATAAATTACTAAAAAGCTATAAAAGCTTTGCAAAAGTACTTGCATTTGAAACAATAATTACCATAGGTGACACTAACTGTAAGCTTAAAATATTTATTACCTTTTACATATTAAATTACATTAAATACAAAATGAAATGCGATTAGCAATTAGGTGTTAGCAGTAAACATATTGATTAGCATTTGAAAATAGTGAATTGGAATAAAAAAATGTAGCCTAATATTTTAAAAAACATTCGTATACCTAAATGAATACTTATTTCAGCTGTCATATACATACCATATTTCAAATCAACACAGCTTAATATAAAGCTCATAGTAGTTTGTAGAATTATATCTCTGACAAAGTGACGGAATAAAATATTTAAAGTACTTTTTAAACAAAAACTTTCATATTCGGGTTTAATGTATAAGGAATACTCATATCAATATTTACTATAGCCATATCTAAAATAGCAAATATTTATAAAATAGCAAATCATTCGTAAGATATTATTATACCATATATAAAAGTTTGGTACGACGTTCCAACTAGAATTAGAGGAAATACTATGAAAGAATAAATTTAGAATTATTAGCAATAACTATAAAAAAATCTATGATTCGTCACTTTTATCAATTAATAATTTAAAATTTTATTTTTCTCGTCTGTCTACACAATTTAGACCACTTATGATCGCAAGAAACGAATATTCCAAGTAACTGTATTGATAAACTTGTCATCAAATGACAAAACTATTTAGTGATAATATGCAGATTTTCTTTATTCTTACTAATAAGTAATTTAAATTGTTTCACTCATCGCTGTCTGCGATTCTCAACCAATTTATGCAACTTCCAAGAATTCACTGAACCATATTCATGAGAACTATGCAACGTTTTGCACCCGTCAACACGATTTTTGGGTCTGACATTTACATGTTAAATTTTAGTTTCTCCTATGACAAAAATAAGGAAACATTTTTTTCTGGTTAAAGTTTGCTTTCGTAGAAATTAGAGCAATTTTTCGATATTTGATTTATGAAATAAATTAAAATATACTTATCGATGTAGATCAGCCCAAAGCAAACTTAAAGAATTAAAGATAAATATTTAAGTGTTTTTCAATGTCTAGAATCAGAATTTAAGCATGAGAACAGAAACCCCAAAAATAATTTTTTGTTTTGTTGACGGGTGTTATTCTTTTTCAAAAAGTCCAAGTCTACAAAACGCTGTATTTTTTAGAAATGTGGTTTTCAAGAAGAAATAAAACGCATATAACTTTATGTTATGAACAAGAATTTAGCTTTATTAAAAAAAAAGGGTTTGCCAGTATATTCTGAAACTATTTCGATCAAGTGACAAGCTAATTCGAATAAATTCTAGACGAGAGAACCAAATTTGACCCATTTTTTGCAGCCATTGGGGCCGTATGTCAGCAAAAGCTGGCCGAATATTCTCTTTCAGGGCGTCAATCGTCTCGGGCTTATTCGCAAAGACAAGCGACATTACATAAGCCCACAAAAACTAGTCTAGGCGAGCACGAAAAAATCATTAATCAGGACGCTGTAACATTTCTGTCGTTTTCACTTTTGAAGGAGTATGGACCAATGATTCCCTCTGCTCATAGAGCACATCAAAGAGTGACTTTTAGAGGATGTAACGGCCTCTTATAAAATTGCGAAATGCTACAATTTAGTTTAATGACGTACCTATATAATCAAAAGTGCGCTTCATCGCAGAAACAAATTTTCTGGTGATCGTTGGGCAACTCTCTTTGCGTCCATGCACGTTCGACTTCAAGTCTTGCACGAGTTGTATTTTTTAAACCTGCAAATTAAGCTTCTTTCTAAAAATATTCTTCGACACTCTGCTCCACCGCAGCTGTAGCGTCATCGGTATACACTATGCCAAAAAGTGCAATCTGAGGATGCACGTTATCCATTGTAGTAAAAGTAGTGCAAACCCGATTCTTGGTTTCTCAAATTATTGACTCTACTGGGTGATAATATTGAGCACATGCGGGAACCAAAATATTCTATTGATAATAAATTTGCAAACTTGCTTCGGCGTAAGTCTGTTTATTATGAAATCACAAGCCAAACAGGATATAATTCTGGTAGCAGCTGTTAAAAGTCCAACAACGACAAAAGTGTGGCTAGATTTGAAAAACAAACGTTTAAAATATTGACTTTATATACCAAATACCAATGCTTTTGGCAAATGTCACAAGGCATGCAGTATGAATTCCAAACTCTTTTTGATGAATATAATTTTTGGCTCTCGTATTTTGGTTAAATTACTTCCTAAATTTAGCGGTGGATGTAAAAACAATATTTTTTTCTCTAGGTAATGCTTCGATGAAATATACAACTGTTTAAAGGATCAAGAGGCATAGTTAAAAGTCACAACTTCCTTGAACAAAGTTCAGAAATTTATTGTTTTGAATTAATCCATAATTTTTATATAAAAACATAAAAAATAATACAAAAAGAAAATAAAAGAAATAAGAAGATAAAAATATAAGAAAAAATAAAAAAAATATATACCATATATATATATAAGAAAGCTAATAGTGATTCAAACTAACACTAAATATTCTAAAAGCAATTCCTAAAAGGTTTAACGTATTTAAATATATTGAAAGTATTAATGAGTGACTATATCGTCACCTGAAGTGCAAAACAACGTAACATCAAAAAATCAAAATCGATTTTTTTATTGCGCCCAAAATACTATACAATATTACATATGTTTTATCTAACTCACAATTTTCCGATGTCGTTGTCACATATAACCATTTTATAACCAAAACTCAAATTTTATTTTAATATGCATGGTTTCTATTATATCGTTTTGCCTTCGCCTGTAAACTTATGGAAAGTGATGTTACGCTTTTTTGCATTTTTGGTGACGATATGCCATAAATCTTCATGTGGTAGTAAGTTTATAACTGCAAATAATAAAATAAACAATAATTTTCGAATTTAGTGCATTACAAGGATTATAAAATTATAGAAATCACAATGTATACGATACAGTGCTGCTTAATGATTCGTAAATTATTCCTCAAAAATATTACTAACCAAATGTTCGCTACTACTTAAAGTAAAATAATCATATTTAAGAAACTTTTTGAAAAAAAAAAATATTTTTTTTTTCTGAATTGCATATTATAATAATGAATTGCATATTATACTCGTAATAATGGATAGGTATTGTAGTAATGAGTAATATACAAATCAGAAAAAAATTTTCTATAAATCCCTATAACTATAAAAATTATTAAAAATAAAAATATCAATCCAAATATATCAAATTTATTTTATTTTTCCAATAAAAGCATATTTTCATCTGTAGTGTCACTTTATCTAAGTAGAATAAGCACCAAAGGGAATAATTTTGTAAAATATCTACTATAACCGAGAGTACAAAATGTCAAAAAAACTAACCGATCAAATCCAGTTACTACCTGGAAGCATACAATATATACTAACGCATACATACAAACACATATGTAGAATATAAGCATACAAAGTGTATACAAGCAAACAAAATAATGAACAACTTCAATGGTGATAAACGGTGTAAGCACGGCCGAAGATGCTTCGTACGCTAACTTTTCAAAGACACTGTAAAAAAGACAAAAATCATGAAAGCAACTGCAACACCAATTTAAGTAATTTAGCAATGATTCTAGTAAAAAATATTTATAATCGATATTTAAAATATACTAACAGCAAATACTAGAGCATAATGGTTAATCTACATACAAACATATATACTAAATACTTAATACTAAAGTTAACTAAAACGTATACACTATGCACTTAGCAAAAATTACTTCTTCCTTGATAATAGACGTGTAGTGAAAATATTTAACGCAAACTATTTATATGAAATATAACCAAATATATATATATATATATGTATATTAGATAAGCTTAAATTCGGCTAATAAGATTTGCATATTAACAATTAAAATTTATAGAAACTAGCATTACTAAATACATATAAAATCTGTGAAAATATTAATACCAACCAAAATTTATTATACAAATATCATAAAAGCGAGTAAGAAATGCATAAAAGTAATACAAATTTTTTTCGAAAATATTTAAGTAACGTATTTAATATCCTAACCTTTGCATATCTTAATGTTATTGCTATATCACTACTCACTCACTGCTATTTATTGAGTCACGCGCGTTAATTAAAGTAAATCTGAAAGAATCGCGCTTCAATCAACCAACCATTCGTGTATACCATGCAATCTGGCACCTTCGGTAAGTCTGTTCTTTAATCATTATACAAATATACAAGAGGAATGAACTGTGCAAGCAAATACTTATGTATGTAGATAACATAAACTAGCTAGGCTTGATTAGTTTATATTAATGAGCAAACTTTAAAGCATTTTCGAGTAGAGATTACATAAAAAACTGCATAATGATTTAGTGAAAACTATCTAAAACAATAATTATATACATACTCAGAATAAAGTGATATAAACAAGACTGATAGAGACATGATTACGATATGAAATGTTATGAACGCAAGAAACTGTCGAGTTCTCATATTAATTGCAAGTCATTCCATACGTTATGACGTCACGAACCAATATTGTTAGGCTACAAATGCACATCAAAAAAAGAGAAGGAGATAAAGCTGTCGTAATATCAATTTCCATCAATCTTGTTCTGTAAAGATTATAATTTAAACCAAAACTTAAATTTTTATTTATAAAATAATATTTATATAATATAAATATATATATTTACCATAAATCTATATCAATCTATATATCAATTTTTATATTATATATACTATATACTAGATTCATTTGAGTACCAATAACTTCTGTTTATATTTTCAAAATCAAAGCCTTTTACTTTTATATGAAATGAAAAAGATTTGAACAATTTGAATAAGAGAAGTCAGTAGTTAGTCGCGATTATACGATTTCTCTGGACTCTTTCGCAATAGTACAATTTTATTATATTGAAATATCCAGCCTGTATGATTAAGTTATACTTACCACACATATATTTAATATTTTTAACGCTTGAGGTCATGCTTATACTTACCACACATATATTTAATATTTTTAACGCTTGAGATCATGCTAATGGACCTGAAAGCATCCTGAGCCCGCTTGAAAAAAAATCAGGTGGCGTTACGAAAATGGCTGACAGTGATTAGCTGGAGCCTATAATTAATTCAAAGCAGTTGTCCGATTGGATATTATTACCCCTGATTATATAAGATTAGATAAAAAATGAGGATTGCATCGCGACCTAAAGTCTACCTTCTCCAAAGTCAGAACGACTCACCTAACCACATCTTATTGATAAATTAAAACATATTGCTAGATACTATTGAAGCGATGTGATCTTTATTAGGAAACATGGATCCAAGGGCCTTTAAGGGGGTATTCTACTCTAGAAATTTGAAAAAATCGAAATATTTTTTTTCATAATTCGATAGTTTTGATATTCAAAAATATCTCCCTAAAAGGATTTTTCAAAACTCAAATTATTTTCAAAGTTATAGCCATTTTAGTGACGTGGCAACTAGAACGGTTGAGCGAATATCGTATGACGCAAAACTTTAAACGCGTTTTTCTCGAAACTACTTTTTTCCGCACGGTACCGGCGTTATCTCAAGTTCTATACAACCGATTTACTTGAAATTTTGTGTGAACCTTCTTTATATAATCCTTTATCGTTCCTACCAGCATCGTGTCAAAATTTTTGTTTTTAATATTTTAAAAAAATTCAGGAATTTCAAAACAAAGCGTAAAAAATAATTTTTATTTTCAGGCAGTCCCGATTTTTCAAAAAAATTTTTTTGTGTTCCCTGAGGTAGGGACTATAACAGCATCCTTACTGATTGAGAATTTCTTTTGATTTCTTTTTTACAGACCACCAGTAGAGTCAGGATGCGCCATTTTTTGTTACACCTTCTCTCCCCCCTCTAATTATTTAATTTTTTAATATTTTTTTGTAAAATTTTTTTTCTGTATATCAATTAAAACACCATAAAAAAATTGATAGTAAAACTATTTTTGGTTTTCTTTTTTTTTAAATAAAATTCAAAAAACTGCCCAAAATTTGATTTCTAGACTAGAATACCCCTTTAACCTATGCTTATAGCCTACTGTGCAGCCAATTATAAGGTGTTCTGGAGTTTCAGGCTCCATGTCGCAGAACCTGCAATTTGCACAAGAAGCTAGATCCATGTTAAATAAGTGCTTCTTGAGCTTACAATGGCCATTGTATAAGGCGACAAGTAGCATGAATTTTTTCCGGGAGGTTGATTACTATTTAAACATTTTAAGATTGCAACCACTCACTAGCAACTGGCATATGCTTTGGAGTTGTTGCCAATACTCTTCCTAGTCACTTCTTAATTTTTGCGGAGCAACTCCTTCAACACTAGTTATACCAGACCAGTACAAATGTCTGTTTTCGGTATTTTAACCTAAAATTCCTACTATGTGTAATTATTTTTTTCGTAATGATATCATGACTTTTCTAGTTATAACTAAAGAATTAATTTTATAAAGTTTATATTACTGTAAAGTAAATAAAGACTGGAAACCCCATTAAACACTTCCTTTTTAAGAACAGACATTTTGACTGGTTTGGTATAAATAGGTACACTTCAATCGCTGGTATATCTAGTGTTAAGGTATGGTGACCAACCACTTTGAAAGGTTCGGGTTCCATGTTCATTGATGCTGCGGAGCGCGAGAGCTCATCAGCCAGTTCATTCCTGGCTATACCTTTGTAACCAGATAAGGTGCTCGTTATGAAAAAATGGTTCAAACAGCAATTTTTTAATTTAGTAGCAAATTAATTTATTTTTATTTATAAGACATCTGATTTCTTGTTGAATGCAGCTAATATAAATTAACCGCAATAAATAGATTTCCTTAAGCAATTTGTCACCTTGAATAACCAAAACGTTTAAATATTTCAAACTGATAATCAAATAATATAAATACCTTTGAGAATAAGAAGAAAATTTAATATTTTCACGGAATTTGTAAACATAGACTTTAATAAATTCAATTACAAATCACCAGCAAACGAATACATTAAGCAAATTGAGGCGGCCATTGCGTATGAGTAACATTTTAAGGCTCTAAACGCTAAGCTTACACGCGTGCAGACAATAATGTTTGTTCAACACCATGTGAATGGCCTTAAGCGATTACAGCAGCGAACAACCTAAGCAATATTTCTACATTGCAGAGAGCCACTGTGCCTTGGTGTGCGCACGAATTTCTTCCGGCAAAATGCCAAGATGAATTACAAAGGAATTTGCTCAAGATTTAGGCAAAATAGTGAGAAATAATAAATAATAAAAAGGCTTAAACGCACAGATAAATATTCAATTTACGACGAGCAAATATGGCTAAGACTCTATTGCACTTTCGTGGGGCAAAGGGAGCGTAAATGAATGCTTCGGGTAATTCAAAGTTGCCTAAAAGTGCAAAAGCGTAAGAAAAACGTTTACAAAGCAAATATTAAATATGTGCCGAGATTAACACTTGACAGTTAGGCGTGCAAATAAACAGTTGTCTGCAGATATTACTTATGCAACTTAAGCGTAATGTCACGCACGCTTTTGTAATTTTTGCCAAAGTTTCTTGCAAGTTTCGGCGAGTGTCATAAATTGAGAGACTTGTTTGATTAGTTTTTTGAATAACTGCAAGTCGCTAAAGATTTGTGCGATTATGTGTGCAAATGAAATTTATTATAAATATTATTATTTGCATACAATTTCCCAGCTGAGTAGCTCTTATTTACATTATGTGATATTTGTTTGGTTTATCTATTTATTATTTTGGTTCAAGCTATTATTTATTCGGTAAGCAAATGTCAGTTTCACACTTTTCTAATTTACAATTCATTTTCGCACATATGTTGTGTGAATGTGTGCGGTCTGCCTTGAAAAAGCGAGAGTGTAATAATAACTCAATTTTAAATTATTTGGACTTTTAGTTTCTCGACAGCACTTTTTAAGTGTTTTAAAGTAACAAAAACAGAATAAGGAATTTTATTGTAATTAAATTTGTGAACTTATATCTGTCATGATGAGTTAGCGCTGACAAATGCTAGCTCATTTCTTTCACTTTTCATTTCAAAATTATTCTCTGAAGAAAAAATTCAGAGAAAGTATTGAAAGAATTCTCTCTCAACCTCTTAAATTCATTTTCGTGATAATATCTCAGTAGTAATGATATAACAGATGATAGTTTCACTATTTTTAATATGAGCGAATTCTATGAAGAGCTATCTAGAAATTCTCATAACTTTTTTATTTCATAAGATATCTTGTGACTTAGAGACTTGGTTCAGTTGATATTACTACCCGAAGCAACCATATAATCTTCGAAGAAATTGTTCAGATTGGATTACTAAAGTATGTAGCTGCCACTAGTGTCATATGAAACAAAAAATCGATTTTTTCCGTGCTAAAATTTTAAAAAACAGTTTTTGAGTTGCAGCTTTCTAAACTTCAAAACTTCTTTTTCTTTCTTTCTTCATTGGCGTAGACACCGCTAACGCGGTTATAATCGACTTGAGGTCGAGATCAGTTCTTTCTGATCTTTCCAATAGAGTAGCAGACTCCTCTGAAGTCCGAAGGAGCGCATCTTGGTAAGAGTTATTCTGCGCATCCTTTCGTACTCACACATTTCGATCATTTCTCATTTTTTGTCTGCAAATACGTCTTGTTTCCTTTTAAGCTTCCAGTACCTATCTCATCGCGCATGTCGGCGATTGTAACGTGCGAGGTAGGCAGTCTGCTTTCTCTCCATTGCGACACGGCAATGCCTTTGTACGTAAGAAGTTTGAAATGCCGTCCCACAGTTGCTTCATATCGAGTTGCTGATAAATGCTCTCAGAGAACAGGAATGCAGCTTCACGACGTCGAACTTTCATTGTGTTTGTTGACGTGCTTTTTTGCTGCGCAAATGTGGGTGCGTGTCTTTGGCTGCAACAAGATAGTGGTCCCAGTCTATGTTAGGACCTCGGAGCGTACGCACGTCTAAAACACATCTCCTTCTTCCGTCTATCACAACATGATCGATCTGATTGGTGGTTTTTCATTCCAGAGGCAGCCAGGTAGCTTAATGAATTTTCCTATGATAGAATCTAGTACAACAGATTAGAATATTTCGGGCTCTGGCGAAGTTGATCAGCCTCAACTTTGTTTGGCTGTTTGGATGCTTTCACTGGGGGTGTTTTTTTTACCTGGCGGATCCCAAACTCAGGGCACAACCATGTGGTAGGATGATTCGCTTTCTAACTTAAGCTCGCTTTCAAACAGATGTTTTTTTGCTACCCTGAGAATACTTGGTCTAAGACCAAAATGCGTTAGCTGCTTCACCCATATATAAAATAATCGTTTCTGACCACTTCTAAGTGAATGACTCAGAGAACGTTCCTCACTTGCGTGAACTTCTATAGATGGCTCCATCTTCCAAACTACATTTTTATAGCTTGAGTTATTTCTCACAAATGTTTCTGCAGTTTTTTGGTTTAGACCGTAGGTCGCTTCATCCATGGACAAGGTCGGAATCACTTCATAAGTGGAGAACCTTGTTTAGCGGGGTTTCAAATTGGTAATAATTCGATATTATTGCTACAGTCAGACTCATCTTCATTATTTAATTAATTTTGGTTTATATTTCACTTTCTATCGTTACGGTTTTTCTGCTGTAACTCGTATGCTATAAATGGTCTCCTAAAGGTTTCACTCGGTTTTTTTGAATTAAAGCAACATTCTCCCACCATTCCTTTTTTTTCAAAAGCATTGACCTACAGACGCATAAAGTTCGACACAAAAATTCCATATATAACCACAATAGGTTTCTAGCCTCACGCTACATACATCTACAATACACTTCCTGTTAGTCTAGCCAAAAATACAGAATTTGTTTAAGTAAATATACCTTTCTCTCTAGCTCGTAGAACCGGAGTCATACTAGAGAGATCTGCATACTACTGTTTTCTAAGAAATTGAGGTTCCACTAAATTGCAAACTGTATCCAGCCGCTTAAGGAATTTATATGATATTGACCGTTTTTTTTTATAAAATTTCACCAAGCGCTTTGACATTGCCTAAAAATTGCTGTAATTTTGGATTTTAATCCGCTAGCCACTATGTCAAAAGTATATTATTGATGGTGATTTGAAATTGCATTTATTTTTTCAGAAAATCCTAAAATCTATTTAAGATAAATAAATGAAAATACGGTGTAATTTTCACTGGAATAATTTTGTTTATCATACGCCGTGGTGGCCACTCAAGTAAAGCTAATAAATAGTTACAAATACTTAAACAATATGACCTCATTTTGAAGTAAGATATGCGTATTGATAATATTCGATTATTAATTAAATTTCATATACCTTAAAGTTTTTGTAAATGGCAACAAACAACAGAAATTTACATTAATTTCTTCGTAGCTGAGAGATGTTTATTTATACGAGCATTCTGAATCTGACAGCATTTTAAATAATAGAATTCAACTTTAAAATCAAAATGCACAAGAACTTGTCCGCCCTTTATGAGACTACCAATGAGCT
The DNA here is from genome assembly GCA_027475135.1 of Bactrocera correcta. Taxonomy (NCBI): domain Eukaryota; kingdom Metazoa; phylum Arthropoda; class Insecta; order Diptera; family Tephritidae; genus Bactrocera; species Bactrocera correcta. The sequence goes on from CM050327.1 coordinate 24,964,221, forward strand.
TTGCGTCTTTGTAAATTTAATATAAAATCTCACTTTTGACAGCTTCATATTTGCATTTCGCTTAGAAAAGATGCTTCAAGGGCTCTTATTATTGTCATCGCTTTTGACACTTATGTAGTTCCTTATGACATTTTTGTTTAGATATGAGTGCTTTTGTTGTTATATTTGGGTTGCAAACTGAATTGCTTTGAATGAAGTGTGACTAGATAATAAATATTTAAATTTATTTAGTAGCAAATTTTTTAAATGTTTTGGAAACAATTGGCCAATTTTTACAAAAAGAATATTTTCTTCAAAATTGTGCGTGGTTTTGTGTATCTAGACTATTTGTTTATTTTCAATTTAAAATGTTTAAAAAAAGTATGTATGCAAAATAATCAACTGCAAACAGTAACAAGTGCTGTTTTTAACTATGTGACTTCCCCTAAGGTAGAATGATTCCCCAATAAAATAATATTTTAGGCAATATATACGTGAGTAATGTACATTTATGTGTACGGCTGATTTTCCAAAATATACGGGCTAGTCAAAATAACTCCATAACTTTTGCATTAATTGAAATGTTTCGATTTAGGTCAAATAAGCAATGATATTTTGTTGCCATTTTGAAAATAATTTTATAATGCTTTTCGTGAGTCTTTGTTGAGAATACAGTTTCGAATTATGGGTTTGATGGCACTGATAGATGATTTCCTGGATATTCCAACAAGCATATAGCAAAACCCACCTGACCTTCAATCCACGCTTGGCTCACCGTGCTTCAATCACTCCCACAATTTTATCGACATTTTCGACAACTGGCCTTCCAGAACACATTTCATATTTGACATTCAAATCTTAATAGACTTGGTGAGATACAAATTAGTAGGTTTTCGTTTTGGCTGATATTGTATTTCGGGGACCTGAACCGCTAAAAAAGAGTTTAGAAAGGTTTTGTTTATCTTGCTTAGTGAAAAATTTAAATCAATACTCATTATCGCATTTTTCAAAACAAAAAGCTTTCAAAAATAATATTTGAAAAATCTTAATAGAAAATTAGAATAAATGAATAGTATCTCAGATATCTTTTCCATTAAGAGAAGGAGATCCGAACAAATTACACTGGTCTACAAAATGTAACTTTTTGTGTGCCTTTCAATTGAATACTTTATTTTTATATTGCTTTGAGGTTCCTGAATAGGAAAACAAGAATATGTTTTTTGAATTAGCTCTTATTTTGGAAATATACCTAATATATAAAATTTGGTTTTTAGTAATACGTTAAAGTACAAAACATTTTATTAAAAAAAAAACTGTAATAATTATTTACTAATATTTTTTGCTTTTTACTTATGTAAAATTGGAAATATTACAATTTAAAAAAAATAACGTATTTGATTAAGATTTTCTCATCTTTTTCGTTTGTCTTTTATAATCACTGTTAGAGGTATCTCTTTTCAAATTTCAGCAGTAGTCCGCTAACATTGACGCATCCCATCGGCCCTGGTATCTCTTTTCCATTGTCGAGATATCTTGGTGAAATCGTTCACCATGTTCGTCACTTACATAACCGCAGTTAGAGGGGAAAAATCAAGATGAGAGTGAAGAAAATGAATTTTTAGGGACATATTGCAACCCAACTGTTGATACTTTTGAAGGAGATTGTTCACAAGTTCAACATAATTTTCATTTCTCTTATTGCCCAAAAAACCATGAACGACTGCTCTAAAAGATTCCCATGCTTCTTTTTCAAAGCCTTGTAAATCTGAATCAAAGTTTTGGTCCTTTAGAATCTCTCTTTTTTGAGGTCCGATAAAGATTTCCACTTTAATTTTGGCGTCGCTTATACGTGGAAATTTACTTCGCAGGTATTTGAATGCTGGTCCTTCCTTGTTGAGAGCCTTCACAAAGTTTTTCATTAGTCCCAATTTGATATGTAAAGGTGGTAGAAGAATTTTTTGGGAATTAACTAGAGCAAGGTGCTGGACGTTCTTTTCTCCAGGATTCAGGCTTACTCTAGAATTTCAATCTTTTTTTATGTAATGCAAAGATCTAGCCCGACTATCCCACTCGCACAAAAAACAACAGTACTTGGAATAGCCCATTTGTAAACCCAACATCATTGCTATGACTTTTAGATCACCACAAATCTGCCATTCGTGCTCTGAGTATGATATAGCATCTAAAATTAATTTCTTTGTTTGTTTCTTTAGTATGCACAGCGTGGCATAAGAGAATCGATGGTTGTGTGTTACCATTATGGAGAAGAACAGCTTTTAAGCTTAATTTTGAGGAGTCTATGAGTTGGATGGTATTCAATGTTCAAAGCGTTCATCAAGCCATTTACGTTATTGCAGAATGCAAGCTGGTTGTCGGATTCGAAATAGGGCATCAAGTTCTTCTGACGATATCTGTATAAACTGATTTTGACATCCGGTTGAAGCAAATTCCATTGCGTAAGTCTCCATCCTAGTAATTTCGCTTTATCTTTTGGCAAATTTAAATCTTGTATAAGGTCGCTGAGTTCATCTTGCGAAACTCTATGAGGCTCGTCACAAAAAATATTGTCACCCACAAACTGTGGCGATTGTGAGGTTGTAGGCTCATTGTAGTCAACTTCCATTGAATTAATCGCTTCTTCAGAATTTTGCTGGTATTCTTCGGGAGGTCGAGGAACAGGTAAATCGATTCCATGTAGTACAGGTCGCGATACAGAGGCTACGTCAGGGTATACTACGCTTCGTTTCTTTTTTCGTGATATACCGTGCTGGATGGGTGGAGTCAAGCAAAAGTAACAGTGCGAATGATGATTGGTAGGTTCCCTCCACATCATTGGTACACCAAGAGGCAATGAACGTTTCTTTTTGTTTAGCCACTTAATCAGATTTGTGGAGCAAGTTGTGCAACTAAAATGTGCTACCCACGATTTGTCTTGGTTTTTAATTTTAATTCCAAAATAATGGAAGTAAGCAGTTTCTAAACGTTGTGTTATTGAGCGTCTTTGGTTAATAAGGGTCACCTTACCACAAATGTAGCAAAAATTGTCTGCACTATTAACGCATTTACGCGACATAACGAAAACTGTAGATTTTTTACTAAAAATGACAAAAAACGGTAACAATTTCCGGTTTTAACTGTTGAACAAAACACAGTCAACGTTAAACACAACAAACAAATTGAAATAATAAAATTTCCGCGGGTAATCACTAAATATTTTAAGTTATCATCATTAATGTGATAAATTTGTCGCGCTACTCTCTATTATACATATCTATAAGGCATAAATGCACAATAAGAGCTAATTATGAATTTTAACTTATATATTTATGTTCAACGATTGAAATACAATCAATGTAATATATTTTCATGTAGAAAACAATCTTAATCTAGACCAGTGTTATTTGTGTAATAGCTGGCATATCGGAAACAACAATGAAGCCTTCTGTCATGTACATTTAAATGCACTCAATCCACATAGCATATGGCCAAAATAACTAGTTATAAATTACTTTACGACTGGTGCGAAGCAAGATCAACCAGTGTACTGACGACTTTAAAGTATCATCTAGTAACATATTTTCACGACTTCACTGTGGGCAAAATATGCATACTTTCTAGTTTAAATTTCGCGGGAAAGACCATTCGTCGATATTTTTTTTTTTCTAGGTTAGTGAACCATCAGTGACATCTGTGCCAAAGTCATTGTCGTTCTGAAGTACATAAAGTACGTTCGGACATTTTTACGATGAGTTAAATCATTCCTCAAAGAATTTCCATTAAATTTTATGTGCCGAACCACGCACGACCATCAACATCAGCTGAGGATCAACACGTTAATAAAATAAAGAAATTGATGCTTGAGAATCTACAATTAACAGTTGGAGATCTTACTGTCATCGTTGGCATATCGGAATGATTAATAAAAATTATTTAAAAGATCTTTTGGGTCTAAGTAAAGTGAAAGCACGATTGGTTCCAAAATCTCCAATTTTTTTCGAAAATCAGCATAAGGTCAACGTGTATGAAACAATGCTTTCCGACTACCAGGATATCGTGAAACGCTTTTTTTATTGGCGGTGAGTCTTGGATCTATGTTTTCAGCCTGGATACATACGACCAATTGGCCGAATATCGTGGTAAAGCTTAGGAGAAGCCGAAAAAAACACGTGAAATAAGGTGAAAAATGCGCGCAAAGTTTTTCATAAAAAGAGGCCGAAGTTATAGGCTCACAACTCTTGGTTTTTGCACCACAATCATGCACTTTCGGCAAATTTTCAAGCAATATCGTGCCGCAACCACCGTATTCGCTGGATTTAGCACCGTGTAACTTCTGGCCGTTCAGCTAACTCAAACTACCTCTCCGGATAAATCGTTTTTAGTCGTAAATAATAAAAATTTTAAAATACTGAACAAAGTCTTACTATTGTCCGTTAAATACCAGTTGTCAAGTGTCGGTGAGGTCAGAAACGTACCAGTCCTATGTAAGTTCAGAACATACGTACGTGAGAAATGTTTTTGATTCGGGTTTAGTAGAGCTACTCCTATTTTGATTTAAAAATCACTTCAAAAAAAAAAATAAATAAAAAATTATATTGGTCCGATTTAAGTCAGAAATTCCTATTTATAAACATTTTCACGTTTTCGCTGCAGGGGATTCTCAGAGACCGCATTCGTGCCATACGCGTCGTCAACAAATGTATTTTTATTGTTTTCTGATTGTAAGCATTCCAATGGGTTTTTAAAAAACTTTAAGCCATCATCTATAAATATGAAAACAGTTTTTAAGCACACTTTTAATGTGCGACCATGTACTCGTTCGTACATACGTATACATGAGAGCACATTTTTTAAATGCCTATTCGCGATGCATGTGTATTTAAAAAAGATGCTCTCATCAGTGCGTACATACACACATATATATATATACCTATATGTATATTTATATATAGAAAGCATATACTTATATGGAAAAAAATTCTGGAATTTAAAGGGTGTTCTGCCAGTTGATAAAAACATGAATAAAAGTTATAAAAGACTTTTTTAATGAATGCAAATTTTATTTGAAAAAAATTTAAAAAATAATGTTTTTAAAACAAGAATTCAAATTGGCGAGGATACTGCTACATAATACAGTTCTGTTAAAAAAATATTGTTATATAAATAAATCAGAGAGATTATTACAAATTCAAACACATTATATTTTGATAACATATTAATTCTGGAAACAGTAAGCAAGGTCAATTTAAAATTAGGGAACGAATTCAATAATATGCTTTTTAGTCGAATGCCATATATTAATCGTATCTGGGTGCTTGAATCTGGATGTCGTTATACACGAACAACGAAAGAGTTCATTAAAAGCCATGACAAATGGAGAGGGAGGAATCTTCACAAAACTAATAGCTTTTTAATTACTTTACAACATCTGATTAAATTTGATCGGACTGACCAAAACAACTCCATTTTAACGTAATAATTAATAATTTGTATTAGTCTTTATTATAGTATTTCTGAATCAATCCATTCTATTCAAACATGCCAACCCATAACCCAAAACTTCACACACTTGCTTGAAACCTCTCTTGGGATGGTTTTCAGCGAATTTTGGTTTGTTTCGGATTCTCCATATTTTGGAAGAATGTTGGACAGTTATGACCTTCGACGTCATGTGAATAAACTCACGTCTCGTTGTTGTTGTTGTAACGGTTATCTAGTTCCTGTTAGGAAAACTACTTCAACGGAGTCGAAGAGATGGTTAGTGTCGTGGGAGTATCATTATATATTTGATATGTCGTAGTCGTTTCTGGTTAAGAAGGAGATTAACCTGTTACAGTATCCAGAACGAAGCTGCTCACGGATTACTTTAGATCCTCGCGACAATTTGAGCTCTTCGTCTGCAAGGTGTGGTAGTTTGCCTCCAAGTACGCCATTTACTTAGAGCGAGTGGGTGAAAGTGTTTATGTTCTTCACTGTGAATGGCGGTCAGTGCATGTCTGAAGTTTATTGCGTCCGAAATCTGGTCAGCGTATTATTTTAGGTCGTCGACGTAGTTGAGGAACTATCTCTTGATCGGAGGCAAGCAGGTGACTGCAAAGATAATTTATATGAAAGCACCCTCATTAACTGGGAGTATGCTACCCTCACTGTGCAGATGTTCGATGGGGGACATAAAGAGGCACCACATTGTAGTACAGAGTGAAATATTCTGACATGTCTGTAGCTTCCTCGTCTGCATTTTACTGCATCCACTTTGTGGTTTCTTTGCATTCTCCCTATTTCCTGCTAGAGATTGAGGTTTTTGTTGCGGCTCTGTACTTTAGCAATAATCGCGGCTGTGTGAGGAGTGAAGGAGCAGAGGCTTTCGATTGTCATACCTAAGATTTTAGAGTTATTGAAAGTCGGATTTTAACGCCATCGATTGCAATTTTAAGGTGAAATCTATACTCCTTCGTCCAATTAGTGAATATGGTACCCATGGTATGGATTTAACCTCGTTCTCACACAAACGCTTCAATACGGCCAAATAGAACTATTTATAGACCGTGTATACGGAACAAATTCATAATGCACCAAACCACGAATATCAAAAAAAAAAAACAATGCGCATAACCTTGATTTTTGAGCGGCTTTGGTGTTGTTGTTTTGGTTTCGACTCGTTGTTGCTCTCCACTTCGATGATTGCTGACTTGTTTGCTTGTCAGCCCTTGCCTCAGCGGCAGTTATAATGCTCTTCATTGATGTGGGAAAGGAATCAAAATAAAAAATTTTCAGAAACCATATCCTTCACTTTTGCAATATTTTCTTCAGTTGAAGAGATCGAAATTCGTCCAAAAAGAGGCATGTCTTCAACAATTTGTCGATCGTCTTTGAAGGCTTTAAACTACTCACAGGCAGGTGTTTTTGAATCATCGTAAGGCTTTCCAATATCCGTAACAATTCCGCAGACGAAATTTCGTTAAAAATACAAAATTTGAGACAAATTCTTTGTTCGACATTATTATCCATTGTAAAAATCGCAGCGCACTATTGAGGTGTACTGACTTAAGCAGTTGCTCTAAACAAACTGATTGATAGATCGCATAGTAATTTAGGACAGTCCTAAGATTTTAGCAAAATACATTTTTCAAATAGCATTTACTCTTTGCTATATGAAACTCAAGTTATTTCATCTTGCCCCCATTTCTTGGGCAACAAAACTTTAATTTTCTTCCAATGAAGTAATTGTTATCATCTCAAGCTAAATATATTTTTAAAACGGACGCGAAGGTTGAATTCCACCACCAATAACAATTTAAGTGTCCGTTAGAGTGGGATATTAATTTACGAATCAACAGTATCTTCAGCCTTAAGGGGGTATTCTAGTCTAGAAACCAAATTTTGGGCAGTTTTTTGAATTTTATTAAAAAAAAAAACAAAAAATATTTTTACCATCCATTTTTTTATGGTGTTTTTATTGATATCTTAAAAGTACATAAAAAAAAATTACAAAAAAATATTAAAAATTGAAATAATTAGAGGGGGGAGAGACAGGTGTAAAAAAACATGGCGCATCCTGGTGACATTGATCCGGACTCTCCTGGTGGTTTAAAAAAAAAAAAAATCAAAAAAAAATTCTTAATCAGTAAGAATGCTGTTATAGTGCGGGAACACGAAATTTTTTTTTTTTTTTTTTTTGAAAAATGGCGAAAATAAAAATCATTTTCTACGTTTTTTTTGAAATTCCTGAATTTTTTTAAAATATTAAAAACAAAAATTTTGACACGATGCTGGTAGGAACGATAAAGGATTATATAAAGAAGGTTCACACAAAATTTCAATTAAATCGGTTGTCGGTCGGAAAAAAGTAGTTTAGAGAAAAACGCGTTTAAAAAAGTGAGTCGAACCGTGCTAGATACTGCGTCACTAAAGTAACTGTAGCTCTTAAAATAATTTTAATTTTTAAAAATCCTTTGGAGAATATGTTTTTAAGGGTCTAAACTTCAAATATATGAAAAAAAAAAATCGAATTTTTCAAAATTCTAGAGTAGAATACCCCCTTAACTCGCAAATAATTAAAACTGCCAATAAATTCCATTACAGTCGCCCTGTATATTGTATGAGAAGAAAACTTATTGCAAATATAATCGAATTGAGTGTGTACTGAATGGCAATTTCGGGAATGCAATTGTCAGTTGATGCCTCAACAATATTCCAATAAATTGTGCTCAATTGTTTGGAGAAATAAGCAAACCAAAAAACATGTTACCTCCCTGAGTAAGGCAAAAAGCGACAAATTGGTTACAAATATGCAAGTTGCAACCGTTATTTGTTCACAAAAAGTGTGTCACACTCGCTTTAAAGGTAAATAATACAAAATAATAGTCATATGACAATATTACATAATAACGACTTTCATAAGCTGCATGACATTTCGGTATTTTTAGTTTATTCTTTTTTTATATTTTACCTTTTTTGTACAAAACCGGTTATTTTAGCTTGAGCTCCCAAATGACATCTGTTTCCCAAGTTGTTTAATTTGGTTGTTATTTCGTTTTTAGTCCTGTAATCAACATGTAAGGCTCTGTTATTGCTCTTGAGCTGTTATTTAGTGCTATTTGGTACCAAGTAAGTAAAGTATTTTAAAATTTCTTTGCTTGATTATTATTTATATTTGCAGCGCATCCCTTCGGTTTTGTTCGATCTAGGCAAAATTCTCTCCAAAAAATTTCTATGTAAACGATGTGGATACAACAAAAGGCTCATTTTCATATAACATATATTTATGATAATACGAATATATTCGGAAGACAAGTCGCCACAACAACTCCGTCACTTATAATGCATATTTTTTTTTAGAAAAATACAAATTTTTACGTTACTCTTAGTGTTGCCAATTTGTCTCGATGAATTTTATCATATGTGACCTGGTCTACGAAAAGGGGGCTTAGGTGTCAAAAAATCAATTTTCACTTTTTAGTTGATTTGGATGGAAGCTGTTTCCCAGAAAACTAGTTTTCGCACGTTAGCTCCCTTTTCGTAGACCAGGTCACATATAATACTGAGGTGGTCATTAAATATTGCTGACTGCACTAAATTTGACATAGTGAGATCATCACAATACATTATGGGAAAATTAAAGCAAAAAGTTATTCGAATTGATTCTAAAAGATCAGAAAAACAACTTATGAATTGAAAATTTTTCAAAAATTTGATATTTTACCGAATTATGTATAAATATTTTAGTGCTGATAGAAATAGTATCAAGTCAAGCACTTTGTTCTATAGACCTTAGATATGCTTCTTTTTCAAACAAATAATTTTCATTCTTTGAAAAGAAAGCACCCTCGATCAGATTCAAAAATTGTTATGTAAGAATGTTTCCGAAATAACCAATATGAAGTTATTCTAGTGGACTCTTCATATGTGCAATGGAAGCGAAAATATGGTATGCAATGCATTTTTTTTTTTTGCATATTTCTTTTCGTTAGTTGATCCCTTGGAAACTGGTTTTGTAAAATAGAATATGAAGGTAAAAAAAAACAAATAAACTGTTAATGTTGCTTTATTTTTGTGTTTTTTTTTTATATTTTTCTCACATTCACACATTTCTGGCTGTTCACTAAAATATATACTTACTACCAGCTAGTTATTTACATACGAGGTGTGTTCAAAAAGTATCGCGAATTTTGTGTTTTTTTCAAAAATTATTTATTTATTCATGAATATCTATTTTGTCCCCTTCAAAGAAATCCCCGTGAGATATTACACACTTGTGCCGACGGTTTTTCCAATCTTCGAAGCACTTCAAAAAATCATTTTTTTTTATCTTCTTCAGTTTCCCCTTCGATGCCGTCTTTATCTCGTCAAGAGAAGCGTAACGTCGTCCATTCATGGGCCTCTTCAGTTTAGGGAACAAGAAAAAGTCACAGGGGGCCAGATCTGGGGAATACGGTGGCTGCGGCATCATTAGTGTGTTGTTTTTGGCCAAAAAGTCGTGTGCAGGGCGTTATCGTGGTGCAAAAGCCAATTTTTGTTCTTCCACAAATCCGGGCGTTTCTGGCGGATTGCTTCGCGCAAATTGCGCATAACTTGCAGGTAATATTCCTTATTGACCGTTCTTCCCTGTGGTAAGAACTCATGTTGCACCATGCCCCTGCAATCGAAGAAAACTGTCTGTTACTATTCGCGATACTTTTTGAACATACCTCGTACTTCAACGAAAAGTTTTGAAAATAATTGTAAATAGGGAATTCGATTAAGCAGATCATTAAAAATAGAAAAAGAAAATTAATTTCAGAAAATAGGTGACCTCACTGCTCCAAGGAAGATAGACTTCTGATCATTGAGCTTAGAAATGTGGGGAAAATAGAAAAGAAAATTCCAAACTAATTTAATTGTTATGCCAAGATGGTAATCAACTTTAGAGGATCAACGAATAATATACTCCTCCTTTATGTTATCCAAAAGCTTCTAAAAGATAAATCATCAGATCCTCATCGATCGACGAATTGTTTTGAGCTTACAATAAACTTATTAAGGCGGATAATATCTAACCCAGCACCTTTTCTGGGCTCGGAAAAGGTCTGTCTACCGATATATTTTAATCTCAGTCTAGTAAAAGCTGGGCAATAGAGGAGAAAATGACAAACTGATTCCACCTCACCCTCCTTTAAATAGCTTACGTAAAGAGCGTACGACAGAATACTGACCCGCAACGCATGAAAAGCTATTAAACAGTGTGCAGTCAGAACACTTCACGGGCGGTCCAACGCCAGAACGCAAGCTCTCCGACTCGACTCCAATCAGATGAAATTAAGGAAAGGGTGCGGCTCTCTAGCCAGCCCATCGGCTTTGCAGCTTCCAACAATTTCGCTAATATGGAAAAAGTTGAAGCGTTTGCTAATGAAGTCATAAACTCCTTGATTAGTTTTGAACACACTGTCAGCGAGCTCAGAGCCAATTTATCTGCTTGGCTGTCAGATTGAATGCATACCTCTTTGAAAGAGGTGTTCAGTAGATGACTGGATCTACTGCTGTCTTGATGGCAGCCACCTGAACTTGAAAGACGGTACAGTGGTCAGGTAATCTGAACCTTGATAAAGAATTCCCGATAGTAGACTCCATCACCTATTCTCTCCATCAATTTCTATCCGTCCGCGAAGAAGCTCACTGCACTCCTCCTCTACCTTTCAAGTGAGTGAGCCGAGCAGGAACCTTTAGGAGAAGGTTTTGCAGGGCAGTTATCTAGATTGGAAGGAATGCAATCAAATCAGTGGAGAATTTCTGTATGTCCTTTGCCGCGGCGCCTCACATACCTAGTTTCCTTAAGTCTAATAGCAGCCTTCACCTCTAAGCACCTACCAACTTTGTCTGCACCTTCAACCTTCTATCAGAATAACGTTTCGAAACACACTAGTAAATTAGTTTAAAATTAATTTTGTCAAGAAACTGTTGATTTACTGTTATGACCCCTTGTCTCAGGTGTCAACACTACATAAAGCATACGGGGACAACCAACTCCGTGTTTCAAAGACATCCGTCTTCTAAGTCACAGCCAGCAGGTTGTGGTAGATTATACATATCGATAACGATTTGTGTGTTAAGTAAATAAATAAAATTAAGCAAAAATATTTCGCTTGGCAAATTATTTCATTATTTCCCCACCCAAATACCATGTTTACAGTCTCTATACGGTAATGTACCATTTCCGAATTCTAGAACACAAGAGTCATCGTTGAATATAGTCGAATTAATATTTCACTTTAATTATGAAAATGATTTAGTAGGCTTTTAAAGCAGCATTATTCTGCAGCCTAAACGACATTTGTGCAATTTTCAAGGATTCTTCCAGCAAAATACCTAATACGTTTAAATTTTTCCCCGGCAACCCTTTCCATTCGTGTGGAAAAAACCACATGTTTAAATTCGTTAAAGCTAAGCGACCTGAAATAGGCTTGTGAACCGTGTGCGAGGAGGTAGGCAAAGTAATGTATGACCCTCATAATATTTTTTACGCAAATATAAGCAGTATGTGTGAGTGTAAGTCCCTGCTGGTTGCCACTTCATGTCGTGAACCGAACAATTGCTAAAACGGCGTCAGAAAAGATTTATTTTGTAAACAGCGCATGTAATTCTTTTTATTGCTCGGCTAGAGTACTAGGCCTGAGCTAGCTATTACAGAAATTAATTTGAAGAAAAATAATAAATGAATAAAACAAAGCACTTCACGCTTCTTTTATGAACGGTTTGTGTTTAACAAACAACTCCTGGTCACGAATGCACTTTTAAGCAAAATAATCGGTTTAAACGAGGACCAATATAGAGACTTATGAACAGTCAAAATCTTAAAATTTTTGTTTATTTTATTGTTTGGAGAAATAGGCAGCAATTGAAAACACGCAAGAAGTTAACTGAATAGCATATATAGGGTGGTTTTTGAGAGCTTTGATTGCTATCAATGCAACTGTCAAATTTCACGGAAGGGTTTGGAAATTGTGCGCAGAAAAAAAGTTCTTGTTTTATACAGGAATGCACTTAAAAGTTCTCTACGCCCAATAATTGCACCCTTTTCATATGTTTCAAGAAAAATGTTTTACAAATTACCGAGGCATGCAAGTTATATAATTGTTTTAGTTAGCATGCCACGTTTACTTAACGCACTCAAATGGCTCTATTGGCTGGTGTGTAACAGTATACATATATTTTAGTATTTTAGTATTAAATATATGTATGTCTTACAGTTGTATTTATGCAAACTACTGCAAATAGTTTCACATAAACGCAAATAAATTTCTATGAAAATAATGTAAGACGCTTATTTCTTTGAATAAATCAACTGTGGTTTCCGTTTCCGGCGTCAAACACGTGTTTTTGCATACTTGCAGCAAATTTGTTGAAGCGATTGTACTACTTATATAAAAAATGCAAATCATCTTATGACAGTGTGCTTCTTGCAATTCAATTTAGAAATGAAAATATTACTCTCATTGGTATTCACAATGGAAGCAGTAACGGTTGTGAAATGTGCTCCTCTACCTCCTCTTTCTCTTAGAATAAGAATTGTTATTTTATCCTTCAAACCTTCTTTACTGAAACAGTTCCAAGATTAAAGCTCATGATCGTGCCAGAGTAATCAGTACGCTTGTTTCTTCAGAGTTAGGTTAAAATCTTCGAAGATAGCAGAGCGTATGTGTCACTCCGAAAAGTCACTTCGTATTCTATGCGAGTAAGCGCTGTAAGCTCTCAATATGAAAATCATGAAAAATATAATCAATTTGCTCAGCAGCATATTGGACGATCATATGCTTATCAGGTCGAAAGATATGAACATAGATTTATATACAATATCTTCAATGGGACTTAAAAGGGGGCTACTACAATTGTTTTATAAATTTTGTATTTATAACCAATTTAAGAATACGTAGAAAATTTGTGAAAAAAAAAATTATTTTTGAATTACATGTGATTTCCAATGGCGCTAAAAAGGCACTTTACTGCCTCAGAAATTACGACCTTTTTTCTTTGAATGAAACTAGAACAAAATTCTCAACTAGAACATTTTGTTCATACTATACAATGACTAATAGTCGAAAATAATTGATAAAATGGCCAAGTAGAAAAAATCAAAAATTTTGACTATTTTTGTCAAAATTGTTTATCTACGCAAAAAACTGGTAGATCATTAAGTATAAAGGATTGTATACAGAACATACTAAAAACATGTGTATGGATCAAATGAAGTGGCTTTTAAAGATATAACATAACGATATATGAAATGATAAGCGGTGTTTTTTTTTTTTTGTTAATTTCACTCCAACGTCCTGTTTTGAAAATTATGCCGTCAATATGAATTCCATTTCAGTCATACAGTCATATAACTCCCTTGATTGATGATCCTTACTTATCCTCAACGCGGCACTCATATCGTAATCTTGAAGATCGCGTATAATAAAGCATGGTCCGCTTCGATGTTCCCCACTCTTTTCTAAAGAAAAAACATAGAAACTTCAAATAAAAATTATTAAATTTCATTCGCAAGATCTTTCATTGGCATTTATTTTTGAAGATTACCTCTTTCAGATGTTTGTTGCAGCTACGTCTTAGATGGTCCCTAAATTGAGTCCAATTTTCGATTACTCAATCGAGCA
>CM050327.1:24978825-25060441 GCA_027475135.1 Bactrocera correcta
AAAGAAGTTTTATTAACTTAAATATGTTAAACTAATGATTTGAAGCATTTCGATATCGATTGCTAAATGTGTATATACAAGAAAATCGACTTTATACCTAAATAGAAGATTACGGAATTCTTCCAAATGTACTGTCGTTATGCCGCCATGGCTTTGTATCAACTTCAAAACCTTAAAGAAGGTTAATTATTTTAAATATGTTAAACTAATGGTTTGAAGCATTTCTATATCGACTGCTAAATGTGTAAATACAAGAAAATGACTTTAGACCTAAATATAAAATTATAACATTACGGAATTCTTCTAAAGGCACTGCCGTTATACCGTTAAGGCTTTATGTAGACTTCATTAAGCTAAAAAATGTTTATTAACTTAATATGTTAAACTAATGATTTGAAGCATTTCGATATCGATAGCTAAATATGTATATACAAGAAAATCGACTTAATACCTAAATATAAGATTATGGAATTCTTCTACGTGCACTGCAGTTATGCCTCCATGGCTATATGCCCACTTCAGTAACATAAAGAAGGTTAATTAACTTAAATATGTTAAACTAATGATTTGAAGCATTTCGATATCGATTGCTAAATGTGTATATACAACAAAATCGACTTTATACCTAAATATAGGATTACGGAGTTCTTCTACATGCACTGCTGTTATGCCGCCATGGCTTTATATCACCTTCAATACGTTCAAGAAGGTTACTTAACTTAAGTATGCTAAACTAAGGATATGAAGCTTTTCGATATCGATTGCTTAATGCATATGTACGGGAAAATCGACATTATACCTAAATATGATATTACGGAATCCTTCTACATGCACTGTCGTTATGCCGCCATGGCTTAATATCAACTTTAATATGTTTAAAAAGGTTAATTAACTCAAACATGTTAAACCAATGGTTTAAAGCATTTCGATATCGATTGCTAAATGTGTATATACAACAAAATCGACTTTATACCTAAATATAATATTACGTTATTCTTCTAAATGCCCTGCCGTTATTACGTTAAGGCTTTTGTAGACTTCAGTAAGATAAAAAAATTTAATTAACATAAATATGTTAAACTAATGATTTGAAGCATTTCGATATCGATAGCTAATATGTAAATACAATAAAATCGACTTTAAATTTAAATATAAGATTACGGAATTCTCCTAAATGCACTGCCGTTATACCGTTAAGGCTTTGTGTAGACTTCAGTAAGTTAAAAAAAGTTTACTAACTTAAATATGTTAAGCTAATGATTTGGAGCATTTCGATATCGATTGCTAATTTGTAAATACAAGAAAATCGACTTTATACCTAAATATAAGATTACGAAATTCTTCTACATGCACTGTCGTTATGCCGCCATGGCTTTATGCCAACTTCAGTTCGTTAAAGAAGGTTTATTAACTTAAATATGTTAAACTACTGGGTTGAAGCATCTCCATATCGATTGCTAAATGTGTATATACAACAAAATCGACCTTATATCTAAATATAAGATTACGGAATTCTTCCAAATTCGCTGCCGTTATACCGTTATGGCTTTATGTAAACTTCAGTAAGATAAAGAAGGTTAATTAACTTAAATATGTTAAGCTAATGATTTGAAGCATTTCGATTTCTAATTGTGTATATAAAAGAAAATCGATAAATTAGAATATACAACAAAATCGACTTTATACTTAAATATAAGATAACGGAATTCTTCTAAATGCACTGCCGTTATGCCGCCATGGCTTTATTTCAACTTCAGTGCGTTAAAGAAGCTTTATTAACTTAAATATGTTAAACTAATGATTTTAAGCATTTCGATATCGATTGCTAAATGTGTATGTACAAGAAAATCGACTTTATACCTAAATATAAGATAACGGAATTCTTCTAAATGCATTGCCGTTATGCCGTTTGGGCTTTATGTTAACTTCATCACGTTAAAGAGGGTTTATTAACTCAGATATGTTACACCAGTTATTTGAAGCATTTCGATTATATTGCTTAACGCATATATGCAAGAAAATCGACTTTATACCTAAATATAAGATTACGGAATTCTTCCAAATGTACTGTCGTTATGCCGCCATGGCTTTATATCAACTTCAATACGTTAAAGAAAGTTAAATAACCTAAACATGTAAAACTTATGATTTGAAGCATTTCGATATCGAATGCTAAATGTGTATATACAAAAAATCGACTTTTTTCCTAAATATAAGATTACGGAATTCTTCCAAATGCACTGCCGTTATGCCGCCATGGCTTTATGCGAACTTCAGTTCGTTAAAGACAGTTTATTTGCTTAAATATGTTAAACTAATGATTTGAAGAATTTCGATATCGATTGTTTAATGCTTATATACAAGAAATTCGTCTTTATACCTAAATATAAGATTACGGAATTCTTCCAAATGTACTGCCGTTATGCCGCCATGGCTTTATATAAACTTCAATACGTTAAAGAAGGTTAATTAACTTAAACATGTTAAACTAATGATTTGAAGCAATTCAATATCGATTGCTAATTGTGTATATACAACAAAATCGCCTTTTTACCTAAATATAAGATTACGGAATTCTCCTAAATGCACTGCCGTTATGCCGCCATGGCTTTATTTTAACTTCAGTGCGTTAAAGAAGCTTTATTAACTCAAATATGTTAAACTAATGATTTGAAGCATTTCGATATCGACTGCTAAATGTGTATATACAAGAACATCGACCTTATACCTAAATATAAGATTACGAAATTCTTCTAAATGCACTGCCGTTATGCAGCCATAGATTTATGCCAACTTCAGTTCGTTAAAGAAGCTTTATTAACTTAAATATGTTAAACTAATGATTTGAAGCATTTCGATATCGAATGCTAAATGTGTACATACAAAAAATCGACTTTTTTCCTAAATATAAGATTACGGAATTCTTCCAAATGCACTGCCGTTATGCCGCCATGGCTTTATGCGAACTTCAGTTCGTTAAAGAAAGTTTATTAACTTAAATATGTTAAACTAATGATTTGAAGAATTTCGACATCGATTGTTTAATGCATATATACAAGAAATTCGTCTTTATACCTAAATATAAGAATACGGAATTCTTCCAAATGTACTGCCGTTATGCCGCCATGGCTTTATATAAACTTCAATACGTTAAAGAAGGTTAATTAACTTAAACATGTTAAACTAATGATTTGAAGCAATTCAATATCGATTGCTAATTGTGTATATACAACAAAATCGCCTTTTTACCTAAATATAAGATTAGTAAGTAAGTTAAAAAAAGTTTATTAACTTAAATATGTTAAGCTAATGATTTGAAGCATTTCGATATCGATTGCTAATTTGTAAATACAAGAAAATCGACTTTATACCTAAATATAAGATTACGAAATTCTTCTACATGCACTGTCGTTATGCCGCCATGGCTTTATGCCAACTTCAGTTCGTTAAAGAAGGTTTATTAACTTAAATATGTTAAACTAGTGGGTTGAAGCATCTCCATATCGATTGCTAAATGTGTATATACAACAAAATCGACTTTATATCTAAATATAAGATTACGGAATTCATCCAAATGCGCTGCCGTTATACCGTTATGGCATAATGTAAACTTCAGTAAGATAAAGAAGGTTAATTAACTTAAATATGTTAAGCTAATGATTTGAAGCATTTCGATTTCTAATTGTGTATATAAAAGAAAATCGACTTTATACCTAAATTTAAGAATACGGAATTCTTCCAACTGTACTGTCGTTATGCCGCCACGGCTTTATATCGACTTCAAAACGTTAAAGAAGGTTAATTAACTTGAATATGTTAAACCAGTTATTTGAAGCATTTCGAAATTGATTGCTAAATGCATATATACAAGAAAATCGACATTATACCTAAATATAAGATTACGGAACTCTTCCAAATGTACTGTCATTATGCCGCCATGGCTTTATGTTAATTTCAGTGCGTTAAAGTTAATTAACTTAAATATATTAAACTAATGATTTGAAGCATTTCGATATCGATTGCTAAATGAGTATATACAACAAAATCGACTTTTTACCTAAATATAAGATTACGGAATTCTTCCAAATGCACTGCCGTTATGCCGTTATGGCTTTATGTTAACTTCTGTTCGTTAAAGAAGGTTTATTAACTTAAATATGTCAAACCAGTTATTTGAAGCATTTCGATATCGATTTCTTAATGCATATATACAAGAAAATTGACTTTATACCTAAGTATAAGAATACGGAATTCTTCCAAATGTACTGTCGTTATGCCCCCATGGCTTTATGCCAACTTATGCCGTTAAGTCTTTTGTAGACTTCAATAAGACAAAGATGGTTTTTTAGCTTAAGTATGTTAAACTAATGATTTGAAGCATTTTGATATAAATTGCTAAATGTGTATATACAAGAAAGTCGACTTTATACTTAGTATAAGATTACGGAATTCTTCCAAATGCACTGCCGTTATGCCGTTGTGGCTTTCTGTTAACTTCTCTTCGTTAAAGAAGGTTTACTAACTTAAATATGTTAAACCAGTTATTTGAAGCATTTCGATGTCGATTGCTAAATGCATTTTTACAAGAAAATCGACATTATATCTAAATATAAGGTAACGGAATTCTTCAAAATGTACTGTCGTTATGCCGCCATGGCTTTGTGTCACCTTCAATACGTTTAAGAAGGTTAACTAACTTAAATATGTTAAACTATTGAGTTGAAGCATTTCGACATTGATTGCTAAATGCTTCAATATGCAAGAAAATCGACCTTCTACCTAAATATAAGATAACGGAATTCTTCCAAATGCACTGCCGTTATGCCGCCATGGCTTTAATATAACTTCAGTAAGATAAAGAAGGTTAATTAACTTAAATATGTTAAACTAATGATTTGTAGCATTTCGATATCGATTGCTAAATGAATATATACAAGAAAATCGACTTTATACCTAAATATAATATTACGGAATTCTTCCAAATGCACTGCCGTTATGCCGCCATGGCTTTATATCACCTTTAATACGTTAAAGAAGGTTAATTAACTTAAAACTGTTAAACTAATGATTT
Organism: Bactrocera correcta; assembly: GCA_027475135.1. Taxonomy (NCBI): domain Eukaryota; kingdom Metazoa; phylum Arthropoda; class Insecta; order Diptera; family Tephritidae; genus Bactrocera; species Bactrocera correcta. The sequence continues at coordinate 24,983,897 of CM050327.1, forward strand.
GTAGCATTTCGATATCGATTGCTAAATGAGTATATACAAGAAAATCGACTTTATACCTAAATATAAGATTACGGAATTCTTCCAAATGTACTTTCTTTATGCCGCCATGGCTTTATATCACCTTCAATACTTTAAAGAAGGTTAATCAACTTAAATATGTTAAACTAATGATTTGAAGCATTTCGATATTGATTGCTAAATGTGTATATACAACAAATTCGACTTTATACCTAAATATAAGATTACGAAGTTCTTCTACATGCACTGCTCTTATGCCGCCATGGCTTTATATCACCTTCAATACGTTCAAGAAGGTTACTTAACTTAAGTATTTTAAACTAATGATATGAAGCTTTTCGATATCGATTGCTTAATGCATATGTACGTGAAAATCGACTTTATACCTAAATATAATATTACGGAATCCTTCTACATGCACTGTCGTTATACCGTTAAGGCTTTGTGTAGACTTCAGTAAGTTAAAAAAAGTTTATTAACTTAAATATGTTAAGCTAATGATTTGAAGCATTTCGATATCGATTGCTAAATGTGTATATACAAGAAAATCGACTTTATACCTAAATATAAGATTACGGAATTCTTCTAAATGCACTGCTGTTATGCCGTTATGGCTTTATGTTAACTTCAGTGCGTTAAAGAAGCTTTATTAACTCAAATATGTTAAGCTAATGATTTGAAGCATTACGATATCGATTGCTAATTGTGTATATACAAAAAATCGACTTTTTACCTAAATATAAGATAACGGAGTTCTTCTAAATGCACTGCCGTTATGCGGTTATGGCTTTATGTTAACTTCAGTTCGTTAACGAAGGTTAATTAATTTAGATATGATACACCAGTTATTTGAAGCATTTCGAAATCGATTGCTCAATGCATATATGCAAGAAAATCGACTTTATACCTAAATATAAGATTACGGAATTCTTCTAAATGCACTGCCGTTATGCCGTTATGGCTTTATGTAAACTTCTGTTCGTTAAAGAAGGTTAATTAACTTAAATATGATAAACTGATGATGTGAAGCATTTCGATATCGATTGCTAAATTAGAATATACAACAAAATCGACTTTATAACTAAATATATGATTACGGAATTCTTCTAAATGCACTGCCGTTATGCCGCCATGGCTTTATTTCAACTTCAGTGCGTTAAAGAAGCTTTATTAACTTAAATATGTTAAACTAATGATTTTAAGCATTTCGATATCGATTGCTAAATGTGTATATACAAAAAATCGACATTATACCTAAATATAAGACAACGGAATTCTTTTAAATGCACTACCGTTATGCCGTCGTGGCTTTATGTTAACTTCAGTTCGTTATAAAAGGTTTTTTAACTTAAATATGTTAAACTAATGATTTGAAGCATTTCGATATCGATTTCTTAATGCACATATACAAGAAAATCGACTTTATACCTAAATATAAGATAACGGAGTTCTTTTAAATGCACTGCCGTTATGCCGCCATGGCTTTATGCCAGCTTCAGTTCGTTTAAGAAGCTTTATTAACTTAAATATGTTAAACTAATGATTTGAAGCATTTCGATATCGATTGCCAAATGTGTATAAACAAGAAAATCGACTTAATACCTAAATATAAGGTAACGGAGTTCTGCTAAATGCACTGCCGTTATGCCGTTATAGCTTCGTGTTAACTCCAGTTAGTTAAAGAAGGTTTATTAACTTAAATATGTTAAACAAGTTACTTGAGGCATTTCGAAATTGATTGCTAAATGCATACATATATACAAGAAAATCGACTTTATACCTAAATATAAGATTACGGAATTCTTCCAAATGTACTATCGTTATGCCGCCATGGCTTTATATCAACTTCAATACGTTAAAGAAAGTTAAATAACTTAAACGTGTTAAACTAATGATTTGAAGCATTTCCATATCGATTGCTAAATGAGTATATACAAGAAAATCGACTTTTTACCTAAATATAAGCTTACGGAATTCTTCTAAATGCACTGCCGTTATGCGGTTATGGCTTTATGTTAACTTCAGTTCGTTAACGAAGGTTAATTAATTTAGATATGATACACCAGTTATTTGAAGCATTTCGAAATCGATTGCTCAATGCATATATGCAAGAAAATCGACTTTATACCTAAATATAAGATTACGGAATTCTTCTATATGCACTGCTGTTATGCCGTTATGGCTTTATGTTAACTTCTGTTCGTTTAAGAAGGTTAATTAACTTAAATATGCTAAACTAATGATTTGAAGTATTTCGATATTGCTTTCTAAATGTGTATATACAAGAAAATCGACTTTATACCTAAATATAATATTACGTAATTCTTCCAAATGTAATGTCGTTATGCCGCCATGGCTTTATATCACCTTCAATACATTTAAGAGGGTTAATTAACTTAAATATTTTAAACTAATGATTTGAAGCATTTCGATATCGATTGCTAAATGGGCATATACAACAAAATCGATTTTATAACTAAATATATGATTACGGAATTCTTCCAAATGCACTGAAGTTATGCCGTTATGGCTTTATGTAAACTTCTGTTCGTTAAAGAAGGTTTATTAACTTAAATATGTTAAACCAGTTATTTGAAGCATTTCGATATCGATTGCTAAATGCATATATACAAGAAAATCGACTTTATACCTATATTTAAGATTACAGAATTCTTCCAAATGTACTGTCGTTATGCCGCCATGGCTTTATATCACCTTCAATACGTTAAAGAAGGTTAATTAATTTAAATATGTTAAACTAATGATTTGAGAAATTTCGATATCGATTGCTAAATGCGCATATACAAAAAATCGACTTTATAACTAATATAAGGTTAGGGAATTCTTCTACGGAATTCTTCTAAATGCACTGCCGTTATGCCGCCATGGCTTTATGTTAACTCCAGTTCGTTAAAGAAGGTTTATTAACTCAGATATGTTACACCAGTTATTTGAAGCATTTCGATATCGATTGCTAAATGAGTATATGCAAGAAAATCGACTTTATACCTAAATATAAGATAACGGAGTTCTTCTAAATGCACTGCCGTTGTGCCGTTATGGATTTATGTTAACTTCAGTTCGTTAAAGAAGGTTTATTAACTTAAATATGTTAAACAAGTTATTTGAAGCATTGCGAAATCGATTGCTTAATGCATATATACAAGAAATTCGACTTTATAACTAAATATAAGATTACGGAATTCTTCCAAATGTACGGTCGTTATGCCGCCATGGTTTTACATAAACTTCAATACGTTAAAGAAGGTTAATTAACTTAAACATGTTAAACAAACGATTTGAAGCATTTCGATATCGATTGCTTAATGTGTATATACAACAAAATCGACTTTTTACCTAAAAATAAAATTACGGAATTCTTCCAAATGCACTGCCGTTATACCGTTAAGGCTTTATGTAAACTTCAGTAAGATAAAGAAGGTTTATTAACTTAAATATGTTAAACTAATGATTTTAAGCATTTCGATATCGATTGCTAATGCATATATACAAGAAAATCGACTTTATACCTAAATATAAGATTACGGAATTCTTCCAAATGTACTGTCGTTATGCCGCCATGGTTTTATATCAGCTTCAATACGTTAAAGATGGTTAGTTAACTTGAATATGTTAAACTAAGATTTGAGGCATTTCGATATCGAAATACAAGAAAATCGAATTTTTACCTAAATATAAGTTTTCGGAATTCTTCTACATGCACTGCCGTTATGGCTTTATGTAAACTTCTGTTCGTTATAGAAAGTTTATTAACTTAAATATGTTAAACCAGTTATTTGAAGCATTTCGATATCTATTGTTAAATGAGTATATACAAGAAAATCGACTTTATACCTAAATATAAGATTACGTAATTCTTCAACATGCACTGCCGTTATGCCGTTGAGGCTTTTGTAGATAGTAAGGTAAAGAGGTTTAATTAACTTAAATATGTTAAACTAATGATTTGAAGCATTTCGATATCGATTGCTAAATGTGTATTTACAAGCAAATCGACTTTATACCTAAATATAAGATTACGGAATTCTTCTAAATGCACTGCCGTTATGCCGTTATGGCTTTATGTAAACTTCAGTTCGTTAAAGAAGGTTTATTAACTTAAATATGTTAAACAAGTTATTTGAAACATTGCGAAATCGATTGCTAAATGCATATATACAAGAAAATTTGACTTTATAACCCAAATATAAGGGTTACGGAATTCTTCCAAATGTACGGTCGTTATGCCGCCATGGTTTTACATAAACTTCAATACGTTAAAGAAGGTTAATTAACTTAAACATGTTAAACAAACGATTTGAAGCATTTCGATATCGATTGCTTAATGTGTATATACAACAAAATCGACTTTTTACCTAAAAATAAATTACGGAATTCTTCCAAATGCACTGCCGTTATACCGTTAAGGCTTTATGTAAACTTCAGTAAGATAAAGAAGGTTTATTAACTTAAATATGTTAAACTAATGATTTTAAGCATTTCGATATCGATTGCTAATGCATATATACAAGAAAATCGACTTTATACCTAAATATAAGATTACGGAATTCTTCCAAATGTACTGTCGTTATGCCGCCATGGTTTTATATCAGCTTCAATACGTTAAAGATGGTTAGTTAACTTGAATATGTTAAACTAATGATTTGAGGCATTTCGATATCGAAATACAAGAAAATCGAATTTATACCTAAATATAAGTTTACGGAATTCTTCTACATGCACTGCCGTTATGGCTTTATGTAAACTTCTGTTCGTTATAGAAAGTTTATTAACTTAAATATGTTAAACCAGTTATTTGAAGCATTTCGATATCTATTGTTAAATGAGTATATACAAGAAAATCGACTTTATACCTAAATATAAGATTACGTAATTCTTCAACATGCACTGCCGTTATGCCGTTGAGGCTTTTGTAGATAGTAAGGTAAAGAGGTTTAATTAACTTAAATATGTTAAACTAATGATTTGAAGCATTTCGATATCGATTGCTAAATGTGTATTTACAAGCAAATCGACTTTATACCTAAATATAAGATTACGGAATTCTTCTAAATGCACTGCCGTTATGCCGTTATGGCTTTATGTAAACTTCTGTTCGTTAAAGAAGGTTTATTAACTTAAATATGTTAAACCAGTTATTTGAAACATTTCGATATCGATTGCTAAATGCCTATCTACAAGAAAATCGGCTTTATACCTATATATAGGATTACGGAATTCTTCCAAATGTACTGTCGTTATGCCGCCATGGCTTTAAATATGTTAACTTCAGTTCGTAAAAGAAGCTTTATTAACTTAAATGTGTTAAACTAATGATTTGAAGCATTTCGATATCGATTGCTAAATTTGTAAATACAAGAAAATCGACTTTATACCTAAATATAAGATAACAGAATTCTTCTAAATGCATTGCCGTTATGCCGTTACTGCTTTATTCTAACTTCAGTTCGTTAAAGAAGGTTTATTAACTCAGATATGTTACACCAGTTATTTAAAGCATATCGAAAGCGATTGCTTAATGCATATATGCAAGAAATTCGACTTTATAACTAAATATAAGATTACGGAATTCTTCCAAATGTACGGTCGTTATGCCGCCATGGCTTTATATAAACTTCAATACGTTAAAGAAGGTTAATTAACTTAAACATGTTAAACAAATGATTTGTGGCATTTCGATATCGATTGCTAGATGTGTATATACAACAAAATCGATTTTTTACCTAAATATAAAATTACGGAATTCTTCCAAATGCACTGCCGTTATGCCGTTAAGGCTTTTGCAGATAGTAAGATAAAGAGGTTTAATTAACTTAAATATGTTAAACCGGTTATTTGAAGCATTTCGATATCGATTGCTAAATGTGTATATAGAAGAAAATCGACTTTATACCTAAATATAAGATTACGGAATTCTTCCAGAGGCACTGCCGTTATGCCGTTAAGGCTTTTGTAGACTTCAATAAGATAAAATGGTTAATTATGTTAATATGTTAAACTAATGATTTGAAGCATTTCGATATCGATTGCTAAATGCGCATATACAACAAAATCGACTTTATACCTAAATATAAGCTTACGGAATTCTTCTAAATGCACTGCCATTATGCCGCCATAGCTTTATGTTAACTTCAGTTCGTAAAAGAAGCTTTATTAACTTAAATGTGTTAAACAAATGATTTGAAGCATTTCGATATCGATTGCTAAATTTGTAAATACAAGAAAATCGACTTTATACCAAAATATAAGATAACAGAATTCTTCTAAATGCATTGCCATTATGCCGTTACTGCTTTATTCTAACTTCAGTTCGTTAAAGAAGGTTTATTAACTCAGATAAGTTACACCAGTTATTTAAAGCATATCGAAAGCGATTGCTTAATGCATATATGCAAGAAAATCGACTTTATACCTAAATATAAGATTACGGAATTCTTCCGAATGTACTGTCGTTATGCCGCCATGGCTTCGTATCACCTTCAATAAGTCAAAGAAGGTTAATTAATTTAAATATGTTACACTAATGATTCGAAGCATTTCAATATCGATTGCTAAATGAGTATATACAAGAAAATCGACTTTATACCTAAATATAAGATAACGGAGTTCTTCTAAATGCACTGCCGTTATGCGGTTATGGCTTTATGTTAACTTCAGTTCGTTAACGAAGGTTAATTAATTAAGATATGATACACCAGTTATTTGAAGCATTTCGAAATCGATTGCTCAATGCATATATGCAAGAAAATCGTCTTTTTACCTAAATATAAGATTACGGAATTCTTCTATATGCACAGCCGTTATGCCGTTATGGCTTTATGTTAACCTCTGCTCGTTAAAGAAGGTTAATTAACTTAAATATGTTAAGCTAATGATTTGAAGCATTTCGATATCGATTGCTTAATGTGTATATGAAAGAAAATCGACTTTATACCTAAATATAAGATTACGGAATTCTTCCAAATGTACTGTCGTTTTGCCGCCATGGCTTTATATCAACTTCAATATGTTAAAAAAGGTTTATTAACTCAGATATTTTACACGAGTTATTTGAAAAATTTCGAAATCGATTGCTTAATGCATATATGCAAGAAAATCGACTTTATACCTAAATATAAGATTATGGAATTCTTCCAAATGTACTCTCGTTATGCCGCCATGACTTTATATCAACTTCAATACGTTAAAGAAAGTTAAATAACCTAACCAAGTTAAACTTATGATTTGAAGCATTTCGATATCGAAAGCTAAATGTGTATATACAAAAAATCGACTTTTTTCCGAAATATGAGATTACGGAATTCTTCTAAATGCACTGCCGTTATGCCGCCATGGCTTTATGCGAACTTCAGTTCGTTAAAGAAAGTTTATTAACTTAAATATGCTAAACTAATAATTTGAAGCATTTCGATATCGATTGCTAAATGATTATATACAAGAAAATCGACTTTTTACCTAAATATAAGGTAACGGAGTTCTTCTAAATGCACTGCCGTTGTGCCGTTATGGCTTTATGTTAACTTCATTTCGTTAAAGAAGGTTTATTAACTCAGATATATTACAACAGTTATTTGAAGCATTTCGAAATCGATTGCTTAATGCATATATACAAGAAATTCGACTTTATACCTAAATATAAGATTATGGAATTCTTCCAAATGTACTGTCGTTATGCCGCCATGACTTTATTTTAAATTCAGTGCGTTAAAGAAGCTTTATTAACTCAAATATGTTAAACAAATGATTTGAAGCATTTCGATATCGATTGCTAAATGTGTATATACAAGAAAATCGACTTTATACCTAAATATAAGATTACGAAATTCTTCTAAATGCACTGCCGTTATGCCGTTATGGCTTTATTTTAACTTCAGTGCGTTAAAGAAGCTTTATTAACTCAAATATGTTAAGCTAATGATTTGAAGCATTACGATATCGATTGCTAATTGTGCATATACAAAAAAATCGACTTTTTACCTAAATATAAGATTACGGAATTCTCCTAAATGCACTGCCGTTATACCGTTAAGGCTTTGTGTAGACTTCTGTTCGTTAAAAAAGGTTTATTAACTTAAATATGGTAAACCAGTTATTTGAAGCATTTCGATATCGATTGCTAAATGCATATATACAAGAAAATCGACTTTATACCTATATATAAGATTACGGAATTCTTCCAAATGTACTGTTGTTATGCCGCCATGGCTTTATATCACCTTCAATACGTTAAAGAAGGTTAATTAAACTTCAGTAAGATAAAGAAGGTTAATTAACTTAAATATGTTAAACTAATGATTTGAAGCATTTCGATATTTATTGCTAAATGTGCATATACAAGAAAATCGACTTTATACCGAAATATAAGATTACGGAATTCTTCTAAATGCACTGCCGTTATGCCGTTATGGCTTTATGTAAACTTCTGTTCGTTAAAAAAGGTTTATTAACTTAAATATGTTAAACCAGTTATTTGAAGCATTTCGATATCGATTGCTAAATGCATATATACAAGAAAATCGACTTTATACCTATATATAAGATAACGGAATTCTTCCAAATGTACTGTCGTTATTCCGCCATGGCTTTATATCACCTTCAATACGTTAAAGAAGGTTAATTAATGTAAATATGTTAAACTAATGATTTGAAGCATTTCGATATCGATTGCTAAATGCGCATATACAAGAAAATCGACTTTATACCTAAATATAAGATAACGGAGTTCTTCTAAATGCACTGACGTTGTGCCGTTATGGCTTTATGTTAACTTCAGTTAGTTAAAGAAGGTTTATTAACTCAGATATGTTACACCAGTTATTTAAAGCATATCGAAATCGATTGCTTAATGCATATATACAAGAAATTCGACTTTATAACTAAATATAAGATTACGGAATTCTTCCAAATGTACTGTCGTTATGCCGCCATGGCTTAATATCAACTTCAATATGTTAAAGAAGGTTAATTAACTTAAACATGTTAAACAAGTGATTTGAAGCATTTCGATATCGATTGCTAGATGTGTATATACAACAAAATCGACTTTTTACCTAAATATAAAATTACGGAATTCTTCCAAATGCACTGCCGTTATGCCGTTAAGGCTTTTGTAGACTTCAGTAAGATAAAAAAAGTTTATTAACTTAAATATGTTAAACTAATGATTTGAAGCATTTCGATATCGATAGCTAAATACGTAAATACAAGAAAATCGACTTTACACCTAAATATAAGATTACGGAATTTTCCTAAATGCAATGCCGTTATGCCGTTAAGGCTTTTGTAGACTTCAGTAAGATAAAAAAAGTTTATTAACTTAAATATGTTAAACTAATGATTTGAAGCATTTCGATATCGATAGCTAAATACGTAAATACAAGAAAATCGACTTAACACCTAAATATATGATTACGGAATTCTCCTAAATGCGCTGCCGTTATACCGTTAAGGCTTTGTGTTGACTTCAGTAATCTATAAAAAGTTTATTAACTTATATACGTTAAACTAATGATTTGAAGCGTTTCGGTATCGATTGCTAAATGAGCATATACAATTAAATACACTTTATACCTAAATATAATTTTACGAAATTCTTCCAAATGCACTGCTGTTAAGCCGCCATGGCTTTATGTCACCTTCAATTCGTTAGAGAAGGTTTATTAACTTTAATATGTTAAACTAATGATTTGAAGCATTTCGATATCGATTGCTAAATGTGTATATACAAGAAAATCGACTTTATACCTAAATATAAGATAACGGAGTTCTTCTAAATGCACCGCCGTTGTGGCTTTAAGTTAACTGCAGTTCGTTAAAGAAGGCTTATTAACTTAAGTATGTTAAACCAGTTATTTGAAGCATTTCGAAATCGATTGCTTAATGCATATATACAAAAAAACCGATTTTATACTTAAATATAAGATTACGGAATTCTTCTTAATGCACTGCCGTTATACCGCTAAGGCTTTGTGTAGACTTCAGTAAGCTAAAAAAAGTTTATTAACTTAAATATGTTAAACAAGTGATGTGAAGCATTTCGATATCGATTGCTAAATGAGTATATACAAGAAAATCGACTTTATACCTAAATATAAGATTAAGAAATTCTTCTAAATGCACTGCCGTTATGCAGCCATGGATTTATGCCAACTTCAGTTCGTTAAAGGAGTTTTATTAACTTTGATATGTTAAACTAATGATTTGAAGCATTTCGGTATCGATTGCTAAATGTGTATATACAACAAAATCGAATTTATACCTAAATATAAGATTACGTAATTTTTCCAAATGCACTGCCTTTATGCAGCCATGGATTTATGCCAACTTCAGTTCGTTAAAGGAGTTTTATTAACTTTCATATGTTAAACTAATGATTTGAAGCATTTCGATATTTATTGCTAAATGTGTATATACAACAAAATCGAATTTATACCTAAATATAAGATTACGGAATTCTTCCAAATGTACTGTCGTTATGCCGCCATGGCTTTATATCAACTTCAATACGTTAAAGAAAGTTAAATAACCTAAACATGTAAAACTTATGATTTGAAGCATTTCGATATCGAATGCTAAATGTGTATATACAAAAAATCGACTTTTTTCCTAAATATAAGATTACGGAATTCTTCCAAATGCACTGCCGTTATGCCGCCATGGCTTTATGCGAACTTCAGTTCGTTAAAGAAAGTTTATTAACTTAAATATGTTAAACTAATGATTTGAAGAATTTCGATATCGATTGTTTAATGCATATATACAAGAAATTCGTCTTTATACCTAAATATAAGATTACGGAATTCTTCCAAATGTACTGCCGTTATGCCGCCATGGCTTTATATAAACTTCAATACGTTAAAGAAGGTTAATTAACTTAAACATGTTAAACTAATGATTTGAAGCAATTCAATATCGATTGCTAATTGTGTATATACAACAAAATCGCCTTTTTACCTAAATATAAGATTACGGAATTCTCCTAAATGCACTGCCGTTATGCCGCCATGGCTTTATTTTAACTTCAGTGCGTTAAAGAAGCTTTATTAACTCAAATATGTTAAACTAATGATTTGAAGCATTTCGATATCGACTGCTAAATGTGTATATACAAGAACATCGACCTTATACCTAAATATAAGATTACGAAATTCTTCTAAATGCACTGCCGTTATGCAGCCATAGATTTATGCCAACTTCAGTTCGTTAAAGAAGCTTTATTAACTTAAATATGTTAAACTAATGATTTGAAGCATTTCGATATCGAATGCTAAATGTGTATATACAAAAAATCGACTTTTTTCCTAAATATAAGATTACGGAATTCTTCCAAATGCACTGCCGTTATGCCGCCATGGCTTTATGCGAACTTCAGTTCGTTAAAGAAAGTTTATTAACTTAAATATGTTAAACTAATGATTTGAAGAATTTCGATATCGATTGTTTAATGTATATATACAAGAAATTCGTCTTTATACCTAAATATAAGAATACGGAATTCTTCCAAATGTACTGCCGTTATGCCGCCATGGCTTTATATAAACTTCAATACGTTAAAGAAGGTTAATTAACTTAAACATGTTAAACTAATGATTTGAAGCAATTCAATATCGATTGCTAATTGTGTATATACAACAAAATCGCCTTTTTACCTAAATATAAGATTAGTAAGTAAGTTAAAAAAAGTTTATTAACTTAAATATGTTAAGCTAATGATTTGAAGCATTTCGATATCGATTGCTAATTTGTAAATACAAGAAAATCGACTTTATACCTAAATATAAGATTACGAAATTCTTCTACATGCACTGTCGTTATGCCGCCATGGCTTTATGCCAACTTCAGTTCGTTAAAGAAAGTTTATTAACTTAAATATGTTAAACTAGTGGGTTGAAGCATCTCCATATCGATTGCTAAATGTGTATATACAACAAAATCGACTTAATATCTAAATATAAGATTACGGAATTCTTCCAAATGCGCTGCCGTTATACCGTTATGGCATAATGTAAACTTCAGTAAGATAAAGAAGGTTAATTAACTTAAATATGTTAAGCTAATGATTTGAAGCATTTCGATTTCTAATTGTGTATATAAAAGAAAATCGACTTTATACCTAAATTTAAGAATACGGAATTCTTCCAACTGTACTGTCGTTATGCCGCCACGGCTTTACATCGACTTCAAAACGTTAAAGAAGGTTAATTAACTTGAATATGTTAAACCAGTTATTTGAAGCATTTCGAAATTGATTGCTAAATGCATATATACAAGAAAATCGACATTATACCTAAATATAAGATTACGGAACTCTTCCAAATGTACTGTCATTATGCCGCCATGGCTTTATGTTAACTTCAGTGCGTTAAAGTTAATTAACTTAAATATGTTAAGCTAATGATTTGAAGCATTTCGATATCGATTGCTAATTTGTAAATACAAGAAAATCGACTTTATACCTAAATATAAGATTACGAAATTCTTCTAAATGCACTGTCGTTATGCCGCCATGGCTTTATGCCAACTTCAGTTCGTTAAAGAAGGTTTATTAACTTAAATATGTTAAACTAGTGGGTTGAAGCATCTCCATATCGATTGCTAAATGTGTATATACAACAAAATCGAATTTATATCTAAATATAAGATTACGGAATTCTTCCAAATGCGCTGCCGTTATACCGTAATGGCATAATGTAAACTTCAGTAAGATAAAGAAGGTTAATTAACTTAAATATGTTAAGCTAATGATTTGAAGCATTTCGATTTCTAATTGTGTATATAAAAGAAAATCGACTTTATACCTAAATTTAAGAATACGGAATTCTTCCAACTGTACTGTCGTTATGCCACCATGGCTTTATGCCAACTTATGCCGTTAAGTCTTTTGTAGACTTCAATAAGATAAAGAGGGTTAATTAGCTTAAATATGTTAAACTAATGATTTGAAGCATTTCGATATCGATTGCTAAATGTGTATATACAATAAATTGACTTTATACCTAAATATAAGATTACGGAATTCTTCCAAATGTACTGTCGTTATGCCGCCATGGCTTTATATAAACTTCAATAAGTTAAAGAAGGTTAATTAACTTAAATATGTTAAACTAATGATTTGAAGCATTTCGATATCGATTGCTAAATGTGTATATACAACAAAATCGACTTTTTACCTAAATATAAGATTTCGGAATTCTTCCAAATGCACTGCCGTCATACCGTTAAGGCTTTATGTAAGCTTCAGTAAGATAAAGAAGGTTTATTAACTTAAATATCTTAAACTAATGATTTGAAGCATTTCGATATCGGTTGCTTAATGTGTATATACAAGAAAATCGACTTTATACTTAATATAAGATTGCGGAATTCTTCTAAATGCACTGCCGTTATGCCGCCATGACTTTATGCCAACTTCAGTTCGTTTAAGAAGGTTTGATAACTTAAATATGTTAAAACAGTTATTTGAAGCATTTCGATATCGATTTCTTAATGCATATATACAAGAAAATCGACTTTATACCAAAATATAAGATTACGGAATTCTTCCAAATGTACTGTCATTATGCCGTTAAGTCTTTTGTAGACTTCAATAAGATAAAGAGGGTTAATTATTTTAAATATGCTAAACTGATGATTTTAAGCATTTAGATATCGATTGCTAAATGTGTATATACAAGAAAATTGACTTTACACCTAAAGTTAAGATTACGGAATTCTTCTAAATGCACTGCCGTTATGCCGTTTTGGCTTTTTGTTAACTTCTGTTCGTTAAAGAAGGTTTATTAACTTAAAAATGTTAAACTAATGATTTGAAGCATTTCGATATCGATTGCTAAATGAATATATACAAGAAAATCGACTTTATACCTAAATATAAGATTACGGAATTCTTCCAAATGTACTATCGTTATGCCGCCATGGCTTTATATCAACTTCAATACGTTAAAGAAAGTTAAATAACTTAAACGTGTTAAACTAATGATTTGAAGCATTTCGATATCGATTGCTAAATGCATATATGCAACAAAATCGACTTTTTACATAAATATAAGCTTACGGAATTCTTCTAAATGCACTGCCGTTATGCCGCCATGACTTTATGCCAACTTCAGTTCGTTAAAGAAGGTTTATTAACTTAAATATGTTAAACTAATGATTTGAAGCATTTCAATATCGATTGCTAAATGTGTATATACAACAAAATCGACTTTTTACCTAAATATAAGATTACGGAATTCTTCCAAATGCACTGCCGTTATACCGTTAAGACTTTATGTAAACTTCAGTAAAATAAAGAAGGTTAATTAACTTAAATGTGTTAAACTAATGATTTGAAGCATTTCGATATCGATTGCTAAATGTGTATATACAACAAAATCGACTTTATGCCTAAGTTATTATAAAATTACGTAATTCTTCCAAATGCACTGCCGTTATGCCGTTATGGCTTTATGTAAACTTCAATAAGATAAAGAAGGTTAATTAACTTAAATATGTTAAACTAATGATTTGAAGCATTTCGATATCGATTGCTAAATGTGTATATACAAGAAAATCGACTTTATACCTAAATATAAGATTACGGAATTCTTCCAAATGTACTGTCGTTATGCCGCCATGGCTTTATATCAACTTCAATACGTTAAAGAAAGTTAAATAACCTAAACATGTAAAACTTATGATTTGAAGCATTTCGATATCGAATGCTAAATGTGTATATACAAAAAATCGACTTTTTTCCTAAATATAAGATTACGGAATTCTTCCAAATGCACTGCCGTTATGCCGCCATGGCTTTATGCGAACTTCAGTTCGTTAAAGAAAGTTTATTAACTTAAATATGTTAAACTAATGATTTGAAGAATTTCGATATCGATGGTTTAATGCATATATACAAGAAATTCGTCTTTATACCTAAATATAAGATTACGGAATTCTTCCAAATGTACTGCCGTTATGCCGCCATGGCTTTATATAAACTTCAATACGTTAAAGAAGGTTAATTAACTTAAACATGTTAAACTAATGATTTGAAGCAATTCAATATCGATTGCTAATTGTGTATATACAACAAAATCGCCTTTTTACCTAAATATAAGATTACGGAATTCTCCTAAATGCACTGCCGTTATGCCGCCATGGCTTTATTTTAACTTCAGTGCGTTAAAGAAGCTTTATTAACTCAAATATGTTAAACTAATGATTTGAAGCATTTCGATATCGACTGCTAAATGTGTATATACAAGAACATCGACCTTATACCTAAATATAAGATTACGAAATTCTTCTAAATGCACTGCCGTTATGCAGCCATAGCTTTATGCCAACTTCAGTTCGTTAAAGAAGCTTTATTAACTTAAATATGTTAAACTAATGATTTGAAGCATTTCGATATCGAAAGCTAAATGTGTATATACAAAAAATCGACTTTTTTCCTAAATATAAGATTACGGAATTCTTCCAAATGCACTGCCGTTATGCCGCCATGGCTTTATGCGAACTTCAGTTCGTTAAAGAAAGTTTATTAACTTAAATATGTTAAACTAATGATTTGAAGAATTTCGATATCGATTGTTTAATGCATATATACAAGAAATTCGTCTTTATACCTATATATAAGAATACGGAATTCTTCCAAATGTACTGCCGTTATGCCGCCATGGCTTTATATAAACTTCAATACGTTAAAGAAGGTTAATTAACTTAAACATGTTAAACTAATGATTTGAAGCAATTCAATATCGATTGCTAATTGTGTATATATAACAAAATCTCCTTTTTGCCTAAATATAAGATTACGGAATTCTCCTAAATGCACTGCCGTTATGCCGCCATGGCTTTATTTTAACTTCGGTGCGTTAAAGAAGCTTTATTAACTCAAATATGTTAAACTAATGATTTGAAGCATTTCGATATCGATTGCTAAATGTGTATATACAAGAAAATCGACCTTATACCTAAATATAAGATTACGTAATTCTTCTAAATGCACTGCCGTTATACCGTTAAGGCTTTGTGTAGACTTCAGTAAGCTAAAAAAAAGTTTATTAAATTAAATATGTTAAACTAATGATTTGTAGCATTTCGTTGTCGATTGCTAATTGTGTAAATACAAGAAAACCGACTTTATACCTAAATATAAGATTACGGAATTCTTCTACATGCACTGTCGTTATGCCGCCATGGATATATGCCAACTTCAGTTCGTTAAAGATGGTTTATTAACTTAAATATGTTAAACTAATGGGTTGAAGCATCTCTATATCGATTGCTAAATGTGTATATACAAGAAAATCGACTTAATACCGAAATATAAGAAAACGGAGTTCTTCTAAATGCACTGTCGTTATGCAGTTATGGCTTTATGTTAACTTCAGTTCGTTAAAGAAGGTTTATTAACATAAATATGTTAAACCAGTTATTTGAAGCATTTCGAAATTGATTGCTTAATGCATATTAACAAGAAATTCGACTTTATACCTAAATATAAGATTACGGAATTCTTCCAAATGTACTGTCGTTATGAAGCCATGGCTTTATATAAACTTCAATACGTTAAAGAAGGTTAATTAACTTAAACATGTTAAACTAATGATTCGAAGCATTTCGATATCGATTGCCAAATGTGTATATACAAGAAAATCGACTTTTTACCTAAATATAAGAGAATGGAATTCTTCTAAATGCACTGCCGTTATGCCGCCATGGCTTTATGCCAACTTCAGTTCGTTTAAGAAGCTTTATTAACTTAAATATGTTAAAATAATGATTTAAAGCATTTCGATATCGATTGCAAAATGAGTATATACAAGAAAATCGACTTTATACCCAAACATAAGGTAACGGAGTTCTTCTAAATGCACTGCCGTTATGCCGTTATGGCTTTATGTAAACTTCAGTTCGTTAAAGAAGGTTTATTAACTTAGACATGTTAAACAAGTTATTTGACGCATTTCGAAATTGATTGCTAAACGCATATATACGAGAAAATCGACTTTATACCTTACTATAAGAAAACGGAGTTCTTCTAAACGCACTGTCGTTATGCCGCCATGGCTTTGTGCCAGCTTCAGTTCGTCAGAGAAGGTTCATTAACTTAAATATGTTAAACAAGTTATTTGACGCATTTCGAAATTGATTGCTATATGCATATATACAAGAAAATCGACTTTATACCTAAATATAAGATTACGGAATTCTTCCAAATGTACTGTCGTTATGCCGCCATGACTTTAAAACAACTTTAGTACGTTAAAGAAGGTTAATTAACTTAAATATGTTAAACTAATCATTTGAAGCATTACGATATCGATTGCTAAATGTGTATATACTACAAAATCGACTTTTTACCTAAATATAAGATTACGGAATTCTTCCAACTGCACTGCCGTTATACCGTTAAGGCTTTTGGTAAACTTCAGTAAGATAAAGAAGGTTTATTAACTTAAATATGTTAAACTAATGATTTGACGCATTTCGATATCGATTGTTAATGCATATATACAAGAAAATCGACTTTATACCTAAATATAAGAAAACGGAGTTCTTCTAAATGCACTGTCGTTATGCCGTTATGGCTTTATGTTAACTTCAGTTCGTTAAAGAGGGTTTTTTAACTTGAATATGTTAAACAAGTTATTTGACGCATTTCGAAATTGATTGCTAAATGCATATATACAAGAAAATCGACTTTATACCTAAATATAAGATTACGGAATTTTTTCAAATGTACTATTGTTATGCCGCCATGGCTTTATATCAACTTCAATACGTTAAAGAAAGTTAAATAACCTAAATATGTTAAACTAATGATTTGAAGCATTTCGATATCGATTGCCAAATGTGTATATACAAGAAAATCGACTCTATACCTAAATATAAGATAACGGAGTTCTTCTAAATGCACTGCCGCTATGCCGTTATGGCTTTATGTTAACTGCAGTTCGTTAAAGAAGGTTTATTAACTTAAATATGTTAAACCAGTTATTTGAAGCATTTCGAAATCGATTGCTTAATGCATATATACAAGAAATTCGACTTTATACCTAAATATAAGATAACGTAATTCTTCCAAATATACTGCCGTTATGCCGCCATGACTTTATGTCAACTTCGGTACGTTAAAGAAGGTTAATTAACTTAAACATGTTAAACTGATGATTTGAAGCATCTCGATATCGATTGCTAAATGTGTATATACAACAAAATCGACTTTTTGCCTAAATATAAGATTACGGAGTCCTTCTAACGGCTCTGTCGTTATACCGTTATGGCTTTATGTAAACTTCATTAAGATAAAGAAGGTTTATTAACTTAGATATGTTAAACTAATGATTTGAAGCAATTCGATATCGATTGCTAAATGTGTATATACAAAAAATCGACATTATACCTAAATATAAGACAACGGAATTCTTTTAAATGCACTACCGTTATTTCCGTCGTGGCTTTATGTTAACTTCAGTTCGTTATAAAAGGTTTTTTAACTTAAATATGTTAAACTAATGATTTGAAGCATTTCGATATCGATTTCTTAATGCACATATACAAGAAAATCGACTTTATACCTAAATATAAGATAACGGAGTTCTTTTAAATGCACTGCCGTTATGCCGCCATGGCTTTATGCCAACTTCAGTTCGTTTAAGAAGCTTTATTAACTTAAATATGTTAAACTAATGATTTGAAGCATTTCGATATCGATTGCCAAATGTGTATAAACAAGAAAATCGACTTAATACCTAAATAAAGGTAACGGAGTTCTGCTAAATGCACTGCCGTTATGCCGTTATAGCTTCATGTTAACTCCAGTTAGTTAAAGAAGGTTTATTAACTTAAATATGTTAAACAAGTTACTTGAGGCATTTCGAAATTGATTGCTAAATGCATACATATATACAAGAAAATCGACTTTATACCTAAATATAAGATTACGGAATTCTTCCAAATGTACTATCGTTATGCCGCCATGGCTTTATATCAACTTCAATACGTTGAAGAAAGTTAAATAACTTAAACGTGTTAAACTAATGATTTGAAGCATTTCGATATCGATTGCTAAATGTATATATGCAACAAAATCGACTTTTTACCTAAATATAAGCTTACGGAATTCTTCTAAATGCACTGCCGTTATGCCGCCATGACTTTATGCCAACTTCAGTTCGTTAAAGAAGGTTTATTAACTTAAATATGTTAAACTAATGATTTGAAGCATTTCAATATCGATTGCTAAATGAGTATATACAAGAAAATCGACTTTATACCTAAATATAAGATAACGGAGTTCTTCTAAATGCACTGCCGTTATGCGGTTATGGCTTTATGTTAACTTCAGTTCGTTAACGAAGGTTAATTAATTTAGATATGATACACCAGTTATTTGAAGCATTTCGAAATCGATTGCTCAATGCATATATGCAAGAAAATCGACTTTATACCTAAATATAAGATTACGGAATTCTTCTATATGCACTGCTGTTATGCCGTTATGGCTTTATGTTAACTTCTGTTCGTTTAAGAAGGTTAATTAACTTAAGTATGCTAAACTAATGATTTGAAGTATTTCGATATTGCTTTCTAAATGTGTATATACAAGAAAATCGACTTTATACCTAAATATAATATTACGTAATTCTTCCAAATGTAATGTCGTTATGCCGCCATGGCTTTATATCACCTTCAATACATTTAAGAGGGTTAATTAACTTAAATATTTTAAACTAATGATTTGAAGCATTTCGATATCGATTGCTAAATGGGCATATACAACAAAATCGATTTTATAACAAAATATATGATTACGGAATTCTTCCAAATGCACTGAAGTTATGCCGTTATGGCTTTATGTAAACTTCTGTTCGTTAAAGAAGGTTTATTAACTTAAATATGTTAAACCAGTTATTTGAAGCATTTCGATATCGATTGCTAAATGCATATATACAAGAAAATCGACTTTATACCTAAATATAAGATTACGGAATTCTTCCAAATGTACTGTCGTTATGCCGCCATGGCTTTATATCACCTTCAATACGTTAAAGAAGGTTAATTAATTTAAATATGTTAAACTAATGATTTGGGAAATTTCGATATCGATTGCTAAATGTGTATATACCATAAAATCGATTTTATACCTAAATATAAGATTACGGAATTCTTCCAAATGTACGGTCGTTATGCCGCCATGGCTTTATATAAACTTCAATACGTTAAAGAAGGTTAATTAACTTAAACATGTTAAACAAATGATTTGTGGCATTTCGATATCGATTGCTAGATGTGTATATACAACAAAATCGATTTTTTACCTAAATATAAAATTACGGAATTCTTCCAAATGCACTGCCGTTATGCCGTTAAGGCTTTTGCAGATAGTAAGATAAAGAGGTTTAATTAACTTAAATATGTTAAACCGGTTATTTGAAGCATTTCGATATCGATTGCTAAATGCATATATACAAGAAAATCGACTTTATACCTAAATATAGGATTACGGAATTCTTCCAAATGTACTGTCGTTATGCCGCCATGGCTTTGTTTCACCTTCAATACGTCAAAGAAGGTTAATTAATTTAAATATGTTAAACTAATGATTTGAAGATTTCGATATCGATTGCTAAATGCGCATATACAACAAAATCGACTTTATACCTAAATATAAGATTACGGAATTCTTCTAAATGCACTGCCTTATGCCGCCATAGCTTTATGTTAACTTCAGTTCGTAAAAGAAGCTTTATTAACTTAAATGTGTTAAACTAATGATTTGAAGCATTTCGATATCGATTGCTAAATTTGTAAATACAAGAAAATCGACTTTATACCAAAATATAAGATAACAGAATTCTTCTAAATGCATTGCCATTATGCCGTTACTGCTTTATTCTAACTTCAGTTCGTTAAAGAAGGTTTATTAACTCAGATAAGTTACACCAGTTATTTAAAGCATATCGAAAGCGATTGCTTAATGCATATATGCAAGAAAATCGACTTTATACCTAAATATAAGATTACGGAATTCTTCCGAATGTACTGTCGTTATGCCGCCATGGCTTGTATCACCCTTTAATAAGTCAAAGAAGGTTAATTAATTTAAATATGTTACACTAATGATTTGAAGCATTTCAATATCGATTGCTAAATGAGTATATACAAGAAAATCGACTTTATACCTAAATATAAGATAACGGAGTTCTTCAAATGCACTGCCGTTATGCGGTTATGGCTTTATGTTAACTTTAGTTCGTTAACGAAGGTTAATTAATTAAATATGATACACCAGTTATTTGAAGCATTTCGAAATCGATTGCTCAATGCATATATGCAAGAAAATCGACTTTTTACCTAAATATAAGATTACGGAATTCTTCTAATGCACTGCCGTTATGCCGTTATGGCTTTATGTTAACATCTGTTCGTTAAAGAAGGTTAATTAACTTAAATATGTTAAGCTAATGATTTGAAGTATTTCGATATTGCTTTTAAATGTGATATAAAAGAAAATCGACTTTATACCTAAATATAAGATTACGGAATTCTTCCAAATGTACTGTCGTTTTGCCGCCATGGCTTTATATCAACTTCAATATGTTAAAGAAGGTTTATTAACTCAAATATTTTAAACTAGTTATTTGAAGCATTTCGAAATCGATTGCTTAATGCATATATGCAAGAAAATCGACTTTATACCTAAATATAAGATTACGGAATTCTTCCAAATGTACTGTCGTTATGCCGCCATGACTTTATATCAACTTCAATACGTTAAAGAAGGTTAAATTTAAACCCAACAAGTTAAACTTATGATTTGAAGCATTTCGATATCGAAAGCTAAATGCGTATATACAAAAAATCGACTTTATTTTTCCCAAATATGAGATTACGGAATTCTTCTAAATGCACTGCCGTTATGCCGCCATGGCTTTATGCGAACTTCAGTTCGTTAAAGAAAGTTTATTAACTTAAATATGCTAAACTAATAATTTGAAGCATTTCGATATCGATTGCTAAATGATTATATACAAGAAAATCGACTTTTTACCTAAATATAAGGTAACGGAAGTTCTTCTAAATGCACTGCCGTTGTGCCGTTATGGCTTTATGTTAACTTCATTTCGTTAAAGAAGGTTTATTAACTCAGATATATTACAACAGTTATTTGAAGCATTTCGAAATCGATTGCTTAATGCATATATACAAGAAATTCGACTTTATACCTAAATATAAGATTATGGAATTCTTCCAAATGTACTGTCGTTATGCCGCCATGACTTTATTTTAACTTCAGTGCGTTAAAGAAGCTTTATTAACTCAAATATGTTAAACAAATGATTTGAAGCATTTCGATATCGATTGCTAAATGTGTATATACAAGAAAATCGACTTTATACCTAAATATAAGATTACGAAATTCTTCTAAATGCACTGCCGTTATGCCGTTATGGCTTTATTTTAACTTCAGTGCGTTAAAGAAGCTTTATTAACTCAAATATGTTAAGCTAATGATTTGAAGCATTACGATATTGATTGCTAATTGTGTATATACAAAAAATCGACTTTTTACCTAAATATAAGATTACGGAATTCTCCTAAATGCACTGCCGTTATACCGTTAAGGCTTTGTGTAGACTTCTGTTCGTTAAAAAAGGTTTATTAACTTAAATATGTTAAACCAGTTATTTGAAGCATTTCGATATCGATTGCTAAATGCATATATACAAGAAAATCGACTTTATACCTATATATAAGATTACGGAATTCTTCCAAATGTACTGTTGTTATGCCGCCATGGCTTTATATCACCTTCAATACGTTAAAGAAGGTTAATTAATGTAAATATGTTAAACTAATGACTTGAAGCATTTCGATATCGATTGCTAAATGCGCATATACAAGAAAATCGACTTTATAACTAAATATAAGATTACGGAATTCTTCCAAATGTACTGTCGTTATGCCGCCATGGCTTAATATCAACTTCAATATGTTAAAGAAGGTTAATTAACTTAAACATGTTAAACAAGTGATTTGAAGCATTTCGATATCGATTGCTAGATGTGTATATACAACAAAATCGACTTTTTACCTAAATATAAAATTACGGAATTCTTCCAAATGCACTGCCGTTATGCCGCCATGGCTTTATGTAAACTTCAGTAAGATAAAGAAGGTTAATTAACTTAAATATGTTAAACTAATGATTTGAAGCATTTCGATATTTATTGCTAAATGTGCATATACAAGAAAATCGACTTTATACCGAAATATAAGATTACGGAATTCTTCTAAATGCACTGCCGTTATGCCGTTATGGCTTTATGTAAACTTCTGTTCGTTAAAAAAGGTTTATTAACTTAAATATGTTAAACCAGTTATTTGAAGCATTTCGATATCGATTGCTAAATGCATATATACAAGAAAATCGACTTTATACCTATATATAAGATAACGGAATTCTTCCAAATGTACTGTCGTTATGCCGCCATGGCTTTATATCACCTTCAATACGTTAAAGAAGGTTAATTAATGTAAATATGTTAAACTAATGATTTGAAGCATTTCGATATCGATTGCTAAATGCGCATATACAAGAAAATCGACTTTATACCTAAATATAAGATAACGGAGTTCTTCTAAATGCACTGACGTTGTGCCGTTATGGCTTTATGTTAACTTCAGTTCGTTAAAGAAGGTTTATTAACTCAGATATGTTACACCAGTTATTTAAAGCATATCGAAATCGATTGCTTAATGCATATATACAAGAAATTCGACTTTGTAACTAAATATAAGATTACGGAATTCTTCCAATTGTACTGTCGTTATGCCGCCATGGCTTAATATCAACTTCAATATGTTAAAGAAGGTTAATTAACTTAAACATGTTAAACAAATGATTTGAGGCATTTCGATATCGATTGCTAGATGTGTATATACAACAAAATCGACTTTTTACCTAAATATAAAATTACGGAATTCTTCCAAATGCACTGCCGTTATGCCGCCATGGCTTTATGTAAACTTCAGTAAGATAAAGAAGGTTAATTAACTTAAATATGTTAAACTAATGATTTGAAGCATTTCGATATTTATTGCTAAATGTGCATATACAAGAAAATCGACTTTATACCTAAATATAAGATTAAGAAATTCTTCTTAATGCACCGCCGTTATGCAGCCATGGATTTATGCCAACTTCAGTTCGTTAAAGAAGGTTTATTAACTTAAATATGTTAAACTAATGATTTGAAGCATTTCGATATCGATAGCTAAATACGTAAATACAAGAAAATCGACTTTACACCTAAATATAAGATTACGGAATTTTCCTAAATGCAATGCCGTTATGCCGTTAAGGCTTTTGTAGACTTCAGTAAGATAAAAAAAGTTTATTAACTTAAATATGTTAAACTAATGATTTGAAGCATTTCGATATCGATAGCTAAATACGTAAATACAAGAAAATCGATTTAACACCTAAATATATGATTACGGAATTCTCCTAAATGCGCTGCCGTTATACCGTTAAGGCTTTGTGTTGACTTCAGTAATCTATAAAAAGTTTATTAACTTATATACGTTAAACTAATGATTTGAAGCATTTCGGTATCGATTGCTAAATGAGCATATACAAGTAAATACACTTTATACCTAAATATAATTTTACGAAATTCTTCCAAATGCACTGCTGTTAAGCCGCCATGGCTTTATGTCACCTTCAATACGTTAAAGAAGGTAAATTAAGTTAAATATGTTAAACTAATGATTTGAAGCATTTCGATATCGATGGCTTAATGTGTATATACAACAAAATCGATTTTATACCCAAATATAAGATTACAGAATTCTTCTAAATGCACTGCCGTTATCCCGCAATGGCGTTATGCCAGCTTCAATTCGTTAGAGAAGGTTTATTAACTTTAATATGTTAAACTAATGATTTGAAGCATTTCGATATCGATTGCTAAATGTGTATATACAAGAAAATCGACTTTATACCTAAATATAAGATAACGGAGTTCTTCTAAATGCACCGCCGTTGTGGCTTTAAGTTAACTGCAGTTCGTTAAAGAAGGCTTATTAACTTAAATATGTTAAACCAGTTATTTGAAGCATTTCGAAATCGATTGCTTAATGCATATATACAAAAAAACCGATTTTATACTTAAATATAAGATTACGGAATTCTTCTTAATGCACTGCCGTTATACCGCTAAGGCTTTGTGTAGACTTCAGTAAGCTAAAAAAAGTTTATTAACTTAATATGTTAAACAAGTGATGTGAAGCATTTCGATATCGATTGCTAAATGTTTATATACAAGAAAATCGACTTTATACCTAAATATAAGATTAAGAAATTCTTCTTAATGCACTGCCGTTATGCAGCCATGGATTTATGCCAACTTCAGTTCGTTAAAGGAGTTTTATTAACTTTAATATGTTAAACTAATGATTTGAAGCATTTCGGTATCGATTGCTAAATGTGTATATACAACAAAATCGAATTTATACCTAAATATAAGATTACGTAATTTTTCCAAATGCACTGCCGTTATGCCGCCATGGCTTTATGTAAACTTCAGTAAGATAAAGAAGGTTAATTAACTTAATTATGTTAAAGTAATGATTTGAAGCATTTCGATATCGATTGCTTAATGTGTATATACAAGAAAATCGACTTTATACCTAAATATAAGATTAAGAAATTCTTCTAAATGCACTGCCGTTATGCAGCCATGGATTTATGCCAACTTCAGTTCGTTAAAGGAGTTTTATTAACTTTCATATGTTAAACTAATGATTTGAAGCATTTCGGTATCGATTGCTAAATGTGTATATACAACAAAATCGAATTTATACCTAAATATAAGATTACGGAATTTTCCTAAATGCACTGCCGTTATACCGTTAAGGCTTTGTGTTGACTTCAGTAAGCTAAAAAAAGTTTATTAACTTAAATATGTTAAACTAATGGTTTGAAGCATTTCGGTATCGATTGCTAAATGAGCATATACAAGTAAATCGACTTTATACCTAAATATTAAATAACGGAATTCTTCCAAATGCACTGCCGTTATGCCGTTAAGGCTTTTGTAGTCTTCAGTAAGATAAAAAAAAGTTTATTAACTTAAATATGTTAAACTAATGATTTGACGCATTTCGATATCGACAGCTAAATACGTAAATGCAAGAAAATCGACTTTACACCTAAGTATAAGATTACGGAATTTTCCTAAATGCACTGCCGTTATACCGTTAAGGCTTTGTGTTGACTTCAGTAAGCTAAAAAAAGTTTATTAACTTAAATATGTTAAACTAATGGTTTGAAGCATTTCGGTATCGATTGCTAAATGAGCATATACAAGTAAATCGACTTTATACCTAAATATAAGATAACGGAATTCTTCCAAATGCACTGTCGTTAAGCCGCCATGGCTTTATATCACCTTCAATACGTTAAAGAAGGTTAATTAAGTTAAATATGTTGAACTAATGATTTGAAGCATTTCGATATCGATTGCTAAATGTGTATATACAAGAAAATCGACTTAATACCTAAATATAATTCAACGGAGTTCTTCTAAATGCACTGCGTTTGCCGTTATGGCTTTATGTTAACTTCAGTTCTTTAAAGAAGGTTTATTAACTTAAGTATGTTAAACCAGTTATTTGAAGCATTTCGAAATTGATTGCTAAATGCATATTTACAAGAAAATCGACTTTATACCTAAATATAAGATTACGGAATTCTCCTAAATGCACTGCCGTTATACCGTTAAGGCTTTGTGTAGACTTCAGTAAGGTAAAAAAAGTTTATTAACTTAAATATGTTAAACTAATGATTTGAAGCATTTCGATATCGATTGCTAATTGTGTAAATACAAGAAAATCGACTTCATACCTAAATATAAGATTACGGAATATTTCTACATGCACTGTCGTTGTGCAGCCATGGCTTTATATCAACTTCAATACGTTAAAGAAAGTTAAATAACTTAAACATGTTAAACTAATGATTTAGAGCATTTCGATATCGATTGCTAAATGTGTATATACAACAAAATCGACTTTTTATTTAAATATATGATTACGGAATTCTTCTGAATGTACTGTCGTTATGCCGTTAAGTCTTTTGTAGACTTCAATTAGTTAAAGAGGGTTAATTAACTTAAACATGTTGAACTAATGATTTAAAGCATTTCGATATCGATTGCTAAATGTGTATATACAACAAAATCGACTTTTTACCTAAATATAAGATTACGGAATTCTCCTAAATGCACTGCCGTTATACCGTTAAGGCTTTGTGTAGACTTCAGTAAGGTAAAAAAAGTTTATTAACGTAAATATGTTAAACTAATGATTTGAAGCATTTCGATATCGATTGCTAATTGTCTAAATACAAGAAAATCGACTTTATACCTAAATATAAGATAACAGAGTTCATCTAAATGTACTGTAGTTATGCCGTTATGACTTCTGTAAACCTTAGTTCGTTAAAGAAGGTTTATTAACTTAAGTATGTTAAACCAGTTATTTGAAGCATTTCGAAATCGATTGCTTAATGCATATATACAAGAAATTCGACTTTATACCTAAATATAAGATAACAGTGTTCATCTAAATGTACTGTCGTTATGCCGTTATGACTTCTGTAAACTTTAGTTCGTTAAAGAAGGTTTATTAACTTAAGTATGTTAAACCAGTTATTTGAAGCATTTCGAAATCGATTGCTTAATGCATATATACAAGAAATTCGACTTTATACCTAAATATAAGATTACGGAATTCTTCTGAATGTACTGTCGTTATGCCGTTAAGTCTTTTGTAGACTTCAATTAGTTAAAGAGGGTTAATTAACTTAAACATGTTGAACTAATGATTTAAAGCATTTCGATATCGATTGCTAAATGTGTATATACAACAAAATCGACTTTTTACCTAAATATAAGATTACGGAATTCTTCCAAATGCACTGCCGTTATACCGTTAAGGCTTTATGTAAACTTCAGTAAAATAAAGAAGGTTTATTAACTTAAATATGTTAAACTAATGGTTTGAAGCATTTCGATATCGATTGCTAAATGTGTATATACAAGAAAATCGACTTTATACTTAATATAAGAAAATGGAATTCTACTAAATGCACTGCCGTTATGCCGCCATGTCTTTACCAATTTCAGTTCGTTTAAGAAGGTTTATTAACTTAAATATGTTAAACTAATGATTTGAAGCATTTTGACATCGATTGCTAAATATGTATATACAAAAAATCGACTTTATACCTAATTATAAGATAACGGAATTCTTCTAAATGCACTGCCGTTATGCCGCTATGGCTTTATGTTAACTTCAGTTCGTTAAAGAAGGTTTATTAACATAAATATGTTAAACCAGTTATTTGAAGCATTTCGATATCTTTTTTTTAATGCATATATACGAGAAAATTGACTTTATACATAAATATAAGATTACGGAATTCTTCCAAATGTATTTCCGTTATGCCGTTAAGTCTTTTGTAGACTTCAATAAGATAAAGAGGGTAAATTAACTTAATTATGTTAAACTAATGATTTGAAGCATTTCGATATCGATTGCTAAATGTGTATATACAACAAAATCGACTTTTTACCTAAATATAAGATTACGGAATTCTTCCAAATGCACTGCCGTTATACCGTTAAGGTTTAATGTTAACTTCAGTTCGTTAGAGAAGATTTATTAACTTAGATATGTTAAACTAATGATTTGAAGCATTTTGATATCGGTTGCTATATGTGTTTAGACAAGAAAATCGACTTTATACCTAAATATAAGATAACGGATTTCTTCTAAATGCACTGCCGTTATGACGCTATGGCTTTATGTTAACTTCAGTTCGTTAAAGAAGGTTTATTAACTTAAATATGTTAAACTAATGATTTGAAGCATTTCGATTTTGATTGCTAAATGTGTATATACTACAAAATCGACTTTATACCTAAATATAAAATTACGGAATTCTTCCAAATGCACTGCCGTTATGCCGCCATGGCTATATGTAAACTTCAGTAAGATATAGAAATTTAATTAACTTAAATATGTTAAACTAATGATTTGAAGCATTTCGATATCGATTGCTAAATGTGTATATACAAGAAAATCGACTTTATACCTAAATATAAGATAACGGAATTCTTCTATATGCACTGCCGTTATGCCGCCATGGCTTTATGTTAACCTCAGTTCGTTAAAGAAGCTTTATTAACTTAAATATGTTAAACTAATGATTTGAAGCATTTCGATATCCATTGCTAAATGTGTATATACTACAAAATCGACTTCATACCTAAATATAAAATTACGGAATTCTTCCAAATGAACTGCCGTTATGCCGCTATGGCTTTATGTTAACTTCAGTTCGTTAAAGAAGGCTTATTAACTTAAACATGTTAAACTAATGATTTGAAGCATTTCGATATCGATTGCTAAATGTGTATATACAAGAAAATCGACTTTATACCTAAATATAAGATAACGGAATTCTTCTAAATGCACTGCCGTTATGCCGTTATGGCTTTATGTTAACTTCAGTTCGTTAGAGAAGGTTTATTAACTTAAATATGTTAAACTTATGACTTGAAGCATTTTGATATCGATTGCTAAATGTGTATATAGAAGAAAATCGACTTTATACCTAAATATAAGATAACGGAATTCTTCTAAATGCACTGCCATTATGCCGCTATGGCTTTATGTTAACTTCAGTTCGTTAAAGAAGACTTGTTAACTTAAATACGTTAAACTAATGATTTGAAGCATTTCGATATCGATTGCTAAATGTGTATATACAAGAAAATCGACTTTATACCTAAATATAAGATTACGGAATTCTTCCAAATGTACTGTCGTTATGCCGTTAAGTCTTTTGTAGACTTCAATAAGATAAAGAAGGTTAATTAAATTAAATATGTTAAACTAATGATATGAAGCATTTCGATATCGATTGCTAAATGTGTATATACAACAAAATCGACTTTATACCTAAATATAAAATTACGGAATTCTTCCAAATGCACTGCCGTTATGCCGCCATGGCTTTATGTAAACTTCAGTAAGATAAAGAAGGTTAATTAACTTAAATATGTTAAACAAATTATTTGAAGCATTTCGAAATCGATTGCGAAATGATATATACAAGAAAATCGACTTTATACCCAAATATAAGATTACGGAATTCTTCTAAATGCACTGCCGTTATGCCGCCATGACCTTATGCCAACTTCAGTTCGTTAAAGAAGGTTATTAACTTAAATATGTTAAACTAATGATTTGAAGCATTTCGATATCGACTGCTAAATGCGTATATACAAGAAAATCGACTTTATTCCTAAATATAAGGTAACGGAATTCTTCTAAATGCACTGCCGTTATGCGGTTATGGCTCTATGTTAACTTCAGTTCGTTAAAGAAAGTTTATTAACTTAAATATGTTAAACTTATGATTTGAAGCTTTTTTATATCGATAACGGAATTCTTCCAAATGCACTGCCATTATGCCGCTATGGCTTTGTATCATCTTCAATACGTTAAAGAAGGCTTGTTAACTTAAATATGTTAAACTAATGATTTAAAGCATTTCGATATCGATTTCTTAATGCACATATACAAGAAAATCGACTTTATACCTAAATATAAGATTACGGAATTCTTCCAAATGTTCTGTCGTTATGCCTTTAAGTCTTTTGTAGACTTCAATAAGATAAAGAAGGTTAATTAACTTAAATATGTTAAACTAATGATTTGAAGCATTTTGATATCGATTGCTAAATGTGTATATACAAGAAAATGGACTTTATACCTAAATATAAGATAACAGAATTCTTCTAAATGCACTGCCGTTATGCCGTTATGGTTTAATGTTAACTTCAGTTCGTTAGAGAAGATTTATTAACTTAGATATGTTAAACTAATGATTTGAAGCATTTTGATATCGGTTGCTATATGTGTTTAGACAAGAAAATCGACTTTATACCTAAATATAAGATAACGGATTTCTTCTAAATGCACTGCCGTTATGACGCTATGGCTTTATGTTAACTTCAGTTCGTTAAAGAAGGTTTATTAACTTAAATATGTTAAACTAATGATTTGAAGCATTTCGATTTTGATTGCTAAATGTGTATATACTACAAAATCGACTTTATACCTAAATATAAAATTACGGAATTCTTCCAAATGCACTGCCGTTATGCCGCCATGGCTATATGTAAACTTCAGTAAGATAAAGAAATTTAATTAACTTAAATATGTTAAACTAATGATTTGAAGCATTTCGATATCGATTGCTAAATGTGTATATACAAGAAAATCGACTTTATACCTAAATATAAGATTACGAAATTCTGCTAAATGCACTGCCGTTTGCAGCCATGGATTTATGCCAACTTAGTTCGTTAAAGAAGGTTTATTAATTTAAATATGTTAAACCAGTTATTTGAAGCATTTCGATATCGATTGCTAAATGTGTACATACAACAAAATCGACTTTATACCTAAATATAAGATTACGTAGTTCTTCAAAGTGCACTGCCGTAAGGTAAAAAAAGTTTATTAACTTAAATATGTTAAACTAATGATTTGAAGCATTTCGATATCGATTGCTAATTGTGTAAATTCAAGAAAATCGACTTCATACCTAAATATAAGATTACGGAATTTTTCTACATGCACCGTCGTTATGCCGCCATGGCTTTATATCAACTTCAATACAGTTAAAGAAAGTTAAATAACCTAAACATGTTAAACTAATGACTTAAAGCATTTCGACATCGATTGCTAAATGTGTATATACAACAAAATCGACTTTTTATTTAAATATAAGATTACGGAATTCTTCTAAAGGTACTGTCGTTATGCCGTTATGTCTTTTGTAGACTTCAATAAGATAAAGAGGGCTAATTAACTTAAACATGTTAAACTAATGATTTAAAGCATTACGATATCGATTGCTAAATGTGTATATACAACAAAATCGACTTTTTACCTAAATATAAGATTACGGAATTCGCCTAAATGCACTGCCGTTATACCGTTAAGGCTTTGTGTAGACTTCAGTAAGGGAAAAAACCTTAATTAACTTAAATATGTTAAACTAATGATTTGAAGCATTTCGATATCGATTGCTAATTGTCTAAATACAACAAAATCGACTTTATACCTAAATATAAGATAACGGAGTTCTTCTAAATGTACTGTCGTTATGCCGTTATGATTTGTGTAAACTTTAGTTCGTTAAAGAAGGTTTATTAACTTAAGTATGTTAAACCAGTTATTTGAAGCATTTCGAAAACAATTGCTTAATGCATATATACAAGAAATTCGACTTTATACCTAAATATAAGATTAATGTACTGTCGTTATGCCGTTAAGTCTTTTGTAGACTTCAATAAGATAAAGAGGGTAAATTAACTTAAACATGTTAAACTAATGATTTGAAACATTTCGATATCGATTGCTAAATGTGTATATACAACAAAATCGACTTTTTACCTAAATATAAGATTACGGAATTCTTCCAAATGCACTGCCGTTATACCGTTAAGGCTTTATATAAACTTCAGTAAAATAAAGAAGGTTTATTAACTTAAATATGTTTAACTAATGGTTTGAAGCATTTCGATATCGATTGCTAAATGTGTATATACAAGAAAATCGACTTTATATTTAATATAAGATAACGGAATTCTTCTAAATGCACTGCCGTTATGCCGCCATGACTTTACCAACTTCAGTTCGTTAAAGAAGGTTTATTAACTTAAATATGTTAAACTAATGATTTGAAGCATTTTGATATCGATTGCTAAATATGTATATACAAGAAAATCGACTTTATACCTAATTATAAGATAACGGAATTCTTCTAAATGCACTGCCGTTATGCCGCTATGGCTTTATGTTAACTTCAGGTCGTTAAAGAAGGTTTATTAACTTAAATATGTTAAACTAATGGTTTGAAGCATTTCGATATCGATTTCTTAATACATATATATAAGAAAATCGACTTTATACCTAAATATAAGATTACGGAATTCTTCCAAATGTACTTCCGTTATGCCGTTAAGTCTTTTGTAGACTTCAATAAGTTAAAGAAGGTTAATTAACTTAAATATGTTAAACTAATGATTTGAAGCATTTCGATATCGATTGCTAAATGTGTATATACAAGAAAATCGACTTTATACTTAATATAAGATTACGGAATTATTCTTAATGCAATGCCGTTATGCCGTTAAGGCTTTGTGTAGACTTCAGTAAGGTAAAACAAGTTTATTAACTTAAATATGTTAAACTAATGATTTGAGGCATTTCGATATCGATTGCTAAATGTGTTTATACAAGAAAATCGACTTCATACCTAAATATAACATTACGGAATTTTTCTACATGCACTGTCGTTACGCCGCCATGGCTTTATATCAACTTCAATACGTTAAAGAAAGTTAAATAACTTAAACATGTTAAACTAATGATTTAAAGCATTTCGATATCAATTGCTAAATGTGTATTTACAACAAAATCGACTTTTTAATCAAATATAAGAACACGGAATTCTTCTAAATGTACTGTCGTTATGCCGTTAAGTCTTTTGTAGACTTCAATAAGATAAAGGGGGTTAATTAACTTAAACATGTTAAACTAATGATTTAAAGCATTTCGATATCGATTGCTAAATGTGTATATACAACAAAATCGACTTTTTGCCTAAATATAAGATTACGGAATTCTCCTAAATGCACTGCCGTTATACCGTTAAGGCTTTGTGTAGACTTCAGTAAGGTAAAAAAAGTTTATTAACTTAAATATGTTAAACTAATGATTTGAAGCATTTCGATATCGATTGCTAATTGTCTAAATACAAGTAAATCGACTTTATACCTAAATATAAGATAACGGAGTTCTTTTATATGTACTGTCGTTGTGCCGTTATGACTTATGTAAACTTTAGTTCGTTAAAGAAGGTTTATTAACTTAAGTATGTTAAACCAGTTATTTGAAGCATTTCGAAATCGATTGCTTAATGCATATATACAAGAAATTCGACTTTATACCTAAATATAAGATTACGGAATTCTTCCAAATGTACTGTCGTTATGCCATTAAGTCTTTTGTAGACTTCAATAAGATAAAGAGGGTAAATTAACTTAAACATGTTAAACTAATGATTTGAAGCATTTCGATATCGATTGCTAAATGTGTATATACAACATAATCGACTTTTTACCTCAATATAAGATTACGGAATTCTTCCAAATGCACTGCCGTTATACCGTTAAGGCTTTATGTAAACTTCAGTAAAATAAAGAAGGTTTATTAACTTAAATATGTTAAACTAATGGTTTGAAGCATTTCGATATCGATTGCTAAATGTGTGTATACACGAAAATCGACTTTATACTTAATATAAGATAACGGAATTCTTCTAAATGCACTGCCGTTATGCCGCCATGACTTTACCAACTTCAATTCGTTTAAGAAGGTTTACTAACTTAAATATGTTAAACTAATGATTTGAAGCATTTTGATATCGATTGCTAAATATGTATATACAAGAAAATCGACTTTATACCTAATTATAAGATAACGGAATTCTTCTAAATGCACTGCCGTTATGCCGCTATGGCTTTATGTTAACTTCAGTTCGTTAAAGAAGGTTTATTAACTTAAATATGATAAACCAGTTATTTGAAGCATTTCGATATCGTTTTTTTAATGCATATATACAAGAAAATCGCCTTTATACCTAAATATAAGATTACGGAATTCTTCCAAATGTACTTCCGTTATGCCGTTAAGTCTTTTGCAGACTTCAATAAGTTAAAGAAGGTTTATTAACTTAAATATGTTAAACTAATGATTTGAAGCATTTCGATGTCGATTGCTAAATGTGTATATACAAGAAAATCGTCTTTATACTTAATACCTAAAGATGCGTTACCCCGAGAATTCTAAAATTAACTTAAATATGTTAAACTCATGATTTGAAGCATTTGAATCGATTGCGGGATATGCCCCGGCCATGACTTTTGCCCAAACCCTTTTTTTTAAAATTTCCGTTTAAAGAAGGTATATTAACTTAAATTTTTGTTAAACTCATGATTTGAAGCATTTTGATATCGATTGCTGAATGTCGTATATACAAGAAAATCTACTTTATACCTAAATATAAGATTACGGAATTCTTCTAAATGCACTGCCGTTATGCCGTTATGGCTTTATGTTAACTTCTGTTCGTTAAAGAAGGTTTATTAACTTAAATATGTTAAACCAGATATTTGAAGCATTTCGATATCGATTGCTAAATGCATATATACAAGAAAATCGACTTTATACCTAAATATAAGATTACGGAATTCTTCCAAATGTACTGTCGTTAGGCCGCCATGGCTTTATATCACCTTCAATATGTTAAAGAAGGTTAATTAACTTAAATATGTTAAACTGATGATTTGAAGCATTTCGATATCGATTGCTAAATGCGTATATACAACAAAATCGACTTTATACCTAAATATAAGATAACGGAATTCTTCTATATGCACTGCCGTTATGCCGCCATGGCTTTATGTTAAAACCCCAGTGCGTTAAAGAAGCTTTATTAACTTAAATATGTTAAACTAATGATTTGAAGCATTTCGAAATCGATTGCTAAATGTGTATATACAAGAAAATCGACTTTATACCTAAATATAAGATAACGGAATTCTTCTAAATGTATTGCCGTTATGCCGTTATGGCTTTATGTTAACTTCAGTTGGTTAAAGAAGGTTTATTAACTCAGATATGTTACAACAGTTATTTGAAGCATTTCTAAATCGATTGCTTAATGCATGTATGCAAGAAAATCGACTTTATACCTAAATATAAGCTTACGGAATTCTTCCAAATGTACTGTCATTATGCCCCCATGGCTTATATAAACTTCAATATGTTAAAGAGGGTAATTAAATTAAATATGTTAAACTTATAATTTGAAGCATTTCGATATCCATTGCTAAATGTGTATATACTACAAAATCGACTTTATACCTAAATATAAAATTACGGAATTCTTCCAAATGCACTGCCGTTATGCCGCTATGGCTTTATGTTTACTTCAGTTCGTTAAAGAAGGCTTATTAACTTAAATATGTTAAACTAATGATTTGAAGAATTTCGATATCGATTGCTAAATGCGTATATACAAGAAAATCGACTTTATACCTAAATATAAGATAACGGAATTCTTCTAAATGCACTGCCGTTATGCCGCTATGGCTTTATGTTAACTTCAGTTCGTTAAAGAAGGCTTAATAATTTAATATGTTAAACTAATGATTTGAAGCATTTCGATATCCATTGCTAAATGTGTATATACAAGAAAATCGACTTTATACCTAAATATAAAATTACGGAATTCTTCCAAATGAACTGCCGTTATGCCGCTATGGCTTTATGTTAACTTTAGTTCGTTAAAGAAGGCTTATTAACTTAAATATGTTAAACTAATGATTTGAAGCATTTCGATATCGATTGCTAAATCCGTATATGCAAGAAAATCGACTTTATACCTAAATATAAGATAACGGAATTCTTCTAAATGCACTGCCGTTATGCCGTTATGGCTTTATGTTAACTTCAGTTCGTTAGAGAAGGTTTATTAACTTAAATATGTTAAATTTATGATTTGAAGCTTTTTGATATCGATAACGGAATTCTTCTAAATGCACTGCCATTATGCCGCCATGGCTTTATGTTAACCTCAGTGCGTTAAAGAAGCTTTATTAACTTAAATATGTTAAACTTATGATTTGAAGCATTTCGAAATCGATTGCTAAATGTGTATATACAAGAAAATCGACTTTATACCTAAATATAAGATAACGGAATTCTTCTAAATGTATTGCCGTTATGCCGTTATGGCTTTATGTTAACTTCAGTTGGTTAAAGAAGGTTTATTAACTCAGATATGTTACAACAGTTATTTGAAGCATTTCTAAATCGATTGCTTAATGCATGTATGCAAGAAAATCGACTTTATACCTAAATATAAAATTACGGAATTCTTCCAAATGAACTGCCGTTATGCCGCCATGGCTTTATGTTAACTTCACTGCGTCAAAGAAGCTTTATTAACTTAAATATGTTAAACAAATTATTTGAAGCATTTCGAAATTGATTCCGAAATGCATATATACGAGAAAATCGTTTTTATACTTAATATGAGATTACGGAATTCTTCTAAATGCACTGCCGTTATGCCACCATGACTTTATGCCAACTTCAGTTCGTTAAAGAAGGCTTGTTAACTTAAATATGTTAAACTAATGAATTGAAGCATTTCGGTATCGATTGCTAATGCATATATACAAGAAATCGACTTTATACCTAAATATAAGATTACGGAATTCTTCCAAATGTTCTGTCGTTATGCCTTTCAGTCTTTTGTAGACTTCAATAAGATAAAGAAGGTTAATTAACTTAAATATGTTAAACTAATGATTTGAAGCATTTTGATATCGATTGCTGAATGTGTATATACAAGAATATCTACTTTATACCTAAATATAAGATTACGGAATTCTTCTAAATGCACTGCCGTTATGCCGTTATGGCTTTATGTTAACTTCTGTTCCTTAAAGAAGGTTTATTAACTTAAATATGTTAAACCAGTTATTTGAAGCATTTCGGTATCGATTGCTAAATGCGTATATACAACAAAATCGACTTTATACCTAAATATAAGATAACGGAATCCTTCTAAATGCACTGTCGTTATGCCGCCATGGCTTTATATCACCTTCAATATGTTAAAGAAGGTTAATTAACTTAAATATGTTAAACTGATGATTTGAAGCATTTCGGTATCGACTGCTAAATGCGTATATACAACAAAATCGACTTTATACCTAAATATAAGATAACGGAATTCTTCTAAATGCACTGCCGTTATGCCGCCATGGCTTTATGTTAACCTCAGTGCGTTAAAGAAACTTTATTAACTTAAATATGTTAAACTAATGATTTGAAGCATTTCGAAATCGATTGCTAAATGTGTATATACAAGAAAATCGACTTTATACCTAAATATAAGATTACGGAATTCTTCTAAATGTATTGCCGTTATGCCGTTATGGCTTTATGTTAACTTCAGTTGGTTAAAGAAAGTTTATTAACTCAGATATGTTACAACAGTTATTTGAAGCATTTCTAAATCGATTGCTTAATGCATGTATGCAAGAAAATCTACTTTATACCCAAATATAAAATTACGGAATTCTTCTAAATGCACTGCCGTTATGCCGTTATGGCTTTATGTTAACTTCTGTTCGTTAAAGAAGGTTTATTAACTTAAGTATGTTAAACCAGTTATTTGAAGCATTTCGGTATCGATTGCTAATGCATATATACAAGAAAATCGACTTTATACCTAAATATAAGATTACGGAATTCTTCCAAATGTACTGTCATTATGCCCCCATGGCTTAATATAAACTTCAATATGTTAAAGAAGGTTAATTAAATTAAATATGTTAAACTTATGATTTGAAGCATTTCGATATCCATTGCTAAATGTGTATATACTACAAAATCGACTTTATACCTAAATATAAAAATACGGAATTCTTCCAAATGCACTGCCGTTATGCCGCTATGGCTTTATGTTTACTTCAGTTCGTTAAAGAAGGCTTATTAACTTAAATATGTTAAACTAATGATTTGAAGAATTTCGAATCGATTGCTAAATGCGTATATACAAGAAAATCGACTTTATACCTAAATATAAAATTACGGAATTCTTCCAAATGAACTGCCGTTATGCCGCTATGGCTTTATGTTAACTTTAGTTCGTTAAAGAAGGCTTATTAACTTAAATATATTAAACTAATGATTTGAAGCATTTCGATATCGATTGCTAAATGTGTATATACAAGAAAATCGACTTTATACCTAAATATAAGATAACGGAGTTCTTCTAAATGTACTGTCGTTATGCCGTTATGATTTATGTAAACTTTAGTTCGTTAAAGAAGGTTTATTAACTTAAGTATGTTAAACCAGTTATTTGAAGCATTTCGAAAACAATTGCTTAATGCATATATACAAGAAATTCGACTTTATACCTAAATATAAGATTACGGAATTCTTCCAAATGTACTGTCGTTATGCCGTTAAGTCTTTTGTAGACTTCAATAAGATAAAGAGGGTAAATTAACTTAAACATGTTAAACTAATGATTTGAAACATTTCGATATCGATTGCTAAATGTGTATATACAACAAAATCGACTTTTTACCTAAATATAAGATTACGGAATTCTTCCAAATGCACTGCCGTTATACCGTTAAGGCTTTATGTAAACTTCAGTAAAATAAAGAAGGTTTATTAACTTAAATATGTTTAACTAATGGTTTGAAGCATTTCGATATCGATTGCTAAATGTGTATATACAAGAAAATCGACTTTATATTTAATATAAGATAACGGAATTCTTCTAAATGCACTGCCGTTATGCCGCCATGACTTTACCAACTTCAGTTCGTTAAAGAAGGTTTATTAACTTAAATATGTTAAACTAATGATTTGAAGCATTTTGATATCGATTGCTAAATATGTATATACAAGAAAATCGACTTTATACCTAATTATAAGATAACGGAATTCTTCTAAATGCACTGCCGTTATGCCGCTATGGCTTTATGTTAACTTCAGATCGTTAAAGAAGGTTTATTAACTTAAATATGTTAAACCAGTTATTTGAAGCATTTCGATATCGTTTTTAATGCATATATACAAGAAAATCGCCTTTATACCTAAATATAAGATTACGGAATTCTTCCAAATGTACTTCCGTTATGCCGTTAAGTCTTTTGAGACTTCAATAAGTTAAAGAAGGTTTATTAACTTAAATATGTTAAACTAATGATTTGAAGCATTTCGATATCGATTGCTAAATGTGTATATACAAGAAAATCGACTTTATACTTAATATAAGATTACGGAATTCTTCTAAATGCAATGCCGTTATGCCGTTATGATTTTGTCAACTTCAGTTCGTTAAAGAAGGTTTATTAACTTAAATATGTTAAACTAATATTTGAAGCATTTCGATATCGATTGCTAATGTGTATATACAAGAAAATCGACTTTATACCTAAATATAAGATTACGGAATTCTTCTAAATGCACTGTCGTTATGCCGTTATGGCTTTATGTAACTTCAATACGTTAAAGAAGGTTAAATTAACTTAAACATGTTAAACTAATGATTTGAAAGCATTTCGATATCGATTGCTAAATGTGTATATACAACAAAATCGACTTTTTACCTAAATATAAGATTACGGAATTCTTCCAAATGTACTGTCGTTATGCCGTTAAGGCTTTATGTAACTTCAATAAGATAAAGGAGGTTAATTAACTTAAATATGTTAAACTAATGATTTGAAGCATTTCGATATCGATTGCTAAATGTGTATATACAACAAAATCGACTTTATATCCTAAATATAAGATAACGGAATTCTTCTAAATGCACTGCCGTTATGCCGCCATGGCTTTATGTTAACTTCAGTCGTTAAAGAAGTTTATTAACTTAAATATGTTAAACTAATGATTTGAAGCATTTCGATATCGATTGCTAAATTGTATATACAAGAAAATCGACTTTATACCTAAATATAAGATAACGGAATTCTTCTAAATGTACTGCCGTTATGCCGTTATGGCTTTATGTTAACTTCAGTTCGTTAAAGAAGGTTTATTAACTTAATATGTTAAACAGTTATTTGAAGCATTTCGAAATCGATTGCTTAATGCATATATACAAGAAAATCGACTTTATACCTAAATATAAGATTACGGAATTCTTCCAAATGTACTGTCGTTATGCCTCAAGTCTTTTGTAGACTTCAATAAGTTAAAGAGGGTAATTAACTTAAATATGTTAAACTAATGATTTGAAGCATTTCGATATCGATTGCTAAATGTGTATATACAACAAAATCGACTTTATACCTAAATATAAGATTACGGAATTCTTCCAAATGCACTGCCGTTATGCCGTTAAGGCTTTGTGTATACTTCAGTAAGTATAAAGAAGGTTTATTAACTTAAATATGTTAAACTAATGATTTGAAGCATTTCGATATCGATTGCTAAATGTGTTATACAAGAAAATCGACTTTATACCTAAATATAAGATAACGGAATTCTTCTAAATGCACTGCCGTTATGCCGCCATGGCTTTATTCAACTTCAATTCGTTAAAGAAGGTTAATAACTTAAATATGTTAAACTAATGATTTGAAGCATTTCGATATCATTGCTAAATGTGTATATACAACAAAATCGACTTTATACCTAAATATAAGAAACGGAATTCTTCCAAATGACTGCCGTTATGCCGCTATGGCTTTATGTTAACTTCAGTTCGTTAAAGAAGGTTATTAACTTAAAATGTTAAACTAATGATTTGAAGCATTTCGATATCGATTGCTAAATGTATATACAAAAAATCGCTTTTCCTAAATATAAGATTACGGAATTCTCCAAATGACTCCGTTATACCGTTAAGGCTTTTGAGACTTCAGTAAGGTAAAGAAGGTTTATTAACTTAAATATGTTAAACTAATGATTTGAAGCATTTCGATATCGATTGCTAAATGTGTATATACAAGAAAATCGACTTTATACCTAAATATAAGATAACGGAGTTCTTCTAAATGTACTGTCGTTATGCCGTTATGACTTATGTAAACTTTAGTTCGTTAAAGAAGGTTTATTAACTTAAGTATGTTAAACCAGTTATTTGAAGCATTTCGAAATCGATTGCTTAATGCATATATACAAGAAATTCGACTTTATACCTAAATATAAGATTACGGAATTCTTCCAAATGTACTGTCGTTATGCCGTTAAGTCTTTTGTAGACTTCAATAAGATAAAGAGGGTAAATTAACTTAAACATGTTAAACTAATGATTTGAAGCATTTCGATATCGATTGCTAAATGTGTATATACAACAAAATCGACTTTTTACCTAAATATAAGATTACGGAATTCTTCCAAATGCACTGCCGTTATACCGTTAAGGCTTTATGTAAACTTCAGTTCGTTAGAGAAGGTTTATTAACTTAAATATGTTAAATTTATGATTTGAAGCTTTTTGATATCGATAACGGAATTCTTCTAAATGCACTGCCATTATGCCGCCATGGCTTTATGTTAACCTCAGTGCGTTAAAGAAGCTTTATTAACTTAAATATGTTAAACTAATGATTTGAAGCATTTCGATATCGATTGCTAATTGTCTAAATACAAGAAAATCGACTTTATACCTAAATATAAGATAACGGAGTTCTTTTGTATGTACTGTCGTTGTGCCGTTATGACTTATGTAAACTTTAGTTCGTTAAAGAAGGTTTATTAACTTAAGTATGTTAAACCAGTTATTTGAAGCATTTCGAAATCGATTGCTTAATGCATATATACAAGAAATTCGACTTTATACCTAAATATAAGATTACGGGATTCTTCCAAATGTACTGTCGTTATGCCATTAAGTCTTTTGTAGACTTCAATAAGATAAAGAGGGTAAATTAACTTAAACATGTTAAACTAATGATTTGAAGCATTTCGATATCGATTGCTAAATGTGTATATACAACATAATCGACTTTTTACCTAAATATAAGATTACGGAATTCTTCCAAATGCACTGCCGTTATACCGTTAAGCCTTTTTCCCAAATTCAATAAGTTAAAGAAGGTATTTTTAACTTAAATATGTTAAACTAATAATTTGAAGCATTTCGATATCGATTGCTAAATGTGTATATACAAGAAAATCTCTTTATACCCAAATATAAGATTACGGAATTCTTCTAAATGCACTGCCGTTATGCCGCCATGACTTTAGCCAACTTCAATTCGTTAAAGAAGGTTTATTAACTTAAATATGTTAAACTAATAATTTGAAGCATTTTGATATCGATTGCTAATTGTATATACAAGAAAATCGACTTTATACCTAAATATAAGATTACGGAATTCTTCTAAATGCACTGCCGTTATGCCGCTATGGCTTTATTAACTTCAGTTCGTTAAAGAAGGTTTATTAACTTAAATATGTTAAACCAATATTTGAAGCATTTCGATATCGATTGCTAAATGCATATATACAAGAAAATCGACTTTATACCTAAATATAAGATTACGGAATTCTTCCAAATGCACTGCCGTTATGCCGCCATGGCTTTATGTTAACTTCAGTCGTTAAAG
Source organism: Bactrocera correcta (assembly GCA_027475135.1). Taxonomy (NCBI): domain Eukaryota; kingdom Metazoa; phylum Arthropoda; class Insecta; order Diptera; family Tephritidae; genus Bactrocera; species Bactrocera correcta. Next base: position 25,027,234 of record CM050327.1, read on the forward strand.
AAGGTTTATTAACTTAAATATGTTAAACTAATGATTTGAAGCATTTCGATATCGATTGCTAAATGCGTATATACAAGAAAATCGACTTTATACCTAAATATAAGATTACGGAATTCTTCTAAATGTACTGCCGTTATGCCGTTATGGCTTTTGTTAACTTCAATTGTTAAAGAAGGTTTATTAACTTAAATATGTTAAACTAATGATTTGAAGCATTTCGAAATCGATTGCTAAATGTGTATATACAAGAAAATCGACTTTATACCTAAATATAAGATTACGGAATTCTTCTAAATGCATGCCGTTATGCCGCCATGGCTTATGTTAACTTCAATTCGTTAAAGAAGGTTATATTAACTTAAATATGTTAAACTAATAATTTGAAGCATTTCGATATCGATTGCTAATGTGTATATACAAGAAAATCGACTTTATACCTAAATATAAGATTACGGAATTCTTCCAAATGCACTGCCGTTATGCCGCTATGGCTTTATGTTAACTTCAGTTCGTTAAAGAAGGTTATTAACTTAAATATGTTAAACTGATATTTGAAGCATTTCGATATCGATTGCTAAATGCGTATATACAAGAAAATCGACTTTATACCTAAATATAAGATTACGGAATTCTTCCAAATGCACTGCCGTTATGCCGCCATGGCTTTATGTTAACCCTTCAGTTCGTTAAAGAAGGCTTATTAACTTAAATATGTTAAACTAATGATTTGAAGCATTTCGATATCGATTGCTAAATGCGTATATACAACAAAATCGACTTTATACCTAAATATAAGATAACGGAATTCTTCTAAATGCACTGCCGTTATGCCGCTATGGCTTTATGTTAACTTCAGTTCGTTAAAGAAGGCTTTATTAACTTAAATATGTTAAACTAATGATTTGAAGCATTTCGAAATCGATTGCTAAATGTGTATATACAAGAAAATCGACTTTATACCTAAATATAAGATAACGGAATTCTTCCAAATGTACTGCCGTTATGCCGCTATGGCTTTATGTTAACTTCAGTTGTTAAAGAAGGTTATTAACTTAAATATGTTAAACTATATTTGAAGCATTTCGATATCGATTGCTAAATGCTGTATATGCAAGAAAATCGACTTTATACCTAAATATAAGATTACGGAATTCTTCCAAATGCACTGCCGTTATGCCGCTATGGCTTTATGTTAACTTCAGTTCGTTAAAGAAGGTTATTAACTTAAATATGTTAAACTTATATTTGAAGCATTTCGATATCCATTGCTAAATGTGTATATACTACAAAATCGACTTTATACCTAAATATAAAATTACGGAATTCTTCCAAATGCACTGCCGTTATGCCGCTATGGCTTTGTGTTTACTACAGTTCGTTAAAGAAGGCTTATTAACTTAAATATGTTAAACTAATGATTTGAATAATTTCGATATCGATTGCTAAATGCGTATATACAAGAAAATCAACTTTATACCTAAATATAAGATAACGGAATTCTTCTAAATGCACTGCCGTTATGCCGCTATGGCTTTATGTTAACTTCAGTTCGTTAAAGAAGGCTTAATAACTTAAATATGTTAAACCAGTTATTTGAAGCATTTCGGTATCGATTGCTAAATGCGTATATACAACAAAATCGACTTTATACCTAAATATAAGATAACGGAATCCTTCTATATGCACTGTCGTTATGCCGCCATGGCTTTATATCACCTTCAATATGTTAAAGAAGGTTAATTAACTTAAATATGTTAAACTGATGATTTGAAGCATTTCGGTATCGACTGCTAAATGCGTATATACAACAAAATCGACTTTATACCTAAATATAAGATAACGGAATTCTTCTAAATGCACTGCCGTTATGCCGCCATGGCTTTATGTTAACCTCAGTGCGTTAAAGAAGCTTTATTAACTTAAATATGTTAAACTAATGATTTGAAGCATTTCGAAATCGATTGCTAAATGCGTATATACAACAAAATCGACTTTATACCTAAATATAAGATAACGGAATTCTTCTAAATGTATTGCCGTTATGCCGTTATGGCTTTATGTTAACTTCAGTTGGTTAAAGAAAGTTTATTAACTCAGATATGTTACAACAGTTATTTGAAGCATTTCTAAATCGATTGCTTAATGCATGTATGCAAGAAAATCTACTTTATACCTAAATATAAGATTACGGAATTCTTCTAAATGCACTGCCGTTATGCCGTTATGGCTTTATGTTAACTTCTGTTCGTTAAAGAAGGTTTATTAACTTAAGTATGTTAAACCAGTTATTTGAAGCATTTCGGTATCGATTGCTAATGCATATATACAAGAAAATCGACTTTATACCTAAATATAAGATTACGGAATTCTTCCAAATGTACTGTCATTATGCCCCCATGGCTTAATATAAACTTCAATATGTTAAAGAAGGTTAATTAAATTAAATATGTTAAACTTATGATTTGAAGCATTTCGATATCCATTGCTAAATGTGTATATACTACAAAATCGACTTTATACCTAAATATAAAAATACGGAATTCTTCCAAATGCACTGCCGTTATGCCGCTATGGCTTTATGTTTACTTCAGTTCGTTAAAGAAGGCTTATTAACTTAAATATGTTAAACTAATGATTTGAAGAATTTCGATATCGATTGCTAAATGCGTATATACAAGAAAATCGACTTTATACCTAAATATAAAATTACGGAATTCTTCCAAATGAACTGCCGTTATGCCGCTATGGCTTTATGTTAACTTTAGTTCGTTAAAGAAGGCTTATTAACTTAAATATATTAAACTAATGATTTGAAGCATTTCGATATCGATTGCTAAATGTGTATATACAAGAAAATCGACTTTATACCTAAATATAAGATTACGGAATTCTTCCAAATGTACTGTCGTTATGCCGTTAAGTCTTTTGTAGACTTCAATAAGATAAAGAAGGTTAATTAAATTAAATATGTTAAACTAATGATTTGAAGCATTTCGATATCGATTGCTTAGTGTGTATATACTACAAAATCGACTTTATACCTAAATATAAAATTACGGAATTCTTCAATGACTGCCGTTATGCCCCATGGCTTTATGTTAACTTAGTCGTAAAGAAGCTTATTAATTAAATATGTTAAACAAATATTTGAAGCATTTCGAAATCATTCAAATGTATATACAAAAATCGTTTTTATACTAAATATAAAATTACGGAATTCTTCCAAATGAACTGCCTTATGCCGCCATGCTTTATGCAACTTAGTTCGTTAAAGAAGGCTTATTAACTTAAATATTTAAACTAATGATTTGAAGCATTTCGATATCGATTGCTAAATCGTATATACAAGAAAATCGACTTTATACCTAAATATAAGATAACGGAATTCTTCTAAATGCACTGCCGTTATGCCGTCTATGGCTTTATGTTTAACTTCAGTTCGTTAGAGAAGGTTTATTAACTTAAATATGTTAAACTTATGATTGAGCATTTTGATATCGATTGCTAAATGTGTATTACAAGAAAATCAACTTTATACCTAAATATAAGATAACGGAATTCTTCTAAATGCACTGCCATTATGCCGCTATGGCTTTATGTTAACTTCAGTTCGTTAAAGAAGGCTTGTTAACTTAAATATGTTAAACTAATGATTTGAAGCATTTCGATATCGATTGCTAAAAGTGTATATACAAGAAAATCGACTTTATACCTAAATATAAGATTACGGAATTCTTCCAAATGTACTGTCGTTATGCCGTTAAGTCTTTTGTAGACTTCAATAAGATAAAGAAGGTTAATTAAATTAAATATGTTAAACTAATGATTTGAAGCATTTCGATATCGATTGCTTAGTGTGTATATACTACAAAATCGACTTTATACCTAAATATAAAATTACGGAATTCTTCTACATGCACTGCCGTTATGCCACCATGGCTTTATGTTAACTTCAGTGCGTCAAAGAAGCTTTATTAACTTAAATATGTTAAACAAATTATTTGAAGCATTTCGAAATTGATTCCGAAATGCATATATACGAGAAAATCGTTTTTATACTTAATATGAGATTACGGAATTCTTCTAAATGCACTGCCGTTATGCCGCCATGACTTTATGCCAACTTCAGTTCGTTAAAGAAGGCTTATTAACTTAAATATGTTAAACTAATGATTTGAAGCATTTCGATATCGATTGCTAAATGCGTATATACAAGAAAATCGACTTTATACCTAAATATAAGATAAGGGAATTCTTCTAAATGCACTGCCGTTATGCCGTTATGGCTTTATGTTAACTTCAGTTCGTTAGAGAAGGTTTATTAACTTAAATATGTTAAATTTATGACTTGAAGGTTTTTGATATCGATAACGGAATTCTCCTAAATGCACTGCCATTATGCCGCTATGGCTTTATGTTAACTTCAGTTCGTTAAAGAAGGCTTGTTAACTTAGATATGTTAAACTAATGATTTGAAGCATTTCGATATCGATTTCTTAATGCACATATACAAGAAAATCGACTCTATACCTAAATATAAGATTACGGAATTCTTCCAAATGTTCTGTCGTTATGCCTTTAAGTCTTTTGTAGACTTCAATAAGATAAAGAAGGTTAATTAACTTAAATATGTTAAACTAATGATTTGAAGCATTTTTATATCGATTGCTAAATGTGTATATACAAGAAAATCGACTTTATACCTAAATATAAGATAACGGAATTCTTCTAAATGCACTGCCGTTATGCCGCTATGGCTTTATGTTAACTTCCGTTCGTTAAAGAAGGTTTATTAACTTAAATATGTTAAACCAGTTATTTGAAGCATTTCGATATCGATTTCTTAATACATATATACAACAAAATCGACTTTTTACCTAAATATAAGATTACATAATTCTTCCAAATGCACTGCCGTTATATCGTTAAGGCTTTATGTAAACTTCAGTAAGATAAAGAAGGTTTATAAACTTAAATATGTTAAACTAATGGCTTGAAGCATTTCGATATCGATTGCTAAATGTGTATATGCAAGAAAATCGACTTTATACTTAATATAAGATTACGGAATTCTTCTAAAGGCACTGCCGTTATGCAGCCATGGATTTATGCCAACTTCAGTTCGTGAAAGAAGCTTTATTAACTTAAATATGTTAAACTAATGATTTGAAGCGTTTCAGTATCGATTGCTAAATGCGTATATAGTACAAAATCGACTTTATACCTAAATATAAAATTACGGAATTCTTCCAAATGCACTGCCGTTATGCCGCCATGGCTATATGTAAACTTCAGTAAGATAAAGAAGGTTAGTTAACTTAAATATGTTAAACTAATGATTTGAAGCATTTCGATATCGATTGCTTAATGTGTATATACAAGAAAATCGACTTTATACCTAAATATAAGATTACGAAATTCTGCTAAATGCACTGCCGTTATGCAGCCATGGATTTATGCCAACTTCAGTTCGTTAAAGAAGCTTTATTAACTTAAATATGTTAAACTAATGATTTGAAGCGTTTCAGTATCGATTGCTAAATGTGTACATACAACAAAATCGACTTTATACCTAAATATAAGATTACGTAAGTCTTCTAAGGGCACTGCCGTTATGACGTTAAGACTTTTGTAGACTTCAGTGAGATAAAAAAAGTTTATTAACTTAAATATGTTAAACTTATGATTTGAAGCATTTCGATATCGATAGCTAAATATGTTAGTACAAGAAAATCGACTTTACACCTAAATATAAGATTACGGAATTCTTCTAAGTGCACTGCCGTTATGACGTTAAGACTTTTGTAGACTTCAGTGAGATAAAAAAGGTTTATTAACTTAAATATGTTAAACTTATGATTTGAAGCATTTTGATATCGATTGCTAAATGTGTATATACAAGAAAATCGACTTTATACCTAAATATAAGATAACGGAATTCTTCTAAATGCACTGCCGTTATGCCGCTATGGCTTTATGTTAACTTCCGTTCGTTAAAGAAGGTTTATTAACTTAAATATGTTAAACCAGTTATTTGAAGCATTTCGATATCGATTGCTTAAGGTATATATACAAGAAATTCGAGTTTATAAGTAAATATAAGAATATGGAATTCTTCCAAAAGTACTGTCGTTATGCCGCCATGGCTTTATATAAACTTCAATACGTTAAAGAAGGTTAAGCATTTCGATATCGATTGCTAAATGTGTATATACAACAAAATCGACTTTTTACCTAAATATAAGATTACGGAATTCTTCCAAATGCATTGCCGTTATACCGTTAAGGCTTTATGTAAACTTCAGTAAGATAAAGAAGGTTTATTAACTTAAATATGTTAAACTAATGATTTGAAGCTTTTCCATATCGATTGCTAAATGAGTATATACAAGAAAATCGACTTTATACCTAAATATAAGACAACGGAATTCTTCTAAATGCACTGCCGTTATGCCGCTATGGCTTTATGTTAACTTCAGTTCGTTAAAGAAGGTTTATTAACTTAAATATGTTAAACTAATTATATGAAGCATTTCGATATCGATTGCTAAATGTGTACATACAACAAAATCGACTTTATACCTAAATATAAGATTACGTAATTCTTCTAAGTGCACTGCCGTTATGACGTTAAGACTTTTGTAGACTTCAGTAAGATAAAGAAAGTTTATTAACTTAAATATGTTAAACTTATGATTTGAAGCATTTCGATATCGATAGCTAAATATGTTAATACAAGAAAATCGACTTTACACCTAAATATAAGATTACGGAATTCACCTAAATGCACTGCCGTTATACCGTAAAAGCTTTGTGTAGACTTCAGTAAAATAAAAAAAAGTTTATTAACTTAAATATGGTAAACTAATGATTTGAAGCATTTCGATATCGACTGCTAATTGTGTAAATACAAGAAAATCGACTTTATACCTAAATATAAGATTACGGATTTCTTCTACATGCACTGCCGTTATGCCGCCATGGCTTTATGCCAACTTCAGATCGCTAAAGAAGGTTTATTAACTTAAATATGTTAAACTAATGGGTTGATGCATCTCCATATCGATAACTAAATGTGTATATACAACAAAATCGACTTTATGCCTAAATATAAGATGACGGAATTCTTCCAAATGCGCTGCCGTTATACCGTTATGGCATTATGTATACTTCAGTAAGATAAAGAAGGTTAATTAACTTAAATATGTTAAACTAATGATTTGAAGCATTTCGATATCGTTTTCTAAATGTGTATATACAAGAAAATCGACTTTATACCTAAATTTAAGATTACGGAATTCTTCTAAATGCACTGCCGTTATGCCGCCATGGCTTTATGCCAACTTCAGTTGTTAAAGAAGGTTTATTAACTTAAATATGTTAAACCAGTTATTTGAAGCATTTCGAAATCGATTGCTTAAGGCATATATACAAGAAATTCGAGTTTATAAGTAAATATAAGAATATGGAATTCTTCCAAAAGTACTGTCGTTATGCCGCCATGGCTTTATATAAATTCAATACGTTAAAGAAGGTTAAGCATTTCGATATCGATTGCTAAATGTGTATATACAACAAAATCGACTTTTTACCTAAATATAAGATTACGGAATTCTTCCAAATGCATTGCCGTTATACCGTTAAGGCTTTATGTAAACTTCAGTAAGATAAAGAAGGTTTATTAACTTAAATATGTTAAACTAATGATTTGAAGCTTTTCCATATCGATTGCTAAATGAGTATATACAAGAAAATCGACTTTATACCTAAATATAAGATTACGGAATTCTTCTAATGACTGTCGTTATCCGCATGGCTTTATGCCAACTTCAGTTGTAAAGAAGCTTTATTAACTTAAATATGTTAAACTTATGGGTTAAGCATTCCATATCGATGCTAAATGCGATATACAAAAAATCGACTTTATACCTAAATATAGAAGAATCTTACGGAATTCTTCTAAATGCACTCCCGTTATGCGCCATGGCTTTATGTTACTTCAGTTCGTTAAAGAAGTTTATTAACATAAATATGTTAAACTTATTTAAGCATTTCGATATCGATTTCTTAATGCATATATACAAAAAATCGACTTTATACCTAAATATAAGATTACAAGAATTACTTAAATTATACTTATGCTTGAAGCATTTCATATGATGCTAAAATGTTAATACAGAAAATGACTTTAACCTAAATATAAGATTCGAATTCACCTAAATCATGCCTTATTACCGTAAAATGATTGACTTCAGTAAAATAAAAAAAGTTTATAACTTAAAATGGTAACTATATTTAAGCATTTATTGACTTAATTGTAAAAAAGAAAATACTTTATGCTAAATATAAGATTAGGATCTTTCATGATGTCGTTATGCGCCATGGCTTTATGCCAACTTCAGATCGCTAAAGAAGGTTTATTAACTTAAATATGTTAAACTAATGGGTTGATGCATCTCCATATCGATAACTAAATGTGTATATACAACAAAATCGACTTTATGACTAAATATAAGATGACGGAATTCTTCCAAATGCGCTGCCGTTATACCGTTATGGCATTATGTATACTTCAGTAAGATAAAGAAGGTTAATTAACTTAAATATGTTAAACTAATGATTTGAAGCATTTCGATATCGTTTTCTAAATGTGTATATACAAGAAAATCGACTTTATACCTAAATTTAAGATTACGGAATTCTTCTATGCACTGCCGTTATGCCGCCATGGCTTTATGCCAACTTCAGTTGTTAAAGAAGGTTTATTAACTTAAATATGTTAAACCAGTTATTTGAAGCATTTCGAAATCGATTGCTTAAGGCATATATACAAGAAATTCGAGTTTATAAGTAAATATAAGAATATGGAATTCTTCCAAAAGTACTGTCGTTATGCCGCCATGGCTTTATATAAATCAATACGTTAAAGAAGGTAAGCATTTCGATATCGATTGCTAAATGTGTATATACAACAAAATCGACTTTTTACCTAAATATAAATACGGAATTCTTCCAAATGCATGCCTTATACCGTTAAGGCTTTATGTAAACTTCAGTAAGATAAAGAAGGTTTATTAACTTAAATATTTAAACTAATGATTTGAAGCTTTCCATATCGATTGCTAAATGAGTATATACAAGAAAATCGACTTTATACCTAAATATAAGATTACGGAATTCTTCAATGACTGCGTTATCCGTAGGCTTTTGAACTTCAGTAGTAAAAAAGTTATTAACTTAAATATGTTAAACTATGTTAGCATTCATATCGATGCTAATGGATATACAAAAAATCGACTTTATACCTAATATAAGATACGGATTCTTCTATGCACCGTTATGCGCATGGCTTATGTACTTCAGTTCGTTAAAGAAGTTATTAACTAAATGTAACTTATTTAAGCATTTCAATCGATTCTTAAGCTATATACAAAAATCATTTATACTAAATATAAGATAGATTCTTCAAATGACTCGTTATGCCGATACCTAAATATAAGATTACGTAATTCTTCTAAGTGCACTGCCGTTATGACTAAGACTTTTGTAACTTCAGTAAGATAAAAAAAGTTTATAACTTAAATATGTTAAACTTATGATTTGAAGCATTTCGATATCGATGCTAAATTGTAATACAAGAAAATCGACTTTACACCTAAATATAAGATTACGGAATTCACCTAAATGCACTGCCGTTATACCGTAAAAGCTTTGTGTAGACTTCAGTAAAATAAAAAAAGTTTATTAACTTAAATATGGTAAACTAATGATTTGAAGCATTTCGATATCGACTGCTAATTGTGTAAATACAAGAAAATCGACTTTATACCTAAATATAAGATTACGGATTTCTTCTACATGCACTGTCGTTATGCCGCCATGGCTTTATGCCAACTTCAGATCGCTAAAGAAGGTTTTTAACTTAAATATGTTAAACTAATGGGTTGATGCATCTCCATATCGATAACTAAATGTGTATATACAACAAAATCGACTTTATGCTAAATATAAGATGACGGAATTCTTCCAAATGCGCTGCCGTTATACCGTTATGGCATTATGTATACTTCAGTAAGATAAAGAAGGTTAATTAACTTAAATATGTTAAACTAATGATTTGAAGCATTTCGATATCGTTTTCTAAATGTGTATATACAAGAAAATCGACTTTATACCTAAATTTAAGATTACGGAATTCTTCTAATGCACTGCCGTTATGCCGCCATGGCTTTATGCCAACTTCAGTTGTTAAAGAAGGTTTATTAACTTAAATATGTTAAACCAGTTATTTGAAGCATTTCGAAATCGATTGCTTAAGGCATATATACAAGAAATTCGAGTTTATAAGTAAATATAAGAATATGGAATTCTTCCAAAAGTACTGTCGTTATGCCGCCATGGCTTTATATAAATTCAATACGTTAAAGAAGGTAAGCATTTCGATATCGATTGCTAAATGTGTATATACAACAAAATCGACTTTTTACCTAAATATAAATACGGAATTCTTCCAAATGCATTGCCGTTATACCGTTAAGGCTTTATGTAAACTTCAGTAAGATAAAGAAGGTTTATTAACTTAAATATATTAAACTAATGATTTGAAGCTTTTCCATATCGATTGCTAAATGAGTATATACAAGAAAATCGACTTTATAGCTAAATATAAGATTACGGAATTCTTCCAAATGTACTGACGTTATACCGTTAAGGCTTTGTGTAGACTTCAGTAAGCTAAAAAAAAGTTTATTAACTTAAATATGTTAAACTAATGATTTGAAGCATTTCGATATCGAATGCTAATTGTGCATATACAAGAAAATCGACTTTATACCTAAATATAAGATTACGGAATTCTTCTACATGCACCGTCGTTATGCCGCCATGGCTTTATGCCAACTTCAGTTCGTTAAAGAAGCTTTATTAACTTAAATATGTTAAACTTATGGGTTAAAGCATCTCCATATCGATTGCTAAATGCGTATATACAACAAAATCGACTTTATACCTAAATATAAGATTACGGAATTCATCTACTGAATTCTTCTAAATGCACTCCCGTTATGCTGCCATGGCTTTATGTTAGCTTCAGTTCGTTAAAGAAGGTTTATTAACATAAATATGTTAAACCAATTATTTGAAGCATTTCGATATCGATTTCTTAATGCATATATACAAGAAAATCGACTTCATACCTAAATATAAGATTACAGAATTCTTCCAAATGTACTGTCGTTATGCCTTTAAGCCTTTTGTAGACTTCAATAAGATAAAGAAGGTTAATTAACTTAAATATGTTAAACTAATGATTTGAAGCATTTTGATATCGATTGCTAATTGTGTATATACAAGAAAATCGACTTTATACCTAAATATAAGACAACGGAATTCTTCTAAATGCACTGCCGTTATGCCGCTATGGCTTTATGTTAACTTCAGTTCGTTAAAGAAGGTTTATTAACTTAAATATGTTAAACTAATTATGTGAAGCATTTCGATATCGATTGCTAAATGTGTATACACAAGAAAATCGACTTTTTACCTAAATATAAGATTACGGAATTCTTCTAACTGCTCTGCCGTTATACCATTATGGCTTTATGTAAACTTCAGTAAGATAAGGAAGGTTTATTAACTTAAATATGTTAAACTAATGATTTGAAGCATTTCGATATCGATTGCTAAATGTGTATATACAAGAAAATCGACTTTATACTTAATATAGGATTACGGAATTCTTCTAAATGAACTGCCGTTATGTCGCCATGATTTGATGCCAACTTCAGTTCGTTTAAGAAGGCTTATTAACTTAAATATGTTAAACTAATGATTTGAAGCATTTCGATATCGTTTGCTAAATTTGTATATACAAGAAAAGCGACTTTATACCTAAATATAAGATTACGGAATTCTTCCAATTGTACTGTCGTTATGCGGCCATGGCTTTATATAAACTTCAATACGTTAAAGAAGGTTAATTAACATAAACATGTTAAACTAATGATTTGAAGCATTTCGATATCGATTGCTAAATGAGCATATACAAGAAAATCGACTTTATACCTATATATAAGATAACGGAGTTCTTCTAAGTGCACTGCCGTTATGCCGTTATGGCTTAATGTTAACTTCAGTTCGTTAAAGAAGTTTTATTAACTTAAATTTGCTAAAGCAGTTATTTGAAGCATTTCGAAATCGATTGCTTAAGGCATATATACAAGAAATTCAAGTTTATATCTAAATATAAGAATATGGAGTTCTTCAAAATGTACTGTCGTTATGCCGCCATGGCTTTATGCCAACTTCAGTTCGTTAAAGAAGTTTAATTAACTTAAACATGTTAAACTAATGATTTGAAGCATTTCGATATCGATTAATAAATGTGTATATACAACAAAATCGACTTTTTACCTAAATATAAGATTACGGAATTCTTCCAAATGCACTGCCGTTATACCGTTAAGGCTTTATGTAAACTTCAGTAAGATAAAGAAGGTTTATTAACTTAAATATGTTAAACTAATGATTTGAAGCTTTTCGATATCGATTGCCAAATGAGTATATACAAGAAAATGGACTTTGTACCTAAATATAAGATTACGGAATTCTTCCAAATCTACTGTCGTTATGCCGCCATGGTATATCACCTTCAATACGTTAAAGAAGGTTTATTATCTTATATATGTTAAATTGATGATTTGAAGCATTTCGATATCGATTGATAAATGCGTATGTACAACGAATTCGACTTTATGCCGCCATGGATTTGAAGCATTTCGATATCGATTGCTAAATGAGTATATACAATAAAATCGACTTTATACCTAAATATGTATAAGCTTACGTAATTCTTCTAAATGCACTGCCGTTATGCCGCCATGGCTTTATGTTAACTTCGGCTAACCCCCTGACCCCTCCTAAATATAATATAACTACACCCCACACATACACACCATAATCAACACATCTTCACCCCACACTGCACATCCTATACTCAACACATTGGCATCATGCGGATCATTTCCGGTCATCCCACACTACGTACCACACTCAACACATCATCTTTTACACCACACCTTTCGCACCACACATGAGGACACCACACCCAATCAACAAAAGGAACTGGCGGACGAGGCCAAGGTTTCTTTTTCTTACGATCCGCGCGCATATACGGTTCTCCGTCAAACAACCAAGTTTTCTTCTTCAACCGACCGCAAAGTCATCGCCAAATCAAAGGTGAGTTGCCGCGAATTTGATATTTGTTTCTATGGTCCTTCGAGCCGTACCGGACGGCACTTGTGAAAAATCAACAAGTCTTTAAAAACAAAAAAAAAAAAAAAAACAAAACCGTGGCGGTAACGCGAATCGCGATAACCTAACCAATATATAAAAACAAAAAACGGTGACGGTAACGCGATAACCTAATTAAAAAAAAAAAAACAAAAAAAATAATAAAGTGACGTGACACAGTTAACAAACAAACAAAAAAAAAAAAACCCCAAAGGGGGCGTGACACAGTTAAAAAAAAAAAAAAAGAAAAAAAAATCCTGTGGCGGGACACACATGTAAAGTGTTAATGGGTTCAAATCTAACCCACAAGCGAAAAAAAAAAGAAAAAAGAGTGTGGTGACAAAAAGTGCAGTGTAGAGAGAAAAACCCGAGTAAAAAGAACCAGACACCTGCGATATACATGCATATGTGCATATAAAGTGATAGTGCAGTGACATAACCCACGAACAAGAAAAATTCATAACAAGAGCACAGCTACAGCGCCAGCAACACAAGGACAGGAGAGCACAGACAGGCGACAGCACAGGCACACGCACAAGGCCCACACACACATACATACACACGTAAACTCTTACCATACTACCTTACTATCTCCAAAAGCCCCTGGAGGAAAACAAAGTGAGTGTATCGTTACTTTCAATTTTTGTATTATACACATGTACCTATGTATGTATGATTTAATTTCATATAATTAAATTTACGGCTTGACTAAAATTCCGGTCAAAAAAGCAGTGAGAACCGTTACCAAGCTGTTTTCGGTGTTCGGTTTATTTTCCGGTAGAAACCGAGAAACCGCAAACAAAGCAGTTTGGTACTGCGCATAGCGGATTATTGATTACCGGTAAATACTTATTCAAGTATAAGCAGGATTGCCTAAAATCAGCTAGGCAATCATAAGAAAAAAAAAGATTTGCGCAAATAAAATTCTGTTTCATACATACATACATATACATATACCACTTATACCATTATAACATACGAAGAGCATAACTTGCTCTTTCTCTTAAATCAAAATATTTTTCAAAGGCATATTTATACATACATATACATATACCACTTATACCATTATAACATACGAAGAGCATAACTTGCTCTTTCTCTTAAATCAAAATATATTTCAAAGGCATATTTATACATACATATACATATACCACTTATACCATTATAACATACGAAGAGCATAACTTGCTCTTTCTCTCAAATCAATATATTTCAAATACATGTTTATACATTCATACATACTTATATCTATAATTAAAAATTATTAAATTCTCCTTTCGCGGCTTCTTACCACTGCGAGCATATGTATATACATATACATGTATAAGTATATGCGGCGCAATATAAAAATATATATAAAAAAAAAAAAGAGTGAACTTGAGAAAATTACCTTCAGTCGGTTAATTCTCTTTTCGGTGTTTTTCGTACAAACATATATACATATATATATACACGCGTATATATATATGCACATACGGACGCATATCAATATAGACAATATATACAAACACCCAATCGACATTGGGTACAATTATATAACAATAACTATAACAAAAAAGGACTTTTATAAAATACAAATTTGTACATAAGTATCGTCGCATATGTAGATACGCTCACTGCTTCAAAGTCCAAATTGGCATATATTGTGCGATACCCCTTGGTTTTCGTCTAACAAAACCAAGCAGGATTGCTTATAAAAGATACTCAAAGTCCACATTGGCATATTTCCCGCAATACCCCTTGATTTTTGATCAACAAAAACAAGCAGGATTGTGCAAAAACCAAAAGCGTAATACATATGTACATACATGCATATGTACAAAGTGCAGTGATCTCTAAAACGAGCGCTCATTAGCACATAATAAATAAAAGATCCACCTATAGATATACCCTATAGGAAATTTGGACATAAAATATATAAAACAATATACATAGAAGAATTAACATATAAAAAAAAAAAAATTTTTCCGGTCTATAATAAATAACAAAATCAAATTTAAGCGATATTCTTTACGTGATTTGGAAAACCCTTATTTATATAAAAGAGTTCACGTCTAAACAATTCGGTCAAAACTCTTATTAACTTAAAAGAGTTCGCGGTTACAAACCCTATAAAATACGTAAAGCGTCTTATCATATTAAGTTCGTTCAAAACTCTTATTTATTTAAGAGTTCACGTCTACACATATACATATATAAATACATATAGAAACGAAAATATTTTTCGAAATCTCGATTTATCAAAAAGCCATTGGTTTTATTGATTTTTTGAAACTCTTACATACAAAAGAGTCTTCTTTTCAACATTTTATATACTATATACTAGTATACTTTATACACGTTTTCTAAATATCTACAAGTCTAGTTTTCACTAAGACGTTTTAATTCATTCTATAAATCTTTAAATGAGTTCAGACTCAAAGGAATCTAAAACAACACAGTCACTAAAAGTTCCAAAAATGGTTTTAGGTGAAAAGAGCCCATGTACTCCTGCTGAGGCTACACGCTCAAAGCAAGGTGCTACAAAAATAAAGAGGGGTAAAGATATTTCGTATGCAAAATTCATTGCTGAGAGTGACAGTTTGATACGATACTGCACTCGATTTTCATCCTCACCGATTCAAGACAATTCTGAATCGGTCTTAGAAATCAAAAAAGATAATTTAGACAATTTTTGGACGCGTCTCCAAGCGGCATATGACGCAAGGATCACAACGATCCTTTATAGCGTCTAGGGCACAAAACAGGCAACAGTTACCAACAAAACTGGCCAACTTTGAAATCACGGGAATGGACGGAAGAGTTGTTCAAAACTCAAATAAAATCTGCCCCATTACCCTCTTTTCCCCCAAAGCGGATAAGCGCATACAAGCAGAAGCTATTGTCTTACCGCAATTAACCAATATGTTACCCAGCTATCACATAAATAGCAAACATTGGCAAAAGGTTTCACACCTAAAGCTAGCAGACCCCAACTGCAACACCCCCGCTCAAATAGATCTACTATTAGGCAGCGATCTAATACCACAAAGTATTCTTGAAGGTATTGAAAAAATTACCGAAACACTTCTGGCGCAAAATACCATTTTCGGATGGGTCCTAAGCTGACTAGTTGCGGAACCAGTTACAACATTAACAACTCAAGTTGAGGAAGTCTCAAATGAGTACCTCAATTCACAATTGAGAAAATTTTGGGAACTAGAAGAACTCCCCCCCATATCAGTCACAACCCCTGAAGATCAGTATTGTGAGGATTTTTACAAAGCCACAACTGCTAGATCAGAAAATGATCGGTACGTCGTACGACTACCACTTAAGCAACAATTTCCTAACACACTCGCCTTAGGTCACTCTCGCACCTCTGCAATTCAGCAGTTTTTAAGTATGGAAAGAAACCTACTTAAAAAAGGCGAACTCAAATCTGAATATGATGGTGTGTTAGAAGAATACCTCCATTTAGATCATATGGAGGAAGTAAACCCAGGGGAGAAAATCGTCAACGGCAAATACTACTCCTTTTACTTGCCATATCATGCAGTAGTAAAGCCAGATAAAAAGACAACTAAAGTAAGAGTTGTTTTCAACGCCTCAAGATCCACTAGCTCGGGGAATTCCCTTAACGATATCCTGTTTACGGGACCCACGCTCCAACCTGATTTAATGCTGCTTATTCTAAACTGGCGTATATACAAATACGTATTCAATGGGGACGTTGAAAAAATGTATCGGCAAATAGGCGTACACAAAGACGACCAAGATTTTCAACGTATTATGTTCCGAAGATCCCCCACCAGTCCTTTACGCGACTTTAAATTAAAAACAGTTACCTTTGGCGTAAACTGTGCCCCATATTTAGCCATTCGAACGCTCCACGAATTGGCAGAAAATTTCTTCTGGCGACCCAGGTGTTAAAAACACAAACGTATGTAGACGATATTCTGTCTGGAAGTCACAGTCTTCCACAAGCATACGAGACCTTATCACAGGTAATAAATGCCTTTAATACCGCAGGGTTTCCTTTAAAAAAGATTACTGCCAATTACCCAAATATACTCAAAAATATTCCAAACGAAAATTTGTTGGACACTAATTTCCTTATATTCGAAAAGGAAAGTACAACAAAAACGCTAGGCATCCAATGGAATGCGATATCGGACCAGTTCTCATACACGACAGAGTCCATATCCGCATTATCAGCCATAACGAAAAGACAGATTTTATCCTCGGTGCAAAACTTTTTGACCCCGCAGGATGGCTTTCGCCAATTATGATACAAGCGAAAATCTTAATACAAGAATTATGGCTAGATGGAACCGACTGGGACGAACAAGTGAAACCTCTTCGCTTAGAAAAATGGTCCCAGTTCGCAAAAAATCTGAATGACATTTCTCAGATGCAAATTCCACGATGGGTAAACTACTCCCCCGAACACAAAGTCGAATTACATGGCTTTTGTGACGCCTCAAAAAAGGCATATTGCGCTACTATCTATGTGCGCACGCAAAGTGATACCACGACCACAAGCCACTTATTAGTAGCAAAAGCAAAGGTGGCACCTTTAAAAACTATAAGTCTCCCACGACTTGAGTTATGTGGCGCACTACTACTTTCAAAATTAGTAGCCATGGTGCAAATGCATTTAAATATGACAAAATGCAAACTATATATGTGGTCCGATTCAGAAATTGTACTAGCCTGGTTGGAAAAACCACCACATGCATGGAAGACGTATATTTCTAACCGAACGTCTCAAATTCTTGACCTAGTGGGATCAGCCACGTGGCGTCACGTAGCCAGTGCTGACAATCCTGCCGATCTAGGTACAAGAGGGTGCAAGCCACTGCACCTTGCCACTACTACCCTCTGGTGGAATGGCCCCCGATGGTTGATAGAATCTCCGGATTCTTGGCCACAATCCCCCATGCGCAACATTATCGCCCCAGAAGGTCGAAAAATCGCCTCCTTTCATACATTATTGGATGATACCGACATCCTTGAACGATTTTCATCGTTTCCAAGAGCTCTCAGAGTAGTTGCTTATATGTTCAAATTTATAGAGCAACTCAAAAGCAAAATCAAGGGATCACAAAATTCCCCATGCAACACAGTGTCGTACCTAGAGTTACAAAAGGCAAAGGTCCACTAATTGCATACACACAAGCGCGCTACTTCAGCCGCGATATATCAGCACTAAGAGAATCGAAGCCGATTGATAAAAAGAGCTCACTCTTAGTTCTCAACCCATTTCTGGACACGAAAGGTCTGCTTCGTGCCAATGGTCGGCTTGCTAATTCGAGCCTAACATACAATGAACGCCACCCCATAATAATTCCAGAGAGGTCACCATTTGCCACATTATTCCTCCACTACATCCACACCTTAATGCTACACGCCGAACATCGTCTCATGCAACAGATGGTACGCCAGGAGTATTATATCCCCCGTCTTAAGCCGCAAATTAAGAAGTGCATCTTCACGTGCAAGATTTGCACTATGCACAAGCGGAAGATGCGAACGCAGATTATGGCAGCACTTCCACCGGAACGCTGCAATTTCGCTCTGCCTTTCACCACAACAGGTGTTGATTTTGCTGGGCCTTTCCAGGTAAAGGCTTCTATGTTAAGGTCTCCCACTCTCATGAAAGGCTATGTGGCTGTCTTTGTATGTTTCACGACAAAGGCAGTACACCTTGAGCTGTGTAGTAATCTGACGACGGAGGCTTTTCTCGCGGCATTTGCTCGCTTCGTCGCTCGACGTGGCTACCCATCAAAGATCATGAGCGACAATGGCAAAACGTTCATTGGAGCTCAACGAGCCACCGAAAAGCAATTTGTGGATTTCCTAAAACAAGTGTCACCCGACATCGTACAAAAGTACGCCCCTCAAGGTATCAACTGGCAATTTATACCCCCAAGCGCTCCTCATATGGGCGGTTTATGAAAATCAGCTGTGAAAAGCTTCAAATCCCATTTCAAACGGGTAGCTGGAAATTATAAATTCAATTACGAAGAGTTCACGACGCTATTAAATCGAATTGAAGCCGTTCTCAATTCTCGGCCACTCACAGTACTATCGCAAGACCCCTCAGATTTCACTGCCTTAACTCCAGGGCATTTTCTAAAAGGAGCACCCATCCATATATAAAGGATCTCCACAAAAGATACCGCTGGAAGACTCCTGAACAGCCGCCTAAACTTGGAGACTGCGTCCTCATTCATGATGATTGTCTACCCCCTACTGAATGGCGGCTTGGCCGCATAGAAAAGCTACATTAAGGCTCCGACGGTCACATACGAGTCGTGGATCTTCGTACCCAAAACGGAACACTAACCAGACCGCTCGTGAAGCTGTGTTTTTTACCAACCACCGACAACCGCGAATCCGAAAACCGCAAAAACAAACCGATATTATCGTGTCCCAATCAGCTAATCAAATGAAAACGAGAAATACGCCAATACCAACCGTTACAAAAATAACAACCGTCCGAAAATAACAAACCGTGAATAAAAATAACGAACCGTAAATAAAAATAACAAACCGTAAAGAAAACTAACAAAAAATGGTCGATCCATACGACGGCCCATTCATGCCACATATCGTGGCACGATTGCCAATATCCAATTGTATGACAGCTTTCTAATTAACAATCTCCTTTATACATAGATCACCATGGATGTAGACACATCAGTCGCAACCTCGTCGACCGCTCGGGCTATCAATACGCCACGCACCGGGCCTACACCAGCGCCCCGAACTGTGGCTGCAACAGCACCGAAAACTACATCGGCAACAACGCCGGCAACTGCACCGGCAACAACGCCGGCACCTGTACCGGCAACCGCGCCCGCAGCGGTGCTTACCCCCGCACCTCGTGGTGGCACCCGACCACCATCGACTGCAGCGAGGACTTCAGAGACCCGTCGGATAAGGTGTCCCATCTGTCGACGCCCTCATCGTCTCCACCATTGTGGAATATTTAGGGGTATGCGGCCTTTGCAACGGCAGCAAGTGGCTCAGGCCCACGGGCATTGCCTCAACTGCCTGTCGCACACTCATGCGACTACAGAGTGTGAGTCACGTGGGCTGTGCCAAATGTGCCACCGGCCGCATCACACGCTGCTACACCGCAGCTCGTCACGCGAAGTGAGCCGGCCAACCAACCATCGCGGCCGCATACCCCCAGTCCAACCCGCAGCTCGTTCCGCACCCCAGCGGAGTGCAACATCATTGCGGCGTCGACAGCCTGGGCCACCATCGCGTCGATCTACGGGTCTGAGCAGCGTTGTGGCAACGCTGCAACAGCTGCAGCGCCTTTTAGGCTAAACAGTCGTTTAGGGGGGCCGGGATGGCTAAATGAGCACCTGACCCCCCTCTAAATATAATATAACTACACCCCACACATACACACCATAATCAACACATCTTCACCCCACACTGCACATCCTACACTCAACACATTGGCATCATGCGGATCATTTCCGGGCATCCCACACTACGTACCACACTCAACACATCATCTTTTACACCACACCTTTCGCACCACACATGAGGACACCACACCCAATCAACAAAAGGAACTGGCGGACGAGGCCAAGGTTTCTTTTTCTTACGATCCGCGCGCATATACGGTTCTCCGTCAAACAACCAAGTTTTCTTCTTCAACCGACCGCAAAGTCATCGCCAAATCAAAGGTGAGTTGCCGCGAATTTGATATTTGTTTCTAAACTTCAGTGCGTTAAAGATGCTTTATTAACTTAAAAATGTTAAACTAATGATTTGAAGCATTTCGATATCGAATGCTAAATGAGTATATACAAGAAAATCGACTTTATACCTAAATATAATATTAATTAATTTTTCTAAATGCACTGCCGTTATGCCGTTAAGGCTTTTGTAGACTTCATTAAGATAGAGAGGGTTAATTAACTTAAATATGTTAAACTAACGATTTGAAGCATTTCGATATCGATTGCTAAATGTGTATATACAACAAAATCGATTTTATACCTAAATACGAGATTACGGATATCTTCCGAATGCACTGCCGTTATGCCGTTAAGGCTTTTGTAGACTTAAGTAAGATAAAGATGGTTAATTAATTTAAATATGTTAAACTATTGAGTTGAAGCATCTCAATATCGATTGCTAAGTGTGTATATATAACCAAATCGACTTTATACCTAAGTACGAGATTACGGATATCTTCCGAAAGCACTGCCGTTATGCCGTTAAGGCTTTTGTAGACATCATTAAGATAGAGAGGGTTAATTAACTTAAATATGCTAAACTAACGATTTGAAGCATTTCGATAGCAATTGCTAACTGTGTATATACAACAAAATCGACTCATATCTAAATATAAGATTACGGAATTCTTCCAAATGCGCTACCATTATACCGTTATGGCATTATGTAAGCTTCAGTAAGATAAAGAAGGTTAATTAACTTAAATATGTTAAACTAATGAATTGAAGCATTTCGATTTCTAAATGTGTATGTACAAGAAAATCGACTTTAAACCTAAACTTAAGATTACGGAATTCTTCTACTGAATTCTTCGAAATGCACTGCCGTTATGCCGCCAACGCTTTATGTTAACTTCAGTGCGATACAGAAGCTTTATTAACTTAAATATGTTAAACTAATGATTTGAAGCATTTCGATATCGATTGCTTAATGTGTATATACAACAAAATCGACTTTATACCTAAATATAAGAAAACGGAATTCTTCTTAATGTATTGCCGTTATGCCGTTATGGCTTAATGTTGACTTCAGTTCGTTAAAGAAGGTTTATTAACTCAGATATGTTACACCAGTTATTTGAAGCATATCGAAAAAGATTGCTTAATGCATATATGCAAGAAAATCGACTTTATACCTAAATATGAGAATACGGAATTCTTCCAAATGTACTGTCGTTATGCCGCCATGGCTTTATATCACCTTCAATACGTTAAAGAAGGTTAATTAACTTAAATTTGTTAAACTAATGATTTGAAGCATTTCGATATTGCTAAACATGTATATACAAGAAAATCGACTTTATACTGAAATATAAGATTAAGAAATTCTTCTAAATGCACTGCCGTTATGCAGCCATGGACTTATGCCAACTTCAGTTCGTTAAAGAAGCTTTATTAACTTAAATATGTTAACCTAATGATTTGAAGCATTTCGATATCGATTGCTAAATGTGTATATACAACAAAATCGACTTTATACCCAAATATAAGATTACGTAATTCTTCTAAATGCACTGCCGTTATGCCGTTAAGGCTTTTGTAGACTTCATTAAGCTATAAAAAGTTTATTAACTTAAATATGTTAAACTAATGATTTGAAGCATTTCGATATCGATTGCTAATTGTGTAAATACAAGAAAATCCACTTTATACCTAAATATAAGATTACTGAATTCTTCTACATGCACTGTCGTTATGCCGCCATGGCTTTATGCCAACTTCAGTTCGTTAAAGAAGCTGTATTAACTTAAATATGTTAAACTAATGGGTTAAAGCATCTCCATATCGATTGCTAAATGCGTATATACAACAAAATCGACTTTATACCTAAATATAAGATTACGGAATTCGATATCGATTGCTAAATGAGTATATACAAGAAAATCGACTTTATACCTAAATATGAGAATACGGAATTCTTCCAAATGTACTGTCGTTATGCCGCCATTGCTTTATATCACCTTCAATACGTTAAAGAAGGTTAACTAACTGAAATATGTTAAACTAATGATTTGAAGCATTTCGATATCGATTGCTAAATGCGTATATACAACGAAATCGACTATATACCTAAATAAAAGATTACGGAATTCGATATCGATTGCTAAATGAGTATATACAAGAAAATCGACTTTATACCTAAATATAAGATTACGGAATTCTTCTAAATGCGCTGCCGTTATGGCTTGATGTAAACTTCTGTTGGTTAAAGAAGGTTTATTAACTTAAATATGTTAAACCAGTTATTTGAAGCATTTCGATATCGATTGCTAAATGAGTATAAACAAACAAATCGGCTTTATACCTAAATATAAGATTACGGAATTCTTCCAAATGTGCTGTCGTTATGCCGCCATGGCTTTATATCAACTTCAATACGTTAAAGAAGGTTAATTAACTTAAATATGTTAAACTTATGATTTGAAGCATTTCGATATCGATTGCTAAATGCGTATATACAACAAAATCGACTTTATACCTAAAAACAAGATTACGGAATTCTTCTAAATGCACTGCCGTTATGCCGCCATGGCTTTACGTTAACTTCAGTGCGTTAAAGAAGCCTTATTAACTTAAATATGTTAAACTAATGATTTGAAGCATTTCGATATCGATTGCTAAATGCATATATGCAAGAAAATCGACTTTATACCCAAATATGAGATTACGGAATTCTTCCAAATGTACTGCCGTTATACCGTTATGGCATTATGTAAACTTCAGTAAGATAAAGAAGGTTAATTAACTTAAATATATTAAGCTAGTGATTTGAAGCATTTCGATTTCTAAATGTGTATATACAAGAAAATCGACTTTATACCTAATTTTAAGAATACGGAGTTCTTCCAACTGTACTGTCGTTATGCCGCCATGGCTTTATATCAACTTCAAAACGTTAAAGAAGTTTATTAATTGAATATGTTAAACAGTTATTTGAAGCATTTCGAAATCGATTGCTTAATGCATATATACAAGAAAATCGACATTATACCTAAATTAAGATTACGGAATTCTTCCAAATGTACTGTCTTATGCCGCCATGGCTTTATTTAACTTCAGCGTTAAAGAAGTTTTTTAACTTAAAATGTTAAACAATGATTTGAAGAATTTCGATATCGATTGCTAAATGCATATATACAAGAAAATCGACTTTTATACCTAAATACTTTAGATATACGGAATCCTTCTAAATGCACTGCGTTATGCCGCCATGGCTTTAGTTAACTTCAGTTCGTTAAAGAAGGTTTATTAACTTAAATATGTTAAACCAGTTATTTGAAGCATTTCGAAATCGATTGCTTAATGCATATATACAAGAAAATCGACATTATACCTAAATATAAGATTACGGAATTCTTCCAAATGTACTGTCATTATGCCGCCATGGCTTTATGTTAACTTCAGTGCGTTAAAGAAGCTTTGTTAACTTAAAAGTGTTAAACTAATGATTTGAAGAATTTCGATATCGATTGCTAAATGAGTATATACAAGAAAATCGATTTTATACCTAAATATAAGATAACGGAATCCTTCTACATGCACTGTCGTTATGCCGCCATGGCTTTTTGCCAACTTCAATTCGTTAAAGAAGGTTTATTAACTTAAATATGTTAAACTAATGGGTTGAAGCATCTCCCTATCGATTGCTAAATGTGTATATACAACAAAATCGATCTTATATCTGAATATAAGATTACGGAATTCTTCTAAATGCGCTGCCGTTATACCGTTATGGCATTATGTAAATTCAGAATGATAAAGAAGGTTAATTAACTTAAATATGTTAAGCTAATTATTTGAAGCATTTCGATTTCTAAATGTGTATATACAAGAAAATCGACTTTATACCTAAATTTGATTACGGAATTCTTCCAACTGTACTGTCGTTATGCCGCCTTGGCTTTATATCAACTTCAAAACGTTAAAGAAGGTTTATTAATTTGAATATGTTAAAGTAGTTATTTGAAGCATTTCGGTATCGATTGCTTAATGCATATATACAAGAAAATCGACATTATACCTAAATTTAAGATTACGGAATTCTTCCAACTGTACTGTCGTTATGCCGCCATGGCTTTATATCAACTTCAAAACGTTAAAGAAGGTTAATTAACTTGAATATGTTAAACCAGTTATTTGAAGCATTTCGATATCGATTGCTTAATGCATATATACATGAAAATCGACATTATACCTTCAGTTCGTTAAAGAAGCTGTATTAACTTAAATATGTTAAACCAATGGGTTAAAGCATCTCCATATCGATTGCTAAATGCGTATATACAACAAAATCGACTTTATACCTAAAAACAAGATTACGGAATTCTTCTAAATGCACCTGCCGTTATGCCGCCATGGCTTTATTACCTTCAGTACGTTAAAGAAGGTTATTAACTTAAATATGTTAAACTAATGATTTGAAGCATTTCGATATCGATTGCTAAATGCGTATATGCAACGAAATCGACTATATACCTAAATAAAAGATTACGGAATTCGATATCGATTGCTAAATGAGTATATACAACAAAATCGACTTTATACCTAAATATAAGATTACGGAATTCTTCTAAATGCGCTGCCGTTATGGCTTGATGTAAACTTCTGTTGGTTAAAGAAGGTTTATTAACTTAAATATGTTAAACCAGTTATTTGAAGCATTTCGATATCGATTGCTAAATGAGTATAAACAAACAAATCGACTTTATACCTAAATATAAGATTACGGAATTCTTCCAAATGTGCTGTCGTTATGCCGCCATGGCTTTATATCAACTTCAATACGTTAAAGAAGATTAATTAACTTAAATATGTTAAACTTATGATTTGAAGCATTTCGATATCGATTGCTAAATGCGTATATACAACAAAATCGACTTTATACCTAAAAACAAGATTACGGAATTCTTCTAAATGCACTGCCGTTATGCCGCCATGGCTTTACGTTAACTTCAGTGCGTTAAAGAAGCTTTATTAACTTAAATATGTTAAACTAATGATTTGAAGAATTTCGATATCGATTGCTAAATGCATATATGCAAGAAAATCGACTTTATACCCAAATATGAGATTACGGAATTCTTCCAAATGTACTGCTGTTATACCGTTATGGCATTATGTAAACTTCAGTAAGATAAAGAAGGTTAATTAACTTAAATATATTAAGCTAGTGATTTGAAGCATTTCGATTTCTAAATGTGTATATACAAAAAAAACGACTTTATACCTAAATTTAAGAATACGGAGTTCTTCCAACTGTACTGTCGTTATGCCGCCATGGCTTTATATCAACTTCAAAACGTTAAAGAAGTTTAATTAACTTGAATATGTTAAACCAGTTATTTGAAGCATTTCGAAATCGATTGCTTAATGCATATATACAAGAAAATCGACATTATACCTAAATATAAGATTACGGAATTCTTCCAAATGTACTGTCATTATGCCGCCATGGCTTTATGCTAACTTCAGTGCGTTAAAGAAGCTTTGTTAACTTAAAAGTGTTAAACTAATGATTTGATGAATTTCGATATCGATTGCTAAATGAGTATATACAAGAAAATCGATTTTATACCTAAATATAAGATAACGGAATCCTTCTACATGCACTGTCGTTATGCCGCCATGGCTTTATGCCAACTTCTGTTCGTTAAAGAAGGTTTATTAATTTAAATATGTTAAACTAATGATTTGAAGCATTTCGATATCGATTGCTAAATGTGTGTATACAACAAAATCGATTTTATACCTAAATATAAGATTACGGAATTATTCTAAATGCACTGCCGTTATGCCGCCATGGCTTTATGCCAGCTTCAGTTCGTTAGAGAAGGTTTATTAACTCAAATATGTTAAACTAATGATTTGAAGCATTTCGATATCGATTGCTAAATGTGTGTATACAAGAAAATCGACTTTATACCTAAATATAATATAACGGATTTTCTAAATGCACTGCCGTTATGCCGCTATGGCTTTTTACAGCTTCAGTTCGTTAAAGAAGGTTTATTAACTTAAATATGTTAAACTATGATTTGAAGCATTTCGATATCGATTGCTAAATGTGTATATACAAGAAAATCGACTTTATACCTAAATATAAGATAACGGAATTCTTCTAAATGCACTGCCGTTATGGCTTTATGTTAACTTCAGTTCGTTAAAGAAGGTTAATTAACTTAAATATGTTAAACTTATTTGAAGCATTTCGATATCGATTGGTAAATGTGTATATACAAGAAAATCGACTTTATACCTAAATATAAGATAACGGAATTCTTCCAAATGCACTGCCGTTATCCCTATGGCTTTATGTTAACTTCAGTTCGTTAAAGAAGGTTTATTAACTTAAATATGTTAAACTTATGATTTGAAGCATTTCGATATCGATTGCTAAATGTGTATATACAAGAAAATCGATTTTATACCTAAATATAAGATACGGAATTCTTCCAAATGCACTGCCGTTATGCCGTTATGGCTTTATGTAAACTTCAGTTCGTTAAAGAAGGTTTATTAACTTAAATATGTTAAACCAGTTATTTGAAGCATTTCGATATCGATTGCTAAATGTGTATATACAAGAAAATCGACTTTATACCTAAATATAAGATTACGGAATTCTTCTAAATGCACTGCCGTTAGCCGTTGGCTTTATGTTAACTTCAATAACGTTAAAGAAGGTTAATTAACTTAAATATGTTAAACCAGTTATTTGAAGCATTTCGATATCGATTGCTTAATGCATATATACAAGAAAATCGACTTTATACCTAAATATAAGATTACGGAATTCTTCCAACTGTACTGTCGTTATGCCGCCATGGCTTTATATCAACTTCAAAACGTTAAAGAAAGTTAATTAACTTAAATATGTTAAACTTATGGGTTGAAGCATTTCGATATCGATTGCTAAATGTGTATATACAAGAAAATGGATTTTATACCTAAATATAAGATAACGGAATTCTTCCAAATGCACTGCCGTTATGCCGCCATGGCTTTATGCCAGCTTCAGTTAGGAGCTTCAGTAAAGAAGGTTAATTAACTTGAATATGTTAAACTAATGATTTGAAGCATTTCGATATCGATAGCTAAATATGTAAATACAAGAAAATCGACTTTACATTTAAATATAAGTTTACGGAATTCTCCTAAATGCACTGCCGTTATACCGTTAAGGCTTTGTGTAGACTTCAGTAAGCCAAAAAAAGTTTATTAACTTAAATATGTTAAGCTAATGATTTGAAGCATTTCGATATCGATTGCTAATTTGTAAATACAAGAAAATCGACTTTATACCTAAATATAAGATTACGAAGTTCTTCTACATGCACTGTCGTTATGCCGCCATGGCTTTATGCCAACTTCAGTTCGTTAAAGAAGGTTTATTAACTTAGATATGTTAAACTAATGGGTTGAAGCATCTCCATATCGATTGCTAAATGTGTATATACGACAAAATCGACCTTATACCTAAATTTAAGAATACGGAATTCTTCCAACTGTACTGTCGTTATGCCGCCATGGCTTTATATAAACCTCAAATAGTTAAAGAAGGTTAATTAACTTGAATGTGTTAAACTTATGATTTGAAGCATTTCGATATCGATTGCTAAATACGTATATACAATAAAATCGACTATATACCTAAACATAAGATTACGGAATTCTTCCAAATGCACTGCCGTTATACCGTTATGGCTTTATGTTAACTTCAGTTCGTTAAAGATGGTTAATTAACTCAAATAGGTTATACTTATGATTTGAAGCATTTCGATATCGATTGCTTAATGTGTTTTTACAAGAAAATCGAATATATACCTAAATATAAAATTACGTAGTTCTTCTAAATGCACTGCCGTTATGCCGTTAAGGCTTTTGCAGCCTTCATTAAGATAAAGAGGGTTAATTAACTTAAATATGTTAAACTAATGATTTGAAGCATTTCGATATCGATTGCTAAATACGTATATACAATAAAATCGACTATATACCTAAACATAAGATTACGGAATTCTTCCAAATGCACTGCCGTTATACCGTTATGGCTTTATGTTAACTTCAGTTCGTTAAAGATGGTTAATTAACTCAAATAGGTTATACTTATGATTTGAAGCATTTCGATATCGATTGCTAAATGTGTATATACTAGAAAATCGACTTTACACCTAAATATAAGATTACGGAATTCTTCCAAATGTACTGCCGTTATGCCGGCACGGCTTTATATCAACTTCAATACGTTAAAGAAGGTTAATTAACTTAAATATGTTAAACTTATGGGTTGAAGCATCTCGCTATCGATTGCTAAATGTGTATATACAAGAAAATCGATTTTATACCTAAATATAAGATAACGGAATTCTTCCAAATGCACTGCCGTTATGCCGCCATGGCTTTATGCCAGCTTCAGTTCGTTAGGGAAGGTTTATTAACTTAAATATGTTAAACCAGTTATTTGAAGCATTTCGATATCGATTGCTAAATGTGTATATACAAGAAAAGCGATTTTATAACTAAATATAAGGTAACTGAGTTGTTCTAAATGCACTGCCGTTATGCCGTTATGGCTTTGTGTAAACTTCAAGAAGATAAAGAAGGTTAATTAATTTAAATATGTTAAACTAATGAGTTGAAGCATTTCGATATCGATTGCTAAATGTGTATATACAAAAAATCGACTTTATACCTAAATACGAGATTACGGAATTCTTCCAACTGTACCGTCGTTATGCCGCCATGGCTTTATATCAACTTCAAAACGTTAATCAAGGTTAATTAACTTGAATATGTTAAACTTATGATTTGAGCATTTCGATATCGATTGGTAAATGTGTATATACAAGAAAATCGATTTTATACCTAAATATAAGATAACGGAATTCTTCTAAATGCACTGCCGTTATGCCGTTATGGCTTTATGTTAACTTCAGTTCGCTAAAGATGGTTAATTAACTCAAATAGGTTAAACTTATGATTTGAAGCATTTCGATATCGATTGGTAAATGTGTATACACAAAAAAAATCGATTTGATACCTAAATATAAGATAACGGAATTCTTCCAAACGCACGCCGTTATACCGTTATGGCCTTATGTAAACTTCAGTTAGTTAAAGAAGTTTTATTAACTTATATATGTTAAACCAGTTATTTGAAGCATTTCGATATCGATTGCTAAATGTGTATATACAAGAAAATCGACTTTATACCTAAATATACGATTACGGAATTCTTCTAAATGCACTGCCGTTATGGCTTTAGGTTAACTTCAGTTCGTTAAAGAAGGTTTATTAACTTAAATATGTTAAACCAGTTATTTGAAGCATTTCGAACTCGATTGCTTAATGCATATATACAAGAAAATCGACTTTATACCTAAATATAAGATTACGGAATTCTTCCAAATATACTGCCGTTATGCCGCCATGGCTTTATATCAACTTCAAATACTTAAAGAAGGTTAATTAACTTGAATATGTTAAACTTATGATTTGAAGCATTTCGATATCGATTGCTAAATGCTATATACAAAAATCGACTTTATACCTAAATATAAGATTACGGAATTCTTCTAAATGCACTGCCGTTATACCGTTATGGCTTTATGTAACTTCAGTACGATAAAGAGGGTTAATTAACTTAAATATGTTAAACTAATGATTTGAAGCATTTCGATATCGATTGCTAAATGTAGTATATACAAGAAAATCGAATATATACCTAAATATAAGATTACGTAGTTCTTCTAAATGCACTGCCGTTATGCCGTTAAGGCTTTTGCAGCCTTCATTAAGATAAAGAGGGTTAATTAACTTAAACATGTTAAACTAATGATTTGAAGCATTTCGATATCGATTGCTAAATGTGTATATACAACAAAATCGACTAATATCTAAATATAAGATTACGGAATTCTTATAAATGCACTGCCGTTATGCCGTTATGGCTTTATGTTAACTTCAGTTCGTTAAAGATGGTTAATTAACTCAAATAGGTTATACTTATGATTTGAAGCATTTCGATATCGATTGGTAAATGTGTATATACAAGAAAATCGATTTTATACCTAAATATAAGATAACGGAATTCTTCGAAACGCACTGCCGTTATACCGTTATGGCCTTATGTAAACTTCAGTTAGTTAAAGAAGTTTTATTAACTTATATATGTTAAACCAGTTATTTGAAGCATTTCGATATCGAATGCTAAATGTGTAAATACAAGAAAATCGACTTTATACCTAAATATAAGATTACGGAATTCTTCTAAATGCACTGCCGTTATGCCGTTATGGCTTTAGGTTAACTTCAGTTCGTTAAAGAAGGTTTACTAACTTAAATATGTTAAACCAGTTATTTGAGGCATTTCGAAATCGATTGCTTAATGTGTATATACAAGAAAATCGACTTTATACCTAAATATGAGATAACGGAGTTCTTTTAAATGCACTGCCGTTATGCCGTTATGGCTTTATGTTAACTGCAGTTCGTTAA
Source organism: Bactrocera correcta (assembly GCA_027475135.1). Taxonomy (NCBI): domain Eukaryota; kingdom Metazoa; phylum Arthropoda; class Insecta; order Diptera; family Tephritidae; genus Bactrocera; species Bactrocera correcta. The sequence goes on from CM050327.1 coordinate 25,058,766, forward strand.
AGAAGGTTTATTAACTTAAATATGTTCAACCAGTTATTTGAAGCATTTCGAAATCGATTGCTTAATGCATATATACTAGAAAATCGAATTTATACCTAAATATAAGATTACGGAATTCTTCCAAATGTACTGCCGTTATGCCGGCATGGCTTTATATCAACTTCCATAAGTTAAAGAAGGTTTATTAACTTAAATATGTTAAGCTAATGATTTGACGCATTTCGATATCGATTGCTAAATGTGTATATACAAGAAAATCGATTTTATACCTAAATATAAGATTACGGAATTTTTCTAACTGCTCTGCCGATATACCGTTATGGCTTTATGTAAACTTCCGTTCGTTAAAGAAGGTTTATTAACTTAAATATGTTAAACTAATGATTTGACGCATTTCGATATCGATTGCTAAGTGTGTATATACAAGAAAATCGACTTTATACCTAAATATAAGATAACGGAGTTCTTCTAAATGCACCGCCGTTATGCCGTTATGGCTTCACGTTAACTTAAGTTCGCTAGAGAAGGGTTTTTAACTTAAATATATTAAACTAATGATTTGACGATTTCGATATCGATTGCTAAATGTGTATATACAAGAAAATCGACTTTATACCTAAATATAAGAATACGGAATTCTTCCAAATGTACTGCCGTTATTCCGCCATGACTTTATACGTTAAAGAAGGTTTAAAGAGGTGTATTAACTTAAATATGTTAAACTAATGATTTGAAGCATTTCGATATCGATTGCTAAATGTGTATATACAAGGAAATCGACTTTATACTTAATATAAGGTTACGGAATTCTTATAAATGCACTGCCGTTATGCCGCCATGACTTTATGCCAACTTCAGTTCTGTAAAGAAGGTTTATTAACTTAAGTATGTTAAACTAATGATTTGACGCATTTCGATATCGATTGCCAAATGTGTATATACAACAAACTCGACTTTATACCTAAATATAAGATTACGGAATTCTTCTAACTGCTCTGCCGTTATACCGTTATGGCTTTATATCAACTTTAATACGATAAAGAAAGTTAATTAACTTAAATATGTTAAACTAATGATTTTAAGCATTTCGATATCGATTGCTAGATGTGTATATACAAGAAAATCGACTTTATACCTAAATATAAGATTACGGAATTCTTCTAAAAGCACTGCCGTTATGCCGCCATGGCTTTAAGCCAACTTCATTTCGTTAAAGAAGGTTAATTAACTTAAACATGTTAAACTAATGATTTGACGCATTTCGATATCGATTGCTAAATGTGTATGTGCAAGAAAATCAACTTTATACCTAAATATAAGATAACGGAATTCTTCTAAATGCACTGCCGTTATGCCGTTATGGCTTTATGTTAGCTTCAGTTCGTTAGAGAAGGATTTTTAACTTAAATATGTTAAACCAGTTATTTGAAGCATTTTGATATCGAAAGAAAATCGACTTTATACCTAAATATAAGATTACGGAATTCTTCCAAATATACTGTCGTTATGCCGCCATGGCTTTATATCAACTTCAATACGTTAAAGAAGGTTAATTAACTTAAATATGTTAAACTAATGATTTGAAGCATTTCGATATCGATTGATAAATGTGTATATACAACAAAATCGACTTTTTACCTAAATATAATAGTACGGAATTCTTCCAAATATACTGC
>CM050327.1:25060941-25114898 GCA_027475135.1 Bactrocera correcta
GATTACGGAATTCTTCTACGGAATTCTTCTAAATGCACTGCCGTTATGCTGGCATGGCTTTATGTTAACTTCAGTGCGTTAAAGAAGCTTTATTAACTTAAATATGTTAAACTAATGTTTTGAATCATTTCGATATCGATTGCTAAATGTGTATATACAAGAAAATCGACCTTATACCTTATAATAAGATAACGGAATTCTTCCAAATGCACTGCCGTTATGCCGCCATGGCTTTATGTAAACTTCAGTAAGATAAAGAAGGTTAATTAACTTAAATATGTTAAACTAATGATTTGAAGCATTTCGATATCGATAGCTAAAAACGTAAATACAAGAAAATCGACTTTATACCTAAATATAAGATAACGGAATTCTTCTAAATGCATTGCCGTTATGCCGTTATGGCTTTATGTTAACTTTAGTTCGTTAAAAAAGTTTATTAACTAAAATATGTTAAACTTATGATTTGAAGCATTTCGATATCGATTGCTAATTGTGTAAATACAAAAAAAGAAGATTTCGGAATTCCTCTACATGCACAGCCGTTATGCCGCCATGGGTTTATGCCAACTTCAGTTCGTTAAAGAAGGTTTATTAACTTAAATACGTTAAACTAATGATTTGGAGCATTTCGATATCGATTGCAAAATGTGTATATACCAGAAAATCGACTCTATGCCTAAATATAAGACTGCGGAATTCTTCCAAATGCACTGCCGTTATACCGTTAAGGCTTTATGTTAACTTCAGTGCGTTAAAGAAGGTTTATTAACTTAAATATGTTAAACTAATGATTTGAAGCATTTCGATATCGATTTCTAAATGTGTGTATACAAGAAAATCGACTTTATACATTAATTTAAGATTACGGAATTCTTCCAAGTGCACTGCCTTTATGCCGCCATGGCTTTACGCCAACTTCAGTTCGTTAAAGAAGGTTTATTAACTTAAATACGTTAAACTAATGATTTGAAGCATTTCGATATCGATTGCAAAATGTGTATATACCAGAAAATCGACTCTATGCCTAAATATAAGACTGCGGAATTCTTCCAAATACACTGCCGTTATACCGTTAAAGCTTTATGTTAACTTCAGTGCGTTAAAGAAGGTTTATTAACTTAAATATGTTAAACTTATGATTTGAAGCATTTCGATATCGATTTCTAAATGTGTGTAAACAAGAAAATCGACTTTATACATTAATTTAAGATTACGGAATTCTTCCAAGTGCACTGCCGTTATGCCGCCATGGCTTTACGCCAACTTCAGTTCGTTAAAGAAGGTTTATTTCCAAATGTACTGTCGGTTTGTCGCCAGGGCTTTATATCAACTTCAATACGTTAAAGAAGGTTAATTAACTTAAATATGTTTAGCTAATGATTTGAAGCATTTCGATATCGGTTGCTAAATGCTTATATACAAAAAATCGACTTTATACATAAATATAAGATTACGGAATTCTTCTACATGCACTGCCGTTATGCCGCCATGGCTTTATGTTAACTTCAGTGCGTCAAAGAAGCTTTATTAACTTAAATATGTTAAACTAACGATTTGAAGCATTTCGATATCGATTGCTAAATGTGTGTATACAACAAAATCGATTTTATACCTAAATACGAGATTACGGACTTCTTCCGAATGCACTGCCGTTATGCCGTTAAGGCTTTTGCAGACTTCAATAAGATAAAGAGTGTTAATTAGCTTAAATATGTTAAACTATTGAATTGAAGTATTTCAATATAGATTGCTAAGTGTGTATATACAACAAAATCGATTTGATACCTAAATATAAGATTACGGAATTCTTCCAAATGCACTGCCGTTATGCCGCCATGGCTTTATATCACCTTCAATACGTTAAAGAAGGTTAAATAACTTAAATATGTTAAACTAATGGGTTGAAGCATCTCCATATCGATTGCTAAATGTGTGTATACAGCAAAATCGAGTTTATAAATGAGTATATACAAGAAAATCGACTTTATACCTAAATATAGTATTAATTAATTTTTCTAAATGCACTGCCGTTATACCGTTATGGCTTTATGTAAACTTCAGTACGTTAAAGAAGCTTTATTAACTTAAATATGTTAAAATAATGATTTGAAGCATTTCGATATCGATTGCTAAATGTGTATATACAAGAAAATCGACTTTATACTTAATATAAGATTACGGAATTCTTCTAAATGCACTGCCGTTATGCCGCCATGGCTTTATGCCAACTTCAGTTCGTTAAAGAAGGTTTACTAACTTAAATATGTTAAACTAATGATTTGAAGCATTTCGATATCGATTTCTAAATATGTATATGCAAGAAAATCGACCTTATACCTAAATATAAGATAACGGAATTCTTCTAAATGTACTGTCGTTATGCCGTTATGGCTTTATGTTAACTTCAGTTCGTTGAAGAAGGTTAATTAACTTAAACATGTTAAACTAATTATTTGAAGCATTTCGATATCGATTGCTAAATGTGTATATACAAGAAAATTGACTTTATTCCTAAATATAAGATTACGGAATTCTTCTACATACACTGCCGTTATGCCGTTATGTGCTTTATGTAAACTTCAGTAAGATAAAGAAGGTTAATACGGAATTCTTATAAATGCACTCTCGTTATGCCGCCATGGCTTTATATCACCTTCAATACGTTCAATAAGGTTACTTAACTTAAATATGTTAAACTAATGATTTGAAGCATTTCGATGTCGATTTCTTAATGCAGATATACAACAAAATCGACCTTATACTTAAATATAAGATTACGGAATTCTTCTGCATGCACTGCCGTTATGCCGCCATGGCTTTATGTTAACTTCAGTGCGTTAAATAAGCTTTATTAACTTAAATATGTTAATCTAATGGGTTGAAGCATTTCGATATCGATTTCTAAATGAATATATACAAGAAAATCGACTTTATACCTAAATATAAGATTACAGAATTCTTCTAAATGCACTGCCGTTATGCCGCCATGGTTTTATGCCAACTTCAGTTCGTTAAAGATGGTTTATTAACTCAAATATGTTAAACTAATGATTTGAAGCATTTCGATATCGATTGCTAAATGTGTATATACAAGAAAATCGACTTTATACCTAAATATAAGATTACGGAATTCTTCTACATACACTGCCGTTATGCCGTTATGTGCTTTATGTAAACTTCAGTAAGATAAAGAAGGTTAATACGGAATTCTTATAAATGCACTCTCGTTATGCCGCCATGGCTTTATATCACCTTCAATACGTTCAATAAGGTTACTTAACTTAAATATGTTAAACTAATGATTTGAAGCATTTCGATGTCGATTTCTTAATGCAGATATACAACAAAATCGACCTTATACTTAAATATAAGATTACGGAATTCTTCTGCATGCACTGCCGTTATGCCGCCATGGCTTTATGTTAACTTCAGTGCGTTAAATAAGCTTTATTAACTTAAATATGTTAATCTAATGATTTGAAGCATTTCGATATCGATTTCTAAATGAATATATACAAGAAAATCGACTTTATACCTAAATATAAGATTACGGAGTTCTTCTAAATGCACTGCCATTATGGCGTTAAGGCTTTTGCAGACTTCAGTAAGATAAAGAGGGTTAATTATCTTAAATATGTTAAACTAATGATTTGAAGCATTTCGATATCGATTGCTAAATGTGTAAAAAAGAAAATCGACTTTATACCTAAATATAAGATTACGGAATTCTTCTAAATGCACTGCTGTTAACGCTTTTGTAGACCTCAGTAAGTTAAAGAGGGTTAATTAACTTAAATATGTTGAACTAATGACTTGAAGCATTTCGATATCGATTGCTAAATGTGTATACAACAAAATCGACTTTATACCTAAAAATAAGATTACGGAATCCTTCCAAATGCACTGCCGTTATACCGTTAAGGCTTTGTGTAAATCTCATTAAGCTAAAAAAAGTTTATTAACATAAAGATGTTATACTAATGATTTGAAGCATTTCGATATCGATTGCTAAGTGAGTATATACAATAAAATCGACTTTATACCTAAATATAAGATTACGGAATTCTTCTACATGCACTGGCGTTATGCTGCCATGGCTTTATGTAAACTTGAGTTGGTTAAAGAAGCTTTATTAACTTAAATATGTTAAACTAAAGATTTGAAGCATTTTGATATCGATAGCTAAATGTGTATATACAAGAAAATCGAATTTATGCTTAAGAATAAGATTACGGAATTCTTCTAAATACACTGCAGTTATACCGTTAAGGCCTTATGAATACTTCAGCAAGATAAAGTAGGCTAATTAACTTAAATATGTAAAACCAGTTGTTTGAAGCATAAGGTTACGGAATTCTTCTAAATGCACTGCGGTTATGCCGCCATGGCTTAATGCCAACTTCAGTTCGTTAAAGAAGGTTAATTAACTTACATATTTTAAACTAATGATTTGAAACATTTCGATATCGATTGCTAAATGCGTATATACAACAAAATCGACTTTATACCTAAATATAAGATTACGGAATTTTTCTAAATGCACTGCCGTTTTGCTGCCATGGCTTTATGTTAACTTCAGTGCGTTAAAGAAGCTTTATTAACTTAAATATGTTAAACTAATTATTTGAGGCATTTCGCTATCGATTGCTAAATGTGTATATACAAGAATATCGACTTTATACCAAAATATAAGATAACGGAATTCTTCTAAATGCATTGCCGTTATGCCGTTATGGCTTTTTGTTAAATTTAATTCGTTAAAGAAGGTTTGTTAACTCAGATATGTTACACCAGTTATTTGAAGCATTTCGAAATCGATTGCTTAATGCATATATGCAAGAAAATCGACCTTATACTTAAATATAAGATTACGGAATTCTTTCAAATGCACTGCCGTTATGCCGCCATGGCTTTATGTTAATTTCAGTGCGTTAAAGAAGGTTTATTAACTCAGATATGTTACACCAGTTATTTGAAGCATTTCGAAATCGATTTCTTAATGCATATATACAAGAAAATAGACTTTATACCTAAATATAAGATTACGGAATTCTTCTAAATGCATTGCCGTTATGCCGTTATGGCTTTATGTTAACTTAAGTTCGTTAAAGAAGGTTTATTAACTTAAATATTTTAAACTAGTGATTTGAAGCATTTCGATATCGATTGCTAAATGTGTATATACAAGAAAATCGACTTTATACCTAAATATAAGGTAACGGAATTCTTCTAAATGCATTACCGTTATGCCGTTATGGCTCTATGTTAACTTCAGTTCGTTAAAGAAGGTTTATTAACTTAAATATTTTAAACTAGTGATTTGAAGCATTTCGATATCGATTGCTAAATGTGTATATGCAAGAAAATCGATTTTACACCTAAATATAAGATAACGTAATTCTTCTAAATGCTTTGCCGTTATGCCGCCATGGCTTTATGTTAATTTCAGTGCGTTAAGGAAGGTTTATTAACTCAGATATGTTACACCAGTTATTTGAAGCATTTCGAAATCGATTGCTTAATGCATATATACAAGAAAATCGACTTTATACCTAAATATAAGATTACGGAATTCTTCTTAATGCATTGCCGTTATGCCGTTATGGCTTTATGTTAACTTCAATTCGTTAAAGAAGGTTTATTAACTTAAATATTTTAAACTAGCGATTTGAAGCATTTCGATATCGATTGCTAAATGTGTATATACAAGAAAATCGAATTTCTGCTTAAGTATAAGATTACGGAATTCTTCCAAATACACTGCCGTTATGCCGCCGCTGCCTTATGTAAACTTCAGTAAGATAAAGAAGGCTAATTAACTTAAATATGTAAAACCAGTTGTTTGAAGCATAAGGTTACGGAATTCTTCTAAATGCACTGCCGTTATGCCGCCATGGCTTTATGCCAACTTCAGTTCGTTAAAGAAGGTTTATTAACTTAAATATTTTAAACTAGTGATTTGAAGCATTTCGATATCGATTGCTAAATGCGTATATACAAAAAAATCGGCTTTATACCTAAATATAAGATAACGGAATTCTTCTAAATGCATTGCCGTTATGCCGTTATGGCTTTATGTTAACTTCAGTTCGTTAAAGAAGGTTTATTAACTCAGATATGTTACACCAGTTATTTGAGTCATTTTGAAATCGATTGCTTAATGCATATATGCAAGAAAATCGACTTTATACCTAAATATAAGATTACGGAATTCTTCCAAATGTACTGTCGTTATGACGCCATGGCTTAATATCAACTTCAATATATTGCTAAATGCACTGCCGTTATGCCGCTATGGCTTTAAGTTAACTTCAGTTCGTTAAAGAAGTTTTATTAACTCAGATATGTTACAGCAGTTATCAGGAGCATTTCGAAATCGATTGCTTAATGCATATATGCAACAAAATCGACTTTATACCTGAATATAAGATTACGAAATTCTTCCAAATGTACTGTCGTTATGCCGCCATGGCTTTATATCAACTTCAATACGTTTAAGAAGGTTAATTAACTTAAATATGTTAAACTAATGATTTGAAGCATTTCGATATCCGTTGCTAAATAGATCGACTTTATACCTAAATATAAAATTACGGAATTCTTCCAAATGCACTGCCGTTATGCCGCCATGGCTCTACGTAAACTTCAGTAAGATAAAGAAGGTTAATTAACTTAAATATGTTAAACTAATGATTTGAAGCATTTCGATATCGATAGCTAAAAACGTAAATACAAGAAAATCGACTTTATACCTAAATATAAGATAACGGAATTCTCCTTAATGCACTGCCGTTATGCCGTTAAGGCTTTTGTAGACTTCAGTAAGATAAAAAAGTTTATTAACTAAAATATGTTAAACTAATGATTTGAAGCATTTCGATATCGATTGCTAATTGTGTAAACACAAAAAAAGAAGATTACGGAATTCTTCTACATGCACAGCCGTTATGCCGCCATGGGTTTATGCCAACTTCAGGTCGTTAAAGAAGGTTTATTAACTTAAATACGTTAAACTAATGATTTGAAGCATTTCGATATCGATTGCAAAATGTGTAATACCAGAAAATCGACTTTATACCTAAATATAAGACTGCGGAATTCTTCCAAATACACTGCCGTTATACCGTTAAAGCTTTATGTTAACTTCAGTGCGTTAAAGAAGGTTTATTAACTTAAATATGTTAAACTAATGATTTGAAGCATTTCGATATCGATTTCTAAATGTGTGTATACAAGAAAATCGACTTTATACATTAATTTAAGATTACGGAATTCTTCCAAGTGCACTGCCGTTATGCCGTTTTTCAATGGCTTTTGGGGTTTTATCAACTTCAATACGTTAAAGAAGGTTAATTAACTTAAATATGTTAAACTAATGATTTGAAGCATTTCGATATCGTTGCTAATAACAAAACGACTTTATACATAAATATAAAAATTACGGAATTCTTCTACATGCACTGCCGTTATGCCGCCATGGCTTTATGTTAACTTCAGTGCGTAAAGAAGGTTTATTAACTTAAATATGTTAAACTAATGATTTTAAGCATTTCGATATCGATTGCTAAAATGTGTATATACAAGAAAATCGACTTTATACCTAAATATAAGATTACGGAATTCTTCCAAATGCACTGCCGTTATGGCCGGTTAAAGCTTTTAAGTAACTTCAGTAGTTAAAAAGGTTTAAACTAATATGTTAAACTAATGATTTGAAGCATTTCGAAAAATCGATTTCTAAATGTGTATATACAAGAAAATCGACTTTATACCTAAATATAGATTACGGAATTCTTCTAATGCACTGCCGTTATGCCGTATGGCTTTATGCCAACTTCAGTCGTTAAAGAAGGGTTTATTAACTTAAATAGTTAAAACTAATGATTTGAAGCATTTCGATATCGATTGCTAAATGTGTATATACAAGAAAATCGACTTTATACTAAATATAAGATTACGGAATTCTTCTAAATGCACTGCCGTTATGCCGCCATGGCTTTATGTCAACTTCAGTGCGTTAAAGAAGGTTTATTAACTTAAATATGTTAAACTAATGATTTGAAGCATTTCGATATCGATTTCTAAATGTGTATATACAAGAAAATCGACTTTATACCTAAATATAAGATTACGGAATTCTTCCAAATGCACTGCCGTTATGCCGTTATGGCTTTATGTTAACTTCAGTAAGATAAAGAAGGTTAATACGGAATTCTTATAAATGCACTCTCGTTATGCCGCCATGGCTTTATATCACCTTCAATACGTTCAATAAGGTTACTTAACTTAAATATGTTAAACTAATGATTTGAAGCATTTCGATGTCGATTTCTTAATGCAGATATACAACAAAATCGACCTTATACTTAAATATAAGATTACGGAATTCTTCTGCATGCACTGCCGTTATGCCGCCATGGCTTTATGTTAACTTCAGTGCGTTAAATAAGCTTTATTAACTTAAATATGTTAATCTAATGGGTTGAAGCATTTCGATATCGATTTCTTAATGAATATATACAAGAAAGTCGACTTTATACCTAAATATAAGATCACAGAATTCTTCTAAATGCACTGCCGTTATGCCGCCATGGTTTTATGCCAACTTCAGTTCGTTAAAGATGGTTTATTAACTCAAATATGTTAAACTAATGATTTGAAGCATTTCGATATCGATGCTAAATGTGTATATACAAGAAAATCGACTTTATACCTAAATATAAGATTACGGAATTCTTCTACATACACTGCCGTTATGCTCTTATGTGCTTTATGTAAACTTCAGTAAGATAAAGAAGGTTAATACGGAATTCTTATAAATGCACTCTCGTTATGCCGCCATGGCTTTATATCACCTTCAATACGTTCAATAAGGTTTCTTAACTTAAATATGTTAAACTAATGATTTGAAGCATTTCGATGTCGATTTCTTAATGCAGATATACAACAAAATCGACCTTATACTTAAATATAAGATTACGGAATTCTTCTGCATGCACTGCCGTTATGCCGCCATGGCTTTATGTTAACTTCAGTGCGTTAAATAAGCTTTATTAACTTAAATATGTTAATCTAATGATTTGAAGCATTTCGATATCGATTTCTAAATGAATATATACAAGAAAATCGACTTTATACCTAAATATAAGATTACGTAGTTCTTCTAAATGCACTGCCATTATGGCGTTAAGGCTTTTGCAGACTTCAGTAAGATAAAGAGGGTTAATTATCTTAAATATGTTAAACTAATGATTTGAAGCATTTCGATATCGATTGCTAAATGTGTAAAAAAGAAAATCGACTTTATACCTAAATATAAGATTACGGAATTCTTCTAAATGCACTGCCGTTAACGCTTTTGTAGACCTCAGTAAGTTAAAGAGGGTTAATTAACTTAAATATGTTGAACTAATGACTTGAAGCATTTCGATATCGATTGCTAAATGTGTATACAACAAAATCGACTTTATACCTAAAAATAAGATTACGGAATCCTTCCAAATGCACTGCCGTTATACCGTTAAGGCTTTGTGTAAATCTCATTAAGCTAAAAAAAGTTTATTAACATAAAGATGTTATACTAATGATTTGAAGCATTTCGATATCGATTGCTAACTGAGTATATACAATAAAATCGACTTTATACCTAAATATAAGATTACGGAATTCTTCTACATGCACTGGCGTTATGCTGCCATGGCTTTATGTAAACTTGAGTTGGTTAAAGAAGCTTTATTAACTTAAATATGTTAAACTAAAGATTTGAAGCATTTTGATATCGATAGCTAAATGTGTATATACAAGAAAATCGAATTTATGCTTAAGTATAAGATTACGGAATTCTTCTAAATACACTGCAGTTATACCGTTAAGGCCTTATGAATACTTCAGCAAGATAAAGTAGGCTAATTAACTTAAATATGTAAAACCAGTTGTTTGAAGCATAAGGTTACGGAATTCTTCTAAATGCACTGCGGTTATGCCGCCATGGCTTAATGCCAACTTCAGTTCGTTAAAGAAGGTTTATTAACTTACATATTTTAAACTAATGATTTGAAACATTTCGATATCGATTGCTAAATGCGTATATACAACAAAATCGACTTTATACCTAAATATAAGATTACGGAATTTTTCTAAATGCACTGCCGTTTTGCTGCCATGGCTTTATGTTAACTTCAGTGCGTTAAAGAAGCTTTATTAACTTAAATATGTTAAACTAATTATTTGAAGCATTTCGCTATCGATTGCTAAATGTGTATATACAAGAATATCGACTTTATACCAAAAAATAAGATAACGGAATTCTTCTAAATGCATTGCCGTTATGCCGTTATGGCTTTTTGTTAAATTTAATTCGTTAAAGAAGGTTTGTTAACTCAGATATGTTACACCAGTTATTTGAAGCATTTCGAAATCGATTGCTTAATGCATATATGCAAGAAAATCGACTTTATACTTAAATATAAGATTACGGAAGTCTTTCAAATGCACTGCCGTTATGCCGCCATGGCTTTATGATAATTTCAGTGCGTTAAAGAAGGTTTATTAACTCAGATATGTTACACCAGTTATTTGAAGCATTTCGAAATCGATTTCTTAATGCATATATACAAGAAAATAGACTTTATACCTAAATATAAGATTACGGAATTCTTCTAAATGCATTGCCGTTATGCCGTTATGGCTTTATGTTAACTTAAGTTCGTTTAAGAAGGCTTATTAACTTAAATATTTTAAACTAGTGATTTGAAGCATTTCGATATCGATTGCTAAATGTGTATATACAAGAAAATCGACTTTATACCTAAATATAAGGTAACGGAATTCTTCTAAATGCATTACCGTTATGCCGTTATGGCTCTATGTTAACTTCAGTTCGTTAAAGAAGGTTTATTAACTTAAATATTTTAAACTAGTGATTTGAAGCATTTCGATATCGATTGCTAAATGTGTATATGCAAGAAAATCGATTTTACACCTAAATATAAGATAACGTAATTCTTCTAAATGCTTTGCCGTTATGCCGCCATGGCTTTATGTTAATTTCAGTGCGTTAAGGAAGGTTTATTAACTCAGATATGTTACACCAGTTATTTGAAGCATTTCGAAATCGATTGCTTAATGCATATATACAAGAAAATCGACTTTATACCTAAATATAAGATTACGGAATTCTTCTTAATGCATTGCCGTTATGCCGTTATGGCTTTATGTTAACTTCAATTCGTTAAAAAAGGTTTATTAACTTAAATATTTTAAACTAGCGATTTGAAGCATTTCGATATCGATTGCTAAATGTGTATATACAAGAAAATCGAATTTATGCTTAAGTATAAGATTACGGAATTCTTCCAAATACACTGCCGTTATGCCGTCACTGCCTTATGTAAACTTCAGTAAGATAAAGAAGGTTAATTAACTTAAACATGTTAAACTAATGATTTGAAGCATTTCAATATCAATTGCTAAATGTGTATATACAAGAAAATCGACTTTATACCTAAATATGAGACTCCGAAATTCTTCTAAATGCACTGTCGTTATGCTGCCATGGATTTATGCCCACTTCAGTTCGTTAAGGAAGGTTAATTAACTTAAATATGTTAAACTAATGGGTTGAAGCATCTCCATATCGATTGCTAAATGTGTGTGTACAGCAAAATCGAGTTTATACCTAAATATAAGATTACGGTATTCTTCCAAATGCACTGCCGTTATGCCGCCATGGCTTTATGTAAACTTCAGTAAGATAAAAAAGGTTAATTAACTTAAATATGTTAAACTAATGATTTGAAGCATTTCGATATTGATTGCGAAATGTGTATATACAAGAAAATCGGCTTTATACCTAAATATAAGACTAAGAAATTCTTCTAAATGCACTTTCGTTATACCGCCATGGATTTATGCCAACTTCAGTACGTTAAAGAAGCTTTATTAACTTAAATATGTTTAACTAATGATTTGAAGCATTTCGATATCGATTGCTAAATGAGTATATACAAGAAAATCGACTTTATACCTAAATATAATATTAATTAATTTTTCTAAATGCACTGCCGTTATACCTTTATGGCTTTATGTAAACTTCAGTAAGATAAAGAAGGTTAATTAACTTAAATATGTTAAACTAATGATTTGAAGCATTTCGATATCGATTGCTAAATGCATATATACAAGAAAATCGACTTTATACCTAAATATAAGTCTACGGAATTCCTCCAAATGTACTGTCGTTATGCTGCCATGGCCTAATACCAACTTCAATACGTTAAAGAAGGTTAATTAACTTAAATATGTTAAACTGATTATTTTAAGCATTTCGATTTCGATTGCTAAGTGTGTATATACAAGAAAATCGACTTTATACCTAAATATAAAATTACGGAATTCTTCCAAATGTACTGTCGTTATGCTGCCATGGCCTAATATAAACTTCAATACGTTAAAGAAGGTTAATTAACTTAAATATGTTAAACTTATGATTTGAAGCATTTCGATTTCGATTGCTAAGTGTGTATATACAAGAAAATCGACTTTATACCTAAATATAAGATTACGGAATTCTTCTTAATGCATTGCCGTTATGCCGTTATGGCTTTATGTTAACTTCAATTCGTTAAAGAAGGTTTATTAACTTAAATATTTTAAACTAGCGATTTGAAGCATTTCGATATCGATTGCTAAATGTGTATATACAAGAAAATCGAATTTATGCTTAAGTATAAGATTACGGAATTCTTCCAAATACACTGCCGTTATGCCGCCACTGCCTTATGTAAACTTCAGTAAGATAAAGAAGGTTAATTAACTTAAATATGTTAAACTAATGATTTGAAGCATTTCGATATCGATTGCTAAATGTGTATATACAAGAAAATCGACTTTATACCCAAATATAAGATAACGGAATTCTTCTAAATGCACTTTCGTTATACCGCCATGGCATTTATGCCAACTTCAGTACGTTAAAGAAGCTTAATTAACTTAAATATGTTAAACTAATGATTTGAAGCATTTCGATATCGATTGCTAAATGTGTATATACAAGAAAATCGACTTTATACCTAAATATAAGATTACGGAATTCTTCTAAATGCACTGCCGTTATACCGTTATGGCTTTATGTAAACTTCAGTACGTTAAAGAAGGTTAATTAACTTAAATATGTTAAACTAATGATTTGAAGCATTTCGATATCGATTGCAAAATGAGTATATACAAGAAAATCGACTTTATACCTAAATATAAGATTACGTAGTTCTTCGAAATGCATTGCCGTTATGCCGTTAAGGCTTTTTTAGACTTCAAAAAGATAAAGAGGGTTAATTAACTTAAATATGTTAAACTAATGACTTGAAGCATTTCGATATCGATTGCTAAATGTGTGTATACAACAAAATCGACTTTATACCTAAATATAAGATTACGGAATTCTTCTATATGCATTGCCGTTATGCCGCCATAGCTTTATGCCAACTTCAGTTCGTTAAAGAATGTTTATTAACATAAATTTGTTGAACTAATGATTTGAAGCATTTCGATATCGATTGCTCAATGTGTATATACAAGAAAATCGACTTTATACCTAAAAATAAGATTACGGGATTCTCCTAATTGCACTGCGGTTATGCCGTTATGGCTTTATGTTAACTTCAGTTCGTTAAAGAAGGCTTATTAACTTCAATATGTTAAACCAGTTATTTAAAGCATTTCGATATCGATTGTTTAATGCATATATACAAGAAAATCGACCTTATACCTAAACATAAGATTACGGGATTCTTCCAAATATACTGTCGTTATGCCGCCATGCCTTTATATCACCTTCAATACGTTAAAGAAGGTTAATAAACTTAAATATGTTAAACTAATGATTTGAAGCATTTCGATATCGATTGCTAAATGTGTAAATACAAGAAGATCGACTTTATACCTAAATATTAGATTACGGAATTCTTCTACATGCACTCCCGTTATGCCGCCATGGCTTTATGTTAATTTCAGTGCGTTAAAGAAGCTTTATTAACTTAAGTATATTAAACCAGTTATCTGAAGCATTTCGACAGCGATTGCGAAATGTGTATATTCAAGAAAATCGACTATATACCTAAATATAAGATTACGTAGTTCTTCTAAATGCACTGCCGTTATGCCGTTAAGGCTTTTTTAGACTTCAGTAAGATAAAGAGGGTTACTTAACTTAAATATGTTAAACTAATGATTTGAAGCATTTCGATATCGATTGTTAAATGTGTACGTACAACAAAATCGAATTTATACATTAATATAAGATTACGGAATTCTTCTACATGCACTGCCGTTATGCCGCCATGGCTTTATGTTAACTTCAGTGCGTTAAAGAAGCTTTATTAACTCAAATATGTTAAACTAATGATTTGAAGCATTTCGATATCGATTGCTAAATGAGTATATACAAGAAAATCGACTTTATACCTAAATATAAGATTACGTAGTTCTTCTAAACTGATGACTTGAAGCATTTCGATATCGATTGCTAAATGTGTGTATACAACAAAATCGACTTTATACCTAAATATAAGATTACGGAATTCTTCTATATGCATTCGTTATGCCGCCATAGCTTTATGCCAACTTCAGTTCGTTAAAGAATGTTTATTAACATAAATTTGTTAACTAATGATTTGAAGCATTTCGATATCGATTGCTAAATGTGTATATACAAGAAAATCGACTTTATACCTAAAATAAGATTACGGGATTCTCCTAATTGCACTGCGGTTATGCCGTTATGGCTTTATGTTAACTTCAGTTCGTTAAAGAAGGCTTATTAACTTCAATATGTTAAACCAGTTATTTAAAGCATTTCGATATCGATTGTTTAATGCATATATACAAGAAAATCGACCTTATACCTAAACATAAGATTACGGGATTCTTCCAAATATACTGTCGTTATGCCGCCATGCCTTTATATCACCTTCAATACGTTAAAGAAGGTTAATAAACTTAAATATGTTAAACTAATGATTTGAAGCATTTCGATATCGATTGCTAAATGTGTAAATACAAGAAGATCGACTTTATACCTAAATATTAGATTACGGAATTCTTCTACATGCACTCCCGTTATGCCGCCATGGCTTTATGTTAATTTCAGTGCGTTAAAGAAGCTTTATTAACTTAAGTATATTAAACCAGTTATCTGAAGCATTTCGACAGCGATTGCGAAATGTGTATATTCAAGAAAATCGACTATATACCTAAATATAAGATTACGTAGTTCTTCTAAATGCACTGCCGTTATGCCGTTAAGGCTTTTTTAGACTTCAGTAAGATAAAGAGGGTTACTTAACTTAAATATGTTAAACTAATGATTTGAAGCATTTCGATATCGATTGTTAAATGTGTACGTACAACAAAATCGAATTTATACATTAATATAAGATTACGGAATTCTTCTACATGCACTGCCGTTATGCCGCCATGGCTTTATGTTAACTTCAGTGCGTTAAAGAAGCTTTATTAACTCAAATATGTTAAACTAATGATTTGAAGCATTTCGATATCGATTGCTAAATGAGTATATACAAGAAAATCGACTTTATACCTAAATATAAGATTACGTAGTTCTTCTAAATGCATTGCCGTTATGCCGTTATGGCTTTATGTTAACTTCAGTTCGTTAAAGAAGGTTTATTAACTCAGATATGTTACACCAGTTATTTGAATCATTTCGAAATCGATTGCTTAATGCATATATGCAAGAAATCGACCTTATACCTAAATATAAGATTACGGAATTCTTCCAAATGTACTGTCGTTACGCCGCCATGGCTTAATATCAACTTCAATATATTGCTAAATGCACTGCCATTATGCCGTTATGGCTTTACGTTAACTACTGTTGGTAAAAGAAGGTTTATTAACTTAAATATGCTAAACTAATGATTTGAAGCATTTCGATATCGATTGCTAAATGTGTATATACAAGAAAATCGACTTTATACCCAAATATAAGATTACGGAATTCTTCTAAATGCACTGCCGTTAACGCTTTTGTAGACTTCAGTAAGATAAAGAGGGTCAATTAATTTAAATATGTTAAACTAATGACTTGAAGCATTTCGATATCGATTGTTAAATGTGTGTATACAACAAAATCGACTTTATACGTAAATATAAGATTACGGAATTCCTCCAAATGTACTGCCGTTATGCCGCCATAGCTTTATGCCAACTTCAGTTCGTTAAAGAAGCCTTATTAAGTTAAATATGTTAAACTAATGGTTTGAGCATTTCGATATCGATTGCTAAATGTGTATATACAAGAAAATCGATTTTATACCTAAATATAAGATAAAGGAATTCTTCTAAATGCATTGCCGTTATGCCGTTATGGCTTTATGTTAACTTCAGTTCGTTAAAGAAGGTTTATTAACTCAGATATGTTACACCAGTTATTTGAAGAATTTCGAAATGCTTATATTCAAGAAAATCGACTTTATACCTAAATATAAGTCTACGGAATTCCTCCAAATGTACTGTCGTTATGCCGCCATGGCTTTGTATCAACTTCAATACGTTAAAGAAGGTTAATTAACTTAAATATGTTAAACTGATTATTTTAAGCATTTCGATATCGATTGCTAAATGTGTATATACAAGAAAATCGAGTTTATACCTAAATATAAGATTACGGAATTCTTCCAAATGCACTGCGTTTTGCCGCCATGGCTTTATGTAAACTTCAGTAAGATAAAGAAGGTTAATTAACTTAAATATGTTAAACTAATGATTTGAAGCATTTCGATATCGATTGCGAAATGTGTATATACAAGAAAATCGGCTTTATACCTAAATATAAGACTAAGAAATTCTTCTAAATGCACTGTCGTTATGCCGCCATGGCTTTATGTAAACTTCAGTAAGATAAAGAAGGTTAATTAACTTAAATATGTTAAACTAATGATTTGAAGAATTTCGATATCGATTGCGAAATGTGTATATACAAGAAAATCGGCTTTATACCTAAATATAAGACTAAGAAATTCTTCTAAATGCACTGTCGTTATGCTGCCATGGCTTTATGTAAACTTCAGTAAGATAAAGAAGGTTAATTAACTTAAATATGTTAAACTAATGATTTGAAGCATTTCGATATCGATTGCGAAATGTGTATATACAAGAAAATCGACTTTATACCTAAATATAAGATTACGGAATTCTTCTAAATGCACTGCCGTTATGCCGCCATGGCTTTATGTAACTTCAGTTCGTTAAAGAAGGTTATTAACTTAAATATGTTAAACTAATGATTTGAAGAATTTCGATATCGATTGCTAAATGAGTATATACAAGAAAATCGACTTTATACCTAAATATAAGACTAAGGAATTCTTCTAAATGCACTGTCGTTATGCCGCCATGGCTTTATGTAAACTTCAGTAAGATAAAGAAGGTTAATTAACTTAAATATGTTAAACTGATTATTTTAAGCATTTCGATATCGATTGCTAAATGTGTATATACAAGAAAATCGACTTTATACCTAAATATAAGACTACGGAATTCTCTAAATGCACTGTCGTTATGCCGCCATGGCTTTATGTAAACTTCAGTAAGATAAAGAAGGTTAATTAACTTAAATATGTTAAACTAATGATTTGAAGCATTTCGATATCGATTGCGAAATGTGTATATACAAGAAAATCGGCTTTATACCTAAATATAAGACTAAGAAATTCTTCTAAATGCACTGCCGTTATAGCTGCCATGGTTTTATAACTTCAGTAAGATAAAGAAGGTTATTAACTTAAATATGTTAAACTGAATGTATATTAAACAAAATCGACTATATACCTAAATATAAGATATACGGAATTCTTCAAATGATCGTTATGCCGCCATGGCTTATATCCTAAATATCAATTCTAAGAAGGTTACTTAACTAAATATGTTAAACTATGATTATGAAGCATTTCGATATCGATTACTTAAATGGTACGTACAACGAAAATCGATTTAACTTAATATAAGTTACGGAATTCTTCTAATGCACTGTCGTTATGCCGCATGGCTTATGTTAACTTCATAGTTAAAGAAGCTTTATTAACTAAATATGTTAATAATGATTTAAGGATTTCGATATCGATTGCAAATGGTATATACAAGAAAATCGCTTTATACCTAAATATAAGTTATAGTATTCTTCGAAATGCATGCCGTTATGCCGTTAAGGCTTTTTTAACTTCATAAGATAAAGAAGTTAATTAACTTAAATATGTTAAACTAATGACTTGAAGCATTTCGATATCGATTGCTAAATGTGTTATACAAAAAATCGACTTTATACCTAAATATAAGATTACGGAATTCTTCTAAATGCACTGCCGTTATGCCGCCATGGCTTTATGCCTAACTTCAGTTCGTAAAGAAGGTTTATTAACTTAAATATGTTAACTAATGATTTGAAGCATTTCGATATCGATTGCTAAATGTGTATATACAAGAAAATCGACTTTATACTTAATATAAGATTACGGAATTCTTCTACATGCACTGCCGTTATGCCGCCATGGCTTTATGTTAACTTCAGTCGTTAAAGAAGGTTTATTAACTCAAATATGTTAAACTGATTATTTGAAGATTTCGATATCGATTGCTAAGGTATATACAAGAAAATCGACTTTATACCTAAATATAAGTTACGGAATTCCTCCAAATGTACTGTCGTTATGCCGCCATGGCTTTATATTAACTTCAATACGTTAAAGAAGGTTAATTAACTTAAATATGTTAAACTATTATTTGAAGCATTTCGATATCGATTGCTAAATGTGTATATACAAGAAAATCGACTTTATACCTAAATATAAAATTACGGAATTCTTCCAAATGCACTGCCGTTATGCCGCCATGGCTTTATGCCAACTTCAGTACGTTAAAGAAGGTTAATTAACTTAAATATGTTAAACTAATGATTTGAAGCATTTCGATATCGATTGCTAAATGTGTATATACAAGAAAATCGACTTTATACATAAATATAAGATTACGGAATTCTTCTAAATGCACTGCCGTTATGCCGCCATGGCTTTATGTTAACTTCAGTTCGTTAAAGAAGGTTTATTAACTAGATATGTTAACCAGTTATTTGAAGCATTTCGATATCGATTGCTTAATGCTTATATACAAGAAAATCGACTTTATACCAAATATAAGATTACGGAATTCTTCCTAAATGCACTGCCGTTATGCCGTTATGGCTTTATTAACTTCAGTTCGTTAAAGAAGGTTTATTAACTTAAATATGTTAAACCATTATTTGAAGCATTTCGATATCGATTGCTAAATGTGTATATACAAGAAAATCGACTTTATACCTAAATATAAGATTACGGAATTCTTCCAAATGCACTGCCGTTATGCCGCCATGGCTTTATGTAAACTTCAGTAAGATAAAGAAGGTTAATTAACTTAAATATGTTAAACTAATGATTTGAAGCATTTCGATATCGATTGCTAAATGTGTATATACAAGAAAATCGACTTTATACCTAAATATAAGATTACGGAATTCTTCCAAATGCACTGCCGTTATGCCGCCATGGCTTTATGTAAACTTCAGTACGTTAAAGAAGGTTATTAACTTAAATATGTTAAACTAATGATTTGAGGCATTTCGATATCGATTGCTAAATGTGTATATACAAGAAAATCGACTTTATACCTAAATATAAGATAAAGGAATTCTTCTAAATGCATTGCCGTTATGCCGTTATGGCTTTATGTAACTTCAGTTCGTTAAAGAAGGTTTATTAACTCAGATATGTTACACCAGTTATTTGAAGAATTTCGAATCGATTGCTAATGATATATCAAGAAAATCGACTTTATACCTAAATATAAGTCTACGGAATTCCTTCCAAATGTACTGTCGTTATGCCGCCATGGCTTTATATCAACTTCAATACGTTAAAGAAGGTTAATTAACTTAAATATGTTAAACTGATTATTTTAAGCATTTCGATATCGATTGCTAAATGTGTATATACAAGAAAATCGATTTATACCTAAATATAAGATTACGGAATTCTTCCAAATGCACTGCGTTTGCCGCCATGGCTTTATTAAACTTCAGTAAGATAAAGAAGGTTAATTAACTTAAATATGTTAAACTAATGATTTGAAGCATTTCGATATCGATTGCAAATGTGTATATACAAGAAAATCGGCTTTATACCTAAAATAAGATAAGAAATTCTTCTAAATGCACTGCGTTATGCCGCCATGGCTTTATGTAACTTCAGTTCGTTAAAGAAGGTTTATTAACTTAAATATGTTAAACTAATGATTTGAAGCATTTCGATATCGATTGCTAAATGGTATATACAAGAAAATCGACTTTATACCTAAATATAAGATTAGGAATTCTTCTAAATGCACTGTCGTTATGCCGCCATGGCTTTATGTAAACTTCAGTAAGATAAAGAAGGTTAATTAACTTAAATATGTTAAACTAATTATTTGAAGCATTTCGATATCGATTGCTAAATGTGTATATACAAGAAAATCGACTTTATACCTAAATATAAGACTACGGAATTCTTCTAAATGCACTGTCGTTATGCCGCCATGGCTTTATGTAACTTCAGTACGTTAAAGAAGGTTAATTAACTTAAATATGTTAAACTAATGATTTGAAGCATTTCGATATCGATTGCTAAATGTGTATATACAAGAAAATCGACTTTATACCTAAATATAAGATTAAGGAATTCTTCTAAATGCACTGCCGTTATGCCGCCATGGCTTTTATCAACTTCAGTACGTTAAAGAAGGTTATTAACTTAAATATGTTAAACTAATGATTTGAAGCATTTCGATATCGATTGCTAAATGTGTATATACAAGAAAATCGACTTTATACCTAAATATAGATTACGGAATTCTTCTAATGCACTGCCGTTATGCCGCCATGGCTTTTATAACTTCAGTTCGTTAAAGAAGCTTTATTAACTTAAATATGTTAAACTAATGATTTGAAGCATTTCGATATCGATTGCTAATGTGTATATACAAGAAAATCGACTTTATACCTAAATATAAGATTACGGAATTCTTCTAAATGCACTGCGTTATGCCGCCATGGCTTTATATAACTTCAGTATCGTTAAAGAAGGTTATTTAACTTAAATATGTTAAACTAATGATTTGAAGCATTTCGATATCGATTGCAAATGCATGATATACAACAAAATCGACTTTATACCTAAATATAAGATTACGGAATTCTTCTAAATGACTGCGTTATGCCGCCATGGCTTTATATCAACTTCAATTGTTAAAGAAGCTTTATTAACTTAAATATGTTAAACTAATGATTTGAAGCATTCTTCAAATGCATCCGTTATGCCGCTAGGCTTTATGTAAACTTCAGGATAAAGAAGGTTTATTACCTAAAATATTTAAGATTTCGGATATCGATTGCTAATTGCATATACAAGAAAATCGACTTTAATACCAAATATAAGATACGGAATTCTTCTAAATGTTACCGTTATGCCGTATGGCTTTAGTTAACTTCACGTTAAAGAAGTTTATTAACTAAATATGTTAAACCAGTTATTTGAAGCATTTCGATATCGATTGCTTAATGCATATAGTACAAGAAAATCGACTTTATACCTAAATATAAGATTACGGAATTCTTCCAAATGTACTGTCGTTATGCCGCCATGGCTTTATATCAACTTCAATACGTTAAAGAAGGTTAATTAACTTAAATATGTTAAACTAATGATTTGAAGATCACAGAATATCGATTCCTAAATGTGCCGTTATCAGAAATGCTTTATTAAATATAAGATTACGGAATTCTTCTTAAATGACTGCTTATGCCGCCATGGCTTTATATCGATTCTTAAATGTCGATATACAAGAAAATGCTTTATAACCTAAATATAAGATAACGGAATTCTTCTAAATGCATTCGTTATGCCGTATGGCTTTATGTTACTTCATTCGTTAAAGAAGTTTATTTACTTAAAATGTTAAACTTATTTGAAGTTTCGAATCATTGCTAAATGCATATAGTCAGAAAATCGTTTATACCTAAATATAAGTCACGGAATTCTCCAAATGACTGCTTATGCCGCCATGGCTTTAATCAACTTCAGTACGTTAAAGAAGGTTAATTAACTTAAATATGTTAAACTAATGATTTGAAGCATTTCGATATCAATTGCTAAATGTATATACAAGAAAATCGACTTTATACCTAAATATAAGATTACGGAATTCTTCCAAATGCACTGTCGTTATGCCGCCATGGCTTTATATCAACTTCAATACGTTAAAGAAGGTTAATTAACTTAAATATGTTAAACTAATGATTTGAAGCATTTCGATGTCGATTGCTAAATGTGTAAATACAAGAAAATCGACTTTATACCTAAATATTAGATTACGGAATTCTTCTTAATGCACTGCCGTTAAGCAGCCATGGATTTTATAGACTTCAGTAAGATAAAGAGGGTTATTTAACTTAAATATGTTAAACTAATGATTTGAAGCTTTTCGATATCGATTGTTAAATGTGTATATACAACAAAATCGACTATATACCTAAATATAAGGTTACGGAATTCTTCTAAATGCACTGCCGTTGAGCCGCCATGGATTTTATAGACTTCAGTAACATAAAGAGGGTTATTTAACTTAAATATGTTAAACTAATGATTTGAAGCATTTCGATATCGATTGTCAAATGTGTATATACAACAAAATCGACTATATACCTAAATATCAGATTACGCAATTCTTCTAAATGCACTGCCGTTATGCCGCCATGGCTTTATGCCAACTTCAGTTCGTTAAAGAAGCTTTATTAACTTAAATATGTTAAACTAATGATTTGAAGCATTTCGATATCGATTGCTAGATGTGTATAAACAGGAAAATCGACTTTACACCTAAATATAAGATTACGTAGTTCTTCGAAATGCACTGCCGTTATGCCGTTAAGTCTTTTTTAGACTTCAGTAAGATAAAGAGGTTTAATTAACTTAAATATGTTAAATTAATGACTTGAAGCATTTCAATATCGATTGTTAAATGTGTGTATACAACAAAATCGACTTTATACCTAAATATAAGATTACGGAGTTCTTCTGCATGCACTGCCGTTATGCCGCCATAGCTTTATGCCAACTTCAGTTCGTTAAAGAATGTTTATTAACTTAAATTTGTTGAACTAATGATTTGAAGAATTTCGATATCGATTGCTAAATGCGTATATACAAGAAAATTGACTTTATACCTAAAAATAAGATTACGGATTCTTCTAATTGCACTGCGGTTATGCCGTTATGGCGTTATGTTAACTTCAGTTCGTTAAAGAAGGCTTATTAACTTCAAAATGTTAAACCAGTTATTTAAAGCATTTCTATATCGATTGTTTAATGCATATATACAAGAAAATCGACCTTATACTTAACATAAGATTATGGGATTCTTCCAAATATACTGTCGTTATGCCGCCATGCCTTTGTATCACCTTCAATACGTTAAAGAAGGTTAATTAACTTTAATATGTTAAACTAATGATTTGAAGCATTTCGATATCGATTGCTAAATGTGTAAATACAAGAAGATCGACTTTATACCTAAATATTAGATTACGGAATTCTTCTACATGTACTCCCGTTATGCCGCCATGGCTTCATGTAAATTTCAGTGCGTTAAAGAAGCTTTATTAATTTAAATATATTAAACCAGTTATCTGAAGCATTTCGATAGCGATAGCGAAATGTGTATATTCAAGAAAATCGACTATATACCTAAATATAAGATTACGTAGTTATTCTAAATGCACTGCCGTTATGCCGTTAAGCCTTTTGCAGACTTCAGTAAGATAAAGAGGGTTAATTAACTTAAAGATGTTAAACTAATGACTTGAAGCATTTCGATATCGATTGCTAAATGTGTATATACAACAAAATCGACTATATACCTAAATATAAGATTACGGAATTCTTCTAAAGCACTGCCGTTATGCCGCCATAGCTTAATGCCAACTTCATTTCGTTAAAGAATGTTTATTAACTTAAATTTGTTGAACTAATGATTTGAAGCATTTCGATATCGATTGCTAAATGCGTATATACAAGAAAATCGACTTTATACCTAAAAATAAGATTACGGATTCTTCTAATTGCACTGCGGTTATGCCGTTATGGCTTTATGTTAACTTCAGTTCGTTAAAGTAGGCTCATTAACTTCAAAATGTTAAACCAGTTATTTAAAGCATTTCTATATCGATTGTTTAATGCATATATACAAGAAAATCGACCTTATACTTAACATAAGATTACGGGATTCTTCCAAATATACATGTTAAAGAAGGTTAATTAACTTAAATATGTTAAACTAATGATTTGATGCATTTCGATATCGATTGCTAAATGTGTAAATACAAGAAGATCGACTTTATACCTAAATATTAGATTACGGAATTCTTCTACATGCAATCCCGTTATGCCGCCATAGCTTTATGTAAATTTCATTGCGTTAAAGAAGCTTTATTAACTTAAATATATTAAACCAGTTATCTGAAGCATTTCGATAGCGATTGCGAAATGTGTATATTCAAGAAAATCGACTATATACCTAAATATAAGATTATGGAATTCTTCCAAATGCACTGTCGTTATACCGTTATGGCTTTATGTAAACTTCAGTAAGATAAAGAAGGTTTATTAACTTTAAAAATGTTAAACTAATGATTTGAAGCATTTCGATATCGATTGCTAAATGTGTATATACAACAAAATCGACTTTTTACCTAAATATAAGAATACGGAATTCTTCTAACTGCTCTGCCGTTATACCATTATGGCTTTATGTAAACGTCAGTAAGATAAAGAAGGTTTATTAACTTAAATATGTTAAACTAATGATTTGAAGCATTTCGATATCGATTACTAAATGTGTATATATAACAAAATCGATTTTATACTTAATATAAGATTACGGAATTCTTCTAAATGAACTGCCGTTATGTCGCCATGATTTGATGCCAACTTCAGTTCGTTAAAGAAGGCTTATTAACTTATATATGTTAAACTAATGATTTGAAGCATTTCGATATCGTTTGCTAAATGTGTATATACAAGAAAATCGACTTTATACCTATATATAAGATAACGGAATTCTTCTAATGCACTGCCGTTATGCCGTTATGGCTTTATGTTAAATTCAGTTCGTTAGAGAAGGTTTATTAACTTAAATATGTTAAACTTATGATTTGTAGCATTTTGATATCGATTGCTAAATGTGTATATACAAGAAAATAGACTTTATACCTGAATATAAGATATCGGAATTCTTCTAAATGCACTGCCGTTATGCCGCTATGGCTTTATGTTAACTTCAGTTCGTTAAAGAAGGTTTATTAACTTAAATATGTTAAACCAGTTATTTGAAGCATTTCGAAATTGATTGCTAAATTCATATATACAAGAAAATCTCGACTTTATGCCTAAATATAAGATTACGGAATTCTTCCAAATGTACTGTCGTTATGCCGCCATGGCTTTATATCAACTTCAATACGTTAGAGAAAGTTAAATAACCTAAACATGTTAAACTAATGATTTGAAGCATTTCGATATCGAACGCTAAATGTGTATATACAAAAAATCGACTTTATACCTAAATATAAGATTACGGAATTCTTCCAAATGCACTGCCGTTACGCCGCCATGGCTTTATGCGAACTTCAGTTCCTTAAAGAAGGTTTATTAACTTAAATATGTTAAACCAGTTATTTGAAGCATTTCGAAATTGATTGCTAAATTCATATAAACAAGAAAATCTCGACTTTATACCTAAATATAAGATGAGGGAATTCTTCCAAATGTACTGTCGTTATGCCGGAATGGCTTTATATAAACTTCAATTCGTTAGAGAAAGTTAAATAACCTAAACATGTTAAACTAATGATTTGAAGCATTTCGATATCGAACGCTAAATGTGTATATACAAAAAATCGACTTTTTACCTAAATATAAGATTACGGAATTCTTCCAAATGCACTGCCGTTATGCCGCTATGGCTTTATGTTAACTTCAGTTCGTTAAAGAAGGTTTATTAACTTAAATATGTTAAACCAGTTATTTGAAGCATTTCGAAATTGATTGCTAAATTCATATATACAAGAAAACCTCGACTTTATACCTAAATATAAGATGAGGGAATTCTTCCAAATGTACTGTCGTTATGCCGCCATGGCTTTATATAAACTTCAATACGTTAAAGAAGGTTAATTAACTTAAACAGGTTAATCTAATGATTTGAAGTATTTCGATATCGATTGCTAAATGTGTATATACAACAAAATCGACTTTTTACCTAAATATAAGATTACGGAATTCTTCCAAATGCACTACCGTTATACCGTTAAGGCTTTATGTAAACTTCAGTAAGATAGAGAAGGTTTATTAACTTAAATATGTTAAACCAGTTATTTGAAGCATTTCGAAATTGATTTAGCCATCATCATATATACAAGAAAAGCGACTTTATACCTAAATAAAAGATTACGGAATTCATCTACAAGCACTGCCGTTATGCCGCCATGGCTTTATGTTAACTTCAGTGCGATAAAGAAGCTTTATTACCTTAAATATCTTAAGCTTATGATTTGAAGCATTTCGATATCGATTGCTAAATGAGTATATACAATAAAATGGACTTTATACCTAAATATAAGATTACGTAATTCTTCTAAATGCACTGCCGTTATGCCGTTATGGCTTTATGTTAACTTCAGTTCGTTAAAGAAGGTTTATTAACTCAGATATGTTACACCAGTTATTTGAAGCATATCGAAATCGATTGCTTAATGCATATATGCAAGAAAATCGACTTTATACCTAAATATGAGAATACGGAATTCTTCCAAATGTACTGTCGTTATGCCGCCATGGCTTTATAT
Organism: Bactrocera correcta; assembly: GCA_027475135.1. Taxonomy (NCBI): domain Eukaryota; kingdom Metazoa; phylum Arthropoda; class Insecta; order Diptera; family Tephritidae; genus Bactrocera; species Bactrocera correcta. The sequence continues at coordinate 25,087,931 of CM050327.1, forward strand.
CACCTTCAATACGTTAAAGAAGGGTAAAAAACTTAAACATGTTAAACTAATTATTTGAAGCATTTCGATATCGATTGCTAAATATGTATATACAAGAAAATCGACTTTATACTCAAATATAAGATTAAGAAATTCTTCTAAATGCACTGCCGTTATGCAGCCATGGATTTATGCAAACTTCAGTTCGTTAAAGAAGCTTTGTTAACTTAAATATGTTAAATTAATGATTTGAAGCATTTCGATATCGATTGCTAAATGAGTATATACAACAAAATCGACTTTATACCCAAATATAAGATTACGTAATTCTTCTAAATGCACTGCCGTTATGCCGTAAAGGCTTTTGTAGACTTCAGCAAGATAAAAAAAATTTATTAACTTAAATATGTTAAACTGATGATTTGAAGCATTTCGATATCGATAGCTAAATATGTAAATACAAGAAAATCGACTTTACACCTAAATATAAGATTACGGAATTCTCCTAAATGCACTGCCGTTATACCGTTAAGGCTTTGTGTAGACTTCAGTAAGCTATAAAAAGTTTATTAACTTAAATATGTTAAACTAATGATTTGAAGCATTTCGATATCGATTGCTAATTGTGTAAATACAAGAAAATCCACTTTATACCTAAATATAAGATTACGGAATTCTTCTACATGCACTGTCGTTATGCCGCCATGGCTTTATGCCAACTTCAGTTCGTTAGAGAAGCTGTATTAACTTAAATATGTTAAACTAATGGGTTAAAGCATCTCCATATCGATTGCTAAATGCGTAAATACAACAAAATCGACTTTATACCTTAATATAAGATTACGGCATTCTTCTATGGAATTTTTCTAAATGCACTGCCGTTATGCTGCCATGGCTTTATGTTAACTTCAGTGCGTTAAAGAAGCTTTATTAACTTAAATATGTTAAACTAATGATTTGAAGCATTTCGATATCGATTGCTAAATGAGTATATACAATAAATTGACTTTATACCTAAATATAATATTAATTAATTTTTCTAAATGCACTGCCGTTATGCCGTTAAGGCTTTTGTAGACTTTAGTAAGATAGAGAGGGTTAATTAACTTAAATATGTTAAACTAACGATTTGAAGCATTTCGATATTGATTGCTAAATGTGTGTATACAACAAAATCGACTTTATACCTAAATACGAGATTACGGGATTCTTCCGAATGCACTGCCGTTATGCCGTTAAGGCTTTTGTAGAATTAAGTAATATAAAAAAAAATTTATTAACTTAAATATGTTAAACTGATGATTTGAAGCATTTCGATATCGATAGCTAAATATGTAAATACAAGAAAATCGACTTTACACCTAAATATAAGATTACGGAATTCTCCTAAATGCACTGCCGTTATACCGTTAAGGCTTTGTGTAGACTTCAGTAAGCTATAAAAAGTTTATTAACTTAAATATGTTAAACTAATGATTTGAAGCATTTCGATATCGATTGCTAATTGTGTAAATACAAGAAAATCCACTTTATACCTAAATATAAGATTACGGAATTCTTCTACATGCACTGTCGTTATGCCGCCATGGCTTTATGCCAACTTCAGTTCGTTAAAGAAGCTGTATTAACTTAAATATGTTAAACTAATGGGTTGAAGCATCTCCATATCGATTGCTAAATGCGTATATACAACAAAATCGACTTTATACCTAAATATAAGATTACGGAATTCTTCTACGGAATTCTTCTAAATGCACTGCCGTTATGCTGCCATGGCTTTATGTTAACTCCAGTACGTTAAAGAAGCTTTATTAACTTAAATATGTTAAACTAATGATTTGAAGCATTTCGATATCGATTGCTAAATGAGTATATACAATAAATTGACTTTATACCTAAATATAATATTAATTAATTTTTCTTAATGCACTGCCGTTAAGGCTTTTGTAGACTTCATTAAGATAGAGAGGGTTAATTAACTTAAATATGTTAAACTAACGATTTGAAGCATTTCGATATTGATTGCTAAATGTGTGTATACAACAAAATCGACTTTATACCTAAATACGAGATTACGGGATTCTTCCGAATGCACTGCCGTTATGCCGTTAAGGCTTTTGTAGAATTAAGTAAGATAAAGATGGTTAGTTAACTTAAATATGTTAAACTATTGAGTTGAAGCATCTCAATATCGATTGCTTAGAGTGTATATACAACAAAATCGACTTTATACCTAAATATAAGATTACGGAATTCTTCCAAATGCACTGCCGTTATACCGTTAAGGCTTTACGTAAACTTCAGTAACATAAAGAAGTTTTATTAACTTAAATATGTTTAAGCTTATGATTTGAAGCATTTCGATATCGATTACTAAATGAGTATATACAACAAAATCGACTTTTTACCTAAATATAAGATTACGGAATTCTTCTAACTGCTCTGCCGTTATACCATTATGGCTTTATGTAAACGTCAGTAAGATAAAGAAGGCTTATTAACTTAAATATGTTAAACTAATGATTTGAAGCATTTCGATATCGATTACTAAATGTGTATATACAACAAAATCGATTTTATACTTAATATTAGATTACGGAATTCTTCTAAATGAACTACCGTTATGTCGCCATGATTTGATGCCAACTTCAGTTCGCTAAAGAAGGCTTATTAACTTATATATGTTAAACTAATGATTTGAAGCATTTCGATATCGTTTGCTAAACGTGTATATACAATAAAATCGACTTTATACCTATATATATAGGATAACGGAATTCTTCTAATGCACTGCCGTTATGCCGTTATGGCTTTATGTTAAATTCAGTTCGTTAGAGAAGGTTTATTAACTTAAATATGTTAAACTTATGATTTGAAGCATTTCGATATCGATTACTAAATGTGTATATACAACAAAATCGATTTTATACTTAATATTAGATTACGGAATTCTTCTAAATGAACTGCCGTTATGTCGCCATGATTTGATGCCAACTTCAGTTCGTTAAAGAAGGCTTATTAACTTATATATGTTAAACTAATGATTTGAAGCATTTCGATATCGATTGCTAAATGTGTATATACAAGAAAATCGACTTTATACCTAAATATAAGATATCGGAATTCTTCTAAATGAACTACCGTTATGCCGCCATGACTTTATGCCAACTTCAGTTCGCTAAAGAAGGCTTATTAACTTATATATGTTAAACTAATGATTTGAAGCATTTCGAAATTGATTGCTAAATTCATATATACAAGAAAATCTCGACTTAATACCTAAATATAAGATTACGGAATTCTTCCAAATGTACTGTCGTTATGCCGCCATGGCTTTATATCAACTTCAATACGTTAGAGAAAGTTAAATAATCTAAACATGTTAAACTAATGATTTGAAGCATTTCGATATCGAACGCTAAATGTGTATATACAAAAAATCGACTTTTTACCTAAATATAAGATTACGGAATTCTTCCAAATGCACTGCCGTTATGCCGCCATGGCTTTATGCGAACTTCAGTTCCTTAAAGAATGTTTATTAACTTAAATATGTTAAACCAGTTATTTGAAGCATTTCGGAATTGATTGCTAAATTCATATATACAAGAAAATCTCGACTTTATACCTAAATATAAGATGAGGGAATTCTTCCAAATGTACTGTCGTTATGCCGGAATGGCTTTATATAAACTTCAATTCGTTAGAGAAAGTTAAATAACCTAAACATGTTAAACTAATGATTTGAAGCATTTCGATATCGAACGCTAAATGTGTATATACAAAAAATCGACTTTTTACCTAAATATAAGATTACGGAATTCTTCCAAATGCACTGCCGTTATGCCGCTATGGCTTTATGTTAACTTCAGTTCGTTAAAGAAGGTTTATTAACTTAAATATGTTAAACCAGTTATTTGAAGCATTTCGAAATTGATTGCTAAATTCATATATACAAGAAAACCTCGACTTTATACCTAAATATAAGATTACGGAATTCTTCCAAATGTACTGTCGCTATGCCGCCATGGCTTTATATAAACTTCAATACGTTAAAGAAGTTAATTAACTTAAACAGGTTAATCTAATGATTTGAAGTATTTCGATATCGATTGCTAAATGTGTATATACAACAAAATCGACTTTTTACCTAAATATAAGATTACGGAATTCTTCCAAATGCACTACCGTTATACCGTTAAGGCTTTATGTAAACTTCAGTAAGATAGAGAAGGTTTATTAACTTAAATATGTTAAACCAGTTATTTGAAGCATTTCGAAATTGATTTAGCCATCATCATATATACAAGAAAAGCGACTTTATACCTAAATAAAAGATTACGGAATTCATCTACAAGCACTGCGTTATGCCGCCATGGCTTTATGTTAACTTCAGTGCGATAAAGAAGCTTTATTAACTTAAATATCTTAAGCTTATGATTTGAAGCATTTCGATATCGATTGCTAAATGAGTATATACAATAAAATGGACTTTATACCTAAATATAAGATTACGTAATTCTTCTAAATGCACTGCCGTTATGCCGTTATGGCTTTATGTTAACTTCAGTTCGTTAAAGAAGGTTTATTAACTCAGATATGTTACACCAGTTATTTGAAGCATATCGAAATCGATTGCTTAATGCATATATGCAAGAAAATCGACTTTATACCTAAATATGAGAATACGGAATTCTTCCAAATGTACTGTCGTTATGCCGCCATGGCTTTATATCACCTTCAATACGTTAAAGAAGGGTAAAAAACTTAAACATGTTAAACTAATTATTTGAAGCATTTCGATATCGATTGCTAAATATGTAAATACAAGAAAATCGACTTTACACTCAAATATAAGATTAAGAAATTCTTCTAAATGCACTGCCGTTATGCAGCTATGGATTTATGCAAACTTCAGTTCGTTAAAGAAGCTTTGTTAACTTAAATATGTTAAACTAATGATTTGAAGCATTTCGATATCGATTGCTAAATGAGTATATACAACAAAATCGACTTTATACCCAAATATAAGATTACGTAATTCTTCTAAATGCACTGCCGTTATGCCGTAAAGGCTTTTGTAGACTTCAGCAAGATAAAAAAAATTTATTAACTTAAATATGTTAAACTGATGATTTGAAGCATTTCGATATCGATAGCTAAATATGTAAATACAAGAAAATCGACTTTACACCTAAATATAAGATTACGGAATTCTCCTAAATGCACTGCCGTTATACCGTTAAGGCTTTGTGTAGACTTCAGTAAGCTATAAAAAGTTTATTAACTTAAATATGTTAAACTAATGATTTGAAGCATTTCGATATCGATTGCTAATTGTGTAAATACAAGAAAATCCACTTTATACCTAAATATAAGATTACGGAATTCTTCTACATGCACTGTCGTTATGCCGCCATGGCTTTATGCCAACTTCAGTTCGTTAGAGAAGCTGTATTAACTTAAATATGTTAAACTAATGGGTTAAAGCATCTCCATATCGATTGCTAAATGCGTATATACAACAAAATCGACTTTATACCTTAATATAAGATTACGGCATTCTTCTATGGAATTTTTCTAAATGCACTGCCGTTATGCTGCCATGGCTTTATGTTAACTTCAGTGCGTTAAAGAAGCTTTATTAACTTAAATATGTTAAACTAATGATTTGAAGCATTTCGATATCTATTGCTAAATGAGTATATACAATAAATTGACTTTATACCTAAATATAATATTAATTAATTTTTCTAAATGCACTGCCGTTATGCCGTTAAGGCTTTTGTAGACTTTAGTAAGATAGAGAGGGTTAATTAACTTAAATATGTTAAACTAACGATTTGAAGCATTTCGATATTGATTGCTAAATGTGTGTATACAACAAAATCGACTTTATACCTAAATACGAGATTACGGGATTCTTCCGAATGCACTGCCGTTATGCCGTTAAGGCTTTACTAGAATTAAGTAATATAAAAAAAAATTTATTAACTTAAATATGTTAAACTGATGATTTGAAGCATTTCGATATCGATAGCTAAATATGTAAATACAAGAAAATCGACTTTACACCTAAATATAAGATTACGGAATTCTCCTAAATGCACTGCCGTTATACCGTTAAGGCTTTGTGTAGACTTCAGTAAGCTATAAAAAGTTTATTAACTTAAATATGTTAAACTAATGATTTGAAGCATTTCGATATCGATTGCTAATTGTGTAAATACAAGAAAATCCACTTTATACCTAAATATAAGATTACGGAATTCTTCTACATGCACTGTCGTTATGCCGCCATGGCTTTATGCCAACTTCAGTTCGTTAAAGAAGCTGTATTAACTTAAATATGTTAAACTAATGGGTTGAAGCATCTCCATATCGATTGCTAAATGCGTATATACAACAAAATCGACTTTATACCTAAATATAAGATTACGGAATTCTTCTACGGAATTCTTCTAAATGCACTGCCGTTATGCTGCCATGGCTTTATGTTAACTCCAGTGCGTTAAAGAAGCTTTATTAACTTAAATATGTTAAACTAATGATTTGAAGCATTTCGATATCGATTGCTAAATGAGTATATACAATAAATTGACTTTATACCTAAATATAATATTAATTAATTTTTCTAAATGCACTGCCGTTAAGGCTTTTGTAGACTTCATTAAGATAGAGAGGGTTAATTAACTTAAATATGTTAAACTAACGATTTGAAGCATTTCGATATTGATTGCTAAATGTGTGTATACAACAAAATCGACTTTATACCTAAATACGAGATTACGGGATTCTTCCGAATGCACTGCCGTTATGCCGTTAAGGCTTTTGTAGAATTAAGTAAGATAAAGATGGTTAGTTAACTTAAATATGTTAAACTATTGAGTTGAAGCATCTCAATATCGATTGCTTAGAGTGTATATACAACAAAATCGACTTTATACCTAAATATAAGATTACGGAATTCTTCCAAATGCACTGCCGTTATACCGTTAAGGCTTTGTGTAGACTTCAGTAACTATAAAAAGTTTATTAACTTAAATATGTTAAACTAATGATTTGAAGCATTTCGATATCGATTGCTAATTGTGTAAATACAAGAAAATCCACTTTATACCTAAATATAAGATTACGGAATTCTTCTACATGCACTGTCGTTATGCCGCCATGGCTTTATGCCAACTTCAGTTCGTTAGAGAAGCTGTATTAACTTAAATATGTTAAACTAATGGGTTAAAGCATCTCCATATCGATTGCTAAATGCGTATATACAACAAAATCGACTTTATACCTTAATATAAGATTACGGCATTCTTCTATGGAATTTTTCTAAATGCACTGCCGTTATGCTGCCATGGCTTTATGTTAACTTCAGTGCGTTAAAGAAGCTTTATTAACTTAAATATGTTAAACTAATGATTTGAAGCATTTCGATATCTATTGCTAAATGAGTATATACAATAAATTGACTTTATACCTAAATATAATATTAATTAATTTTTCTAAATGCACTGCCGTTAAGGCTTTTGTAGACTTCATTAAGATAGAGAGGGTTAATTAACTTAAATATGTTAAACTAACGATTTGAAGCATTTCGATATTGATTGCTAAATGTGTGTATACAACAAAATCGACTTTATACCTAAATACGAGATTACGGGATTCTTCCGAATGCACTGCCGTTATGCCGTTAAGGCTTTTGTAGAATTAAGTAAGATAAAGATGGTTAGTTAACTTAAATATGTTAAACTATTGAGTTGAAGCATCTCAATATCGATTGCTTAGAGTGTATATACAACAAAATCGACTTTATACCTAAATATAAGATTACGGAATTCTTCCAAATGCACTGCCGTTATACCGTTAAGGCTTTACGTAAACTTCAGTAACATAAAGAAGTTTTATTAACTTAAATATGTTTAAGCTTATGATTTGAAGCATTTCGATATCGATTACTAAATGAGTATATACAACAAAATCGACTTTTTACCTAAATATAAGATTACGGAATTCTTCTAACTGCTCTGCCGTTATACCATTATGGCTTTATGTAAACGTCAGTAAGATAAAGAAGGCTTATTAACTTAAATATGTTAAACTAATGATTTGAAGCATTTCGATATCGATTACTAAATGTGTATATACAACAAAATCGATTTTATACTTAATATTAGATTACGGAATTCTTCTAAATGAACTGCCGTTATGTCGCCATGATTTGATGCCAACTTTAGTTCGTTAAAGAAGGCTTATTAACTTATATATGTTAAACTAATGATTTGAAGCATTTCGATATCGTTTGCTAAACGTGTATATACAATAAAATCGACTTTATACCTATAATATAGGATAACGGAATTCTTCTAATGCACTGCCGTTATGCCGTTATGGCTTTATGTTAAATTCAGTTCGTTAGAGAAGGTTTATTAACTTAAATATGTTAAACTTATGATTTGAAGCATTTCGATATCGATTACTAAATGTGTATATACAACAAAATCGATTTTATACTTAATATTAGATTACGGAATTCTTCTAAATGAACTGCCGTTATGTCGCCATGATTTGATGCCAACTTCAGTTCGTTAAAGAAGGCTTATTAACTTATATATGTTAAACAATGATTTGAAGCATTTCGATATCGATTGCTAAATGTGTATATACAAGAAAATCGACTTTATACCTAAATATAAGATATCGGAATTCTTCTAAATGCACTGCCGTTATGCCGCTATGGCTTTATGTTAATTTCAGTTCGTTAAAGAAGGTTTATTAACTTAAATATGTTAAACCAGTTATTTGAAGCATTTCGAAATTGATTGCTAAATTCATATATACAAGAAAATCTCGACTTAAAACCTAAATATAAGATTACGGAATTCTTCCAAATGTACTGTCGTTATGCCGCCATGGCTTTATATCAACTTCAATACGTTAGAGAAAGTTAAATAATCTAAACATGTTAAACTATGATTGAAGCATTTCGAATCGATTGCTAAATGCGTATATACAACGAAATCGACTTTATACCTAAATAAAAGATTACGGAATTTTTCTACATGCACTGCCGTTATGCCGCCATCGCTTTATGTTAACGTCAGTGCGTTACAGAAGGTTTATTAACTTAAATATGTTAAGCTAATGATTTGAAGCATTTCGATATCGATTGCTAAATGAGTATATGCAAGAAAATCGACTTTATACCTAAATATGAGATTACGGAATTCTTCCAAATGTACTGTCGTTATGCCGCCATGGCTTAATATCAACTTCAATATGTTAAAAAAGGTTAATTAACTTAAACATGTTAAGCTAATGATTTGAAGCATTTCAATATCGATTGCTAATTTGTAAATACAAGAAAATCGACTTTATACCTAAATATAAGATTACGAAATTCTTCTACATGCACTGTCGTTATGCCGCCATGGCTTTATGCCAACTTCAGTTCGTTAAAGAAGGTTTATTAACTTAAATATGTTAAACTAATGGTTGAAGCATCTCCATATCGATGTGTATATACAACAAAATCGACCTTATAACTAAATATAAGATTACGGAGTTCTTCTAAATGCGCTGCCGTTATACCGTTATGGCATCATGTAAACTCTGAATGATAAAGAAGGTTAATTAACTTAAATTTAAGCATGATTTTAACCATTACAATGTGAATAAGTGGATTAGTGACTTGGATGATGCTTTTGCAATGCTGCAATTCGATGAGCGTATGAAATTCATTGCATGTCGTCGTATGTTGAGTGGAACAGCCCAGGTTTTTGCACGCACGATTACGGTATCCGATTATGAAGAGCTCAAAGCTAAACTTATTAGTGAATTTGGCCGCATGCGCACAATGAATGAAGTGTATCAACTGCTGAAAAATCGACGCTTACGCCCTGATGAAACCACCCATCGTTACATTTTGGATATGCAAGAGATAGCGATGTATTCAAAAATTACGGAAGACGAATTGATCGAAATGATTATTAGTGGAACAGGTGACACTTCATCAAGAATCGGTCATTTGTTTCCAGCACGCTCTATTAATGAACTGAAGGAATTTGCGGAACGATATGAACGTCTACGCTTCCAACCACCATTAGGATCAAAACAAATAGCAATAATTAATCGTAATGCGGCCAGTGCACTTCAGCCAACAACTCATCGATCAAATGCGGCCAACGCCACGTCAGTTCGCCCTACCGCAGCTCCAACCATGGAAACAATCCGATGCTACAATTGCTCCAAATTCGGGCATTATCAAAGCCAATGTCCACTGCCGAAACGACCAGCGAACTCCTGTTTTAAGTGCTCATCCACCGAACATGTGTATCGTGAATGCCCACACCGTACCACTGTTGCTGCCGTCCTTAATGCCAACGGAATGAATGATGCTAGAGTGGAACCAATTAGTGAAATGCAAATGGTAAGTGTTGTCTTTGATAAGCCTAACCGTGAACACAGTGAACACAGTAAAAACTTTAAATTAAATAAAAATATTTTTTGTTTATTTGATTCGGGCAGCCCCCGCAGTTTAATCAAACGGAGTGAAGTTCCATTCGAATTACCAAATCAATTGAAAGAGACTCAGTACAATGGCCTAGGAAATGATAGACTCAAGACGTATGGGAATATCAATTGCAAAATAAACTTCCGAAATCAATCAATCAATCAGAAATTATTAACCTTGCCGAATAATCTTATGTCAATACCGATGCTTGTAGGCCGTGATTTTATGAAAAAAGCAAATATTACAATGTGTCAAATAAAATACATTTATGATACGAAAAGATTGAAAGAATTAAATAAAGCTGCCATTTGTACGAAGTTAGAGTCAAAACTTACTGATGTTCTGTGTTCATTTGATTTATTGGCCACTCACTTCTGTCACACAAGGAGTACAATTGAATCGCTTAATCAAGGGGGTGTTACAAGGGAGAAAGAGAAAATAATAGTGAAACACACTGAAGAAAAGTCAAATATCAGCCCGATGGAGTTAGAATTTGCAAATTTATGTGCTATTGTGCCTTCCGATTTGAATTCCTTAGACATTAATCCACATCTTCCGTCAAGGTTGTCATCAGAGTTGCGACAAACAATAACAGAAGTTTATTTCGAATTTCCTTCAGAAAAAGTTAAGCCTTTAGAATATCTTATGAAAATTAACCTTACGCATGAAACTCCTATATACTGTAGACCAAGACGATTATGCCATAAAGAGAGAAATGAAATAAAAGCAATAGTAGATGATTTGTTAAAAGAAGGAATAATTAGACCAAGTCGATCACCTTATGCCTTTGCAATAGTACCTGTACCGAAAAAAGATGGCTCCCTCCGGAAATGTGTAGATTATAAACCACTGAACAAAATAACTATACGCGATAATTTTCCTATGCCATTAGTCGACGATTGCATTGAACACTTGGGGGGGAAAAGTTATTTTTCGGTTATTGATTTAAAAAGTGGATATCATCACGTGAAGATGCATCCTGATTCAATAAAATACACTTCCTTCGTGACTCCTGATGGTCAATACGAATATTTATATATGCCCTTCGGTTTATGCAACGCTCCTGCTGAATTTATGCGCTTCGTAAAATTGATTTTAGGTGACCTCATCAAAGAGGGGTTAGTGGTAGTATTTATGGATGACATTTTAATAGCTTCGAAAGATTTTAAATCTCATTTGGAAACCCTTAAGAGACTTTTTGAAATTTTGGCTCGAAACGGTCTTCGAATTCAGCCCAAAAAATGCCGATTTGCTTACGACGAATTAGAATACTTAGGATACTTAGCCAACTCTGCTGGCATTTCACCCAAACGGTCACACTTGCAAGCAATTCAGGAATATCCAGAACCTAAGAATAGAAAGGAAATGGAACGTTGCCATGGTCTTTTTTCATACTTCCGCCGCTTTGTACCCTCGTTCTCCAAGATTGCCCGTCCAATGACTAAATTATTGAAGAAAAATGAACAATTTCAGTTCACTGAAGAGTGCAAACAAGCCTTCACTACCTTGCGTACAAAATTGTTAGAGGCCCCTATTTTATCGATTTACAACCCTGAAGCTGAAACAGAATTACATTGCGATGCCAGTGCCTCGGGTTTTGGGGCAATGTTACTTCAGAAACAAGATGACAAAAAATTTCATCCGATTTCTTACTTTTCAAAAACTACTTCCGCCCCTGAATCTAGATTACACAGTTACGAATTAGAAACTTTAGCAATTATTTATGCACTTAAGCGCTTCCATACTTACTTAATGGGCATTCCGTTCAAAATTGTTACTGACTGTGATTCGTTGGCTATGACGTTAAATAATAGAAGCAGTTCAGCAAAAATTGCTAGATGGGCATTGTTCTTAGAAAATTATAATTATTCAATCCAGCATAGACCTGGTACATCCATGGCTCACGTGGATGCCTTAAGTAGAACTAATCAAACAATTGCATACATTGACACTGCGGAATTAGATTTTCACTTGCAAGTTACGCAAAATAGAGACCCCCGCATTGTAGAACTGCGACAAAACTTAGAACAATCTGAAGTGAAAAATTTTGAGTTGAAAGATGGGTTGGTGTACCATAAATCACCTGCAGGTCACTCACAGCTATATGTCCCTGATGAAATGATAAATAATATAATTAGAACGACGCATGAGAAAATGGGCCACTTAGCTACAGAAAAGTGCTGTACAGCAATTAAAAAATATTATTGGTTCCCGCAGATGAAAACTTACGTACATAATTTTATTCGAAATTGCCTAAAGTGTATTTACTATTCAGCATCTTCAAATAATAATGCAGCAACTCTACACAGTATTCCCAAAATACCGATACCTTTCGATACGATTCATGTGGACCACTTAGGCCCCCTTCCGTCGATAATATCAAAAAAGAAGTACATTTTAGTGGTCATCGATGCCTTTACAAAATATGTGAAATTATACCCGGCAACAGCAACGAGTACAAGAGAAGTCTGCAGTGCATTAGAAAGTTATTTTATGAATTACAGTAGGCCACGTAGAATAATAGATGATAGAGGAACGTGCTTCACTTCAGCAGAATTTGAAGAGTTTTTGCAAAAGCACAACATAGTTCAAGTGCGAAATGCAACCGCATCCCCGAAAGCAAATGGACAAGTGGAGAGAGTGAATGAAGTAGTGACACCGATGTTAGCAAAATTATCAGAACCTCTTAAACATGCGGATTGGGCAAAAAAAATTAATTGAGATAGAATATGCCATTAACAATTCAGTACATTCCACCACAAAATATACACCTTCAGCACTTCTGTTTGGGATAGGACAACGAGGTAAAATAGTAGACGAACTGACGGAATATTTGGAAGAGAAGTCGAATGAACAGTTAACAGACTTATACGATATGAGAAAAAAGGCGCTGAATAACATAGAAAAATCTCAAGAGTATAACCTTAAGTACTTCGGTAAACACCACAGGGCGGCACCCGAATTTTCAGTGGGGAATTTTGTGGTTATTAAAAATGTGGATACCACGGCGGGTAATAACAAAAAACTGATTCAGCGATTTCGCGGTCCTTACGTAATATATAAAAAACTTCCGAATGATCGGTATGTGATACGGGATATAGAGGGGTGTCAAATTACACAACTGCCGTACGATGGAGTGTTAGAAGCAAGTAAATTGAAATTATGGATTAATCCAGACTCTAAATGTGTGCCAGAGGTGAGAAAAGACAACACTTCCGATATTAATATTAGTTAAGATATTTATATATATAAAAAAAAAAAAAAAACAAAAAACAAGAATAACAAATATTAAGTAAATATATATTATCAGTAAGCCGAGGTCGGTTTAATGTCAGGACGGCCGAACTGTAAGAGTGCAATAGAATGTAATAGAATGTAAGAGAATGCGATGAATGTAATAGAATGAACGACTGCTGTAAGAAGTGTCAATTGTGAATTGGGAATGTCTTGTGTGCTTTGCTGGGCGAATGAGTTTTATCGTTTTTTTTAAACTGACTGTCAACGAAGCGAGACGTGCTGCGCACGTACGAAATAAAAATTTAAATTAATTGATTCCGGCCATCACAATATACAACAAAATCGACTTTTTACCTAAATATAAGATTACGGAATTCTTCTAACTGCTCTGCCGTTATACCATTATGGCTTTATGTAAACGTCAGTAAGATAAAGAAGGCTTATTAACTTAAATATGTTAAACTTATGATTTGAAGCATTTCGATATCGATTACTAAATGTGTATATACAACAAAATCGATTTTATACTTAATATTAGATTACGGAATTCTTCTAAATGAACTGCCGTTATGTCGCCATGATTTGATGCCAACTTCAGTTCGTTAAAGAAGGCTTATTAACTTATATATGTTAAACTAATGATTTGAAGCATTTCGATATCGATTGCTAAATGTGTATATACAAGAAAATCGACTTTATACCTAAATATAAGATATCGGAATTCTTCTAAATGCACTGCCGTTATGCCGCTATGGCTTTATGTTAATTTCAGTTCGTTAAGGAAGGTTTATTAACTTAAATATGTTAAACCAGTTATTTGAAGCATTTCGAAATTGATTGCTAAATTCATATATACAAGAAAATCTCGACTTAATACCTAAATATAAGATTACGGAATTCTTCCAAATGTACTGTCGTTATGCCGCCATGGCTTTATATCAACTTCAATACGTTAGAGAAAGTTAAATAATCTAAACATGTTAAACTAATGATTTGAAGCATTTCGATATCGATTGCTAAATGCGTATATACAACGAAATCGACTTTATACCTAAATAAAAGATTACGGAATTTTTCTACATGCACTGCCGTTATGCCGCCATCGCTTTATGTTAACGTCAGTGCGTTACAGAAGGTTTATTAACTTAAATATGTTAAGCTAATGATTTGAAGCATTTCGATATCGATTGCTAAATGAGTATATGCAAGAAAATCGACTTTATACCTAAATATGAGATTACGGAATTCTTCCAAATGTACTGTCGTTATGCCGCCATGGCTTAATATCAACTTCAATATGTTAAAAAAGGTTAATTAACTTAAACATGTTAAGCTAATGATTTGAAGCATTTCAATATCGATTGCTAATTTGTAAATACAAGAAAATCGACTTTATACCTAAATATAAGATTACGAAATTTTTCTACATGCACTGTCGTTATGCCGCCATGGCTTTATGCCAACATCAGTTCGTTAAAGAAGGTTTATTAACTTAAATATGTTAAACTAATGGGTTGAAGCATCTCCATATCGATGTGTATATACAACAAAATCGACCTTATAACTAAATATAAGATTACGGAGTTCTTCTAAATGCGCTGCCGTTATACCGTTATGGCATCATGTAAACTTCTGAATGATAAAGAAGGTTAATTAACTTAAATATGTTAAGCTAAAGATTTGAAGCATTTCGATTTCTAAATGTGTATATACAAGAAAATCGACTTTATACCTAAATTTGAGATTACGGAATTCTTCCAACTGCACTGTCGTTATGCCGCCTTGGCTTTATATCAACTTCAAAACGTTAACGAAGGTTAATTAATTTGAATATGTTAAACCAGTTATTTGAAGCATTTCGATATCGATTGCTTAATGCATATATACAAGAAAATCGACATTATACCTAAATTTAAGATTACGGAATTCTTCCAACTGTACTGTCGTTATGCCGCCATGGCTTTATATCAACTTCAAAACGTTAAAGAAGGTTAAATAACTTAAATATGTTAAACCAGTTATTTGAAACATTTCGATATCGATTGCTTAATGCATATATACAAGAAAATCGACATTATACCTAAATTTAAGATTACGGAATTCTTCCAACTGTACTATCGTTATGCCGGCACGGCTTTATATCAACTTCAAAACGTTAAAGAAGGTTAATTAACTCGAATATGTTAAACCAGTTATTTGAAGCATTTCGATATCGATTGCTAAATGCGTATATACAAGAAAATCGAATTTATACCTAAATATAAGATTACGGAATTCTTCTACATGCACTGTCGTTATGCCGCCATGGCTTTATATTATATATGTTAAACTAATGATTTGAAGCATTTTGATATCGATTGCTAAATGTGTATTTACAAGAAAATCGATTTTATACCTAAATATAAGATTACGGAATTATTCTTAATGCACTGCCGTTATGCCGCCATGGCTTTATGCCAGCTTCAGTTCGTTAGAGAAGGTTTATTAACTCAAATATGTTAAACTAATGATTTGAAGCATTTCGATATCGATTGCTAAATGTGTATATACAAGAAAATCAACTTTATACCTAAATATAATATTACGTAATTCTTCCAAATGCACTGCCGTTATGACGCCTTGGCTTTATATCACCTTCAATACGTTAAAGAAGGTTAATTAACTTAAATATGTTAAACTAATGACTTGAAGCATTTCGAAATTGATTGCTAAATGTGTGTATACAAAAAAATCGATTTTATACCTAAATATAAGATTACGGAATTATTTTAAATGCACTGCCGTTATGCCGCCATGGCTTTATGCCAGCTTCAGTTCGTTACAGAAGTTTTATTAACTCAGATATGTTAAACCAATGATTTGAAGCATTTCGATATCGATTGCTAAATGTGTATTTACAAGAAAATCGACTTTATACCTAAATATAAGATAACGGAGTTCTTCTAAATGCACTGCCGTTATTCCGTTATGGCTTTATGTTAACAGCAGTTCGTTAAAGAAGGTTTATTGACTTAAATAAGTTAAACCAGTTATTTGAAGCATTTCGAAATCGATTGCTTAATGCATATATACTAGAAAATCGACTTTATACCTAAATATAAGATTACGGTATTCTTCCAAATGTACTGCCGTTATGCCGGCATGGCTTTATATCAACTTCAATACGTAAAAGAAGGTTAATTAACTTAAATATGTTAAACTTATGGGTTGAAGCATTTCGATATCGATTGCTAAATGTGTATACACAAGAAAATCGATTTTATACCTAAATATAAGATAACGGAATTCTTCCAAATGCACTGCCGTTATGCCGCCATGGCTTTATGCCAGCTTTAGTTCGTTAGGGAAGGTTTATTAACTTAAATATGTTAAACCAGTTATTTGAAGCATTTCGATATCGATTGCTAAATGTGTGTATACAAGAAAAGCGATTTTATAACTAAATATAAGGTAACGGAGTTCTTCTAAATGCACTGCCGTTATGCCGTTATGGCTTTATGTAAACTTCAATAAGATATAGAAGGTTAATTAATTTAAATATGTTATGCTAATGATTTGAAGCATTTCGATTTCTAAATGTGTATATACAAAAAATCGACTTTATACCTAAATATGAGATTACAGAATTCTTCCAACTGTACTGTCGTTATGCCGCCATGGCTTTATATCAACTTCAAAACGTTAAAGAAGGTTAATTAACTTGAATATGTTAAACTTATGAATTGAAGCATTTCGATATCGATAGCTAAATATGTAAATACAAGAAAATCGACTTTACATTTAAATATAAGATTACGGAATTCTCCTAAATGCACTGCCGTTATACCGTTAAGGCTTTGTGAAGACTTCAGTAAGCTAAAAAAAGTTTATTAACTTAAATATGTTAAGCTAATGATTTGAAGCATTTCGATATCGATTGCTAATTTGTAAATACAAGAAAATCGTCTTTATACCTAAATATCAGATTACGAAATTCTTCTGCATGCACTGTCGTTATGCCGCCATGGCTTTATGCCAACCTCAGTTCGTTAAAGAAGGTTTATTAACTTAAATATGTTAAACTAATGAGTTGAAGCATCTCCATATCGATTGCTAAATGTGTATATACAACAAAATCGACCTTATATCTAAATATAAGATTACGGAATTCTTCCAAATGCGCTGCGGTTATACCGTTATGGCATTATGTAAACTTCAGTAAGATAAAGAAGGTTAATTAATTTAAATATGTTAAGCTAATGATTTGAAGCATTTCGATTTCTAAATGTGTATATACAAGAAAATCGACTTTATACCTAAATTTAAGAATACGGAATTCTTCCAACTGTACTCGTTATGCCGCCATGGCTTTATATCAACTTCAAAACGTTAAAGAAGGTTAATTAACTTGAATATGTTAAACTTATGAATTGAGACATTTCGATATCGATTGCTAAATATGTATATACAAGAAAATCGACTTTATACTTAATATAAGATTACGGAATTCTTCTAAATGCACTGCCGTTATGCCGCCATGACTTTATGCCAACCTCAGTTCGTTAAAGAAGATTTATTAACTTAAATATGTTAAACTAATGATTTGAAGCATTTCGATATCGATTGATAAATTTGTATATACAACAAAATCGACTTTATACCTAACTATAAGATTACTAACTGCTCTGCCGTTATACCGTTATGGCTTTATGTAAACTTCAGTAAGATAAAGAAGCTTTATTAATTTAAATATGTTAAACTAATGATTTGAAGCATTTCGATATTGATTTCTTAATGCATATATACAAGAAAATCGACTTTATACCTAAATATAAGATTACGGAATTCTTCCAACTGTACTCGTTATGGAGGATGTAGTCATGTGTAGAAGTTCACGCAAGTGAGGAAAGTTCTCTGATCGCCATTCACTTGGGAGTGGCCAGAAACGATTCTTTTACATATGACTCAAGCAGCTCACGACTTCCGGTCTTTGACCAAGTATCCTCTGGGTAGCCTTCAAACATCCGTTTGAAGGCGAGCTAAAGTGAGAAGGCGAAACACCCCTGCATAGGGTTGTGCGCTGGGTTTGGGACCCGCCACGTAAAAAAACACCCCCAATGAAAGACAACAACAAGCCTCGGATGAGTGACCACCCTTTTGATGACGACCATGGCAAACGAAATAAGGATTATGATTTGAGGGCATGCACCTGGAATGTCCGGTCCCTTAATTGGGAAGGTGCCGCTGCCCAGCTGGTAGATGTCCTCGTAAAGATAAAGGCTGACATCACCGCCGTCCAAGAAATGCGATGGACGGGACAAGGACAGAGACGAGTAGGTCCTTGTGACATTTACTACAGTGGCCATATAAAGGAGCGCAAGTTTGGTGTTGGATTCGTGGTGGGAGAGAGACTCCGTCGCCGAGTACTATCATTCACTCCGGAGAATGAACGTCTAGCCACAATCCGCATCAAAGCGAGGTTCTTCAACATATCGCTGATTTGCGCCCACGCCCCGACGGAAGAGAAGGACGATGTGACCAAAGATGCCTTTTATGAGTGCTTGGAGCGCACTTATGAGAGATGCCCCCGCCACGATGTCAAAATCGTGCTTGGCGACTTCAATGCCAGGGTGGGCAAAGAAGGTATCTTTGGCACTACGGTCGGTAAATTCAGCCTCCACGCGGAAACATCCCCAAATGGGCTGAGGCTGATCGACTTCGCCGGGGCCCGAAATATGGTTATCTGTAGCACTAGATTCCAGCATAAGAAGATACATCAAGCTACCTGGCTGTCTCCAGATCGAAAAACCACCAACCAGATCGATCATGTTGTGATAGACGGAAGACACGTCTCCAGTGTTTTAGATGTGCGTGCGCTCCGAGGTCCTAACATCGACTCGGACCACTATATTGTTGCAGCCAAAATACGCACCCGCCTCTGTGCAGCAAAAACGCACGCCAACAAACACAAGGATGGTTCGACGTCGAGAAGCTGCAATCACAACAGACAGCCGAACGTTTTTCTACTCGGCTTGCACTCCTGCTCTCTGAGAGCACTCGTCAACAACTCGGTATAAGGAAACTGTGGGACGGCATTTCAAACTCCTTACGTACAGCTGCAACCGAAACCATTGGTTTTCGGAAAGTGCAGAAGAACAGCTGGTACGACGAGGAGTGCCGTGTCGCAGCGGAGAGAAAACAGGCTGCCTACCTCGCAACGTTACGATCGACCACAACACGTGCGGGATGGGATAGATACCGAGAGTTGAAGAGGGAAGCGAGACGCATTTGTAGACAGAAAAAGAAAGAGGCCGAAATGCGTGAGTACGAAGAGCTTGATAAGCTGGCCGACAGGGGTAATGCTCGAAAATTCTACGAAAAGATGCGGCGGCTTACAGAAGGTTTCAAGACCGGAGCATACTCTTGTAGAACCCGCAAAGGTGATCTAGTTACCGATGCCCAGAGCATACTTAAATTATGGAGGGAACACTTCTCCAGCCTGCTGAATGGCAGTGAACGCACAACACCAGGAGAAAGCGAACCCGATACCCCAATCGATGACGATGGAGAAGACGTTCCATTGCCCGACCATGAAGAAGTTCGAATAGCAATTGCCCGCCTGAAAACCAACAAAGCGGCAGGGGCCGATGGATTGCCGGCCGAGCTATTCAAACACGGCGGCGAAGAGCTGATAAGGTGCATGCATCAGCTTCTTTGCAAAATATGGTCGGACGAAAGTATGCCCAACGATTGGAATTTAAGTGTGCTATGCCCAATCCACAAAAAAGGAGACCCCACAATCTGCGCCAACTACCGTGGGATTAGCCTCCTCAATATCGCATATAAGGTTCTGTCGAGCGTATTGTGTGAAAGATTAAAGCCCACCGTCAACAAACTGATTGGACCTTATCAGTGGGGCTTTAGACCTGGTAAATCAACAACCGACCAGATATTCACGATGCGCCAAATCTTGGAAAAGACCCGTGAAAGGAGAATCGACACACACCACCTCTTCGTCGATTTCAAAGCTGCTTTCGACAGCACGAAAAGGAGCTGCCTTTATGCCGCGATGTCTGAATTTGGTATCCCCGCAAAACTAATACGGCTGTGTAAACTGACGTTGAGCAACTCAAAAAGCTCCGTCAGAATCGGGAAGGACCTCTCCGAGCCGTTCGATACCAAACGAGGTTTCAGACAAGGCGATTCCCTATCGTGCGACTTTTTCAACCTGCTTCTGGAGAAAATAGTTCGAGCTGCAGAACTTAACAGAGAGGGTACTATCTTTTATAAGAGTGTACAACTGCTGGCGTATGCCGATGATATTGATATCATCGGCCTCAACACCCGCGCCGTTAGTTCTGCTTTCTCCAGACTGGACAAGGAAGCAAAAGAAATGGGTCTGGCAGTGAACGAGGGCAAGACGAAATATCTCCTGTCATCAAACAAACAGTCGTCGCACTCGCGACTTGGCACTCACGTCACTGTTGACAGTCATAACTTTGAAGTTGTAGATAATTTCGTCTATCTTGGAACCAGCGTAAACACCACCAACAATGTCAGCCTAGAAATCCAACGCAGGATAACTCTTGCCAACAGGTGCTACTTCGGACTAAGTAGGCAATTGAGAAGCAAAGTCCTCTCTCGACAAACAAAAACCAAACTCTATAAGTCTCTCATAATTCCCGTCCTCCTATATGGTGCAGAGGCTTGGACGATGACAACAACCGATGAGTTGACGTTGCGAGTTTTCGAGAGAAAGGTTCTGCGAAAGATTTATGGTCCTTTGCGCGTTGGCCACGGCGAATATCGCATTCGATGGAACGATGAGCTGTACGAGATATACGACGACATTGACATAGTTCAGCGAATTAAAAGACAGCGGCTACGCTGGCTAGGTCATGTTGTCCGGATGGATGAAAACACTCCAGCTCTGAAAGTATTCGACGCAGTACCCGCCGCGGGAAGCAGAGGAAGAGGAAGACCTCCACTCCGTTGGAAGGACCAAGTAGAGAAGGATCTGGCCTCGCTTGGAATATCCAATTGGCGCCACGTAGCGAAGAGAAGAAACGACTGGCGCGCTGTTGTTGACTCGGCTATAATCGCGTAAGCGGTGTCTACGCCAGTAAAGAAGAAGAAGTTATTTGAAGCATTTCGAAATCGATTGCTTAATGCATGTATACAAGAAAATCGACTTTATACCTAAATATAAGATTACGGAATTCTTCCAAATATACTGTCTTTATGATGCCATGGCTTTATATCAACTTCAATACGTTTAAGAAGGTTAATTAACTTAAACATGTTAAACAAATGATTTGAACCATTTCGATATCGATTGATAAATGTGTATATACAAGAAAATCGATTTTATACCTAAATATAAGATTACGGAATTCTTCTAAATGCACTGCCGTTATGCCGTTATGGATTTAGGTTAACTTCGGTTCGTTAAAGAAGGTTTATTAACTTAAATATGTTAAACCAGTTATTTGAAGCATTTCGAAATCGATTGCTTAATGCATGTATACAAGAAAATCGACTTTATACCTAAATATAAGATTACGGAATTCTTCCAAATATACTGTCTTTATGATGCCATGGCTTTATATCAACTTCAATACGTTTAAGAAGGTTAATTAACTTAAACATGTTAAACAAATGATTTGAACCATTTCGATATCGATTGCTAAATGTGTATATACAAGACAATCGAATTTATACCTAAATATAAGATTACGGAATTCTTCTAAATGCACTGCCGTTATGCCGTTATGGCTTTAGGTTAACTTCGGTTCGTTAAAGAAGGTTTATTAACTTAAATATGTTAAACCAGTTATTTGAAGCATTTCGAAATCGATTGCTTAATGCATGTATACAAGAAAATCGACTTTATACCTAAATATAAGATTACGGAATTCTTCCAAATATACTGTCTTTATGATGCCATGGCTTTATATCAACTTCAATACGTTTAAGAAGGTTAATTAACTTAAACATGTTAAACAAATGATTTGAACCATTTCGATATCGATTGCTAAATATGTATATACAAGAAAATCGACTTTATACTTAATATAAGATTACGGAATTCTTCTAAATGCACTGCCGTTATGCCGCCATGACTTTATGCCAACCTCAGTT
Organism: Bactrocera correcta; assembly: GCA_027475135.1. Taxonomy (NCBI): domain Eukaryota; kingdom Metazoa; phylum Arthropoda; class Insecta; order Diptera; family Tephritidae; genus Bactrocera; species Bactrocera correcta. The sequence continues at coordinate 25,110,780 of CM050327.1, forward strand.
CGTTAAAGAAGATTTATTAACTTAAATATGTTAAACTAATGATTTGAAGCATTTCGATATCGATTAATAAATATGTATATACAACAAAATCGACTTTATACCTAACTATAAGATTACTAACTGCTCTGCCGTTATACCGTTATGGCTTTATGTAAACTTCAGTAAGATAAAGAAGCTTTATTAATTTAAATATGTTAAACTAATGATTTGAAGCATTTCGATATCGATTTCTTAATGCATATATACAAGAAAATCGACTTTATACCTAAATATAAGATTACGGAATTCTTCCAACTGTACTCGTTATGCCGCCATGGCTTTATATCAACTTCAAAACGTTAAAGAAGGTTAATTAACTTGAATATGTTAAACTTATGATTTGAGACATTTCGATATCGATTGCTAAATATGTATATACAAGAAAATCGACTTTATACCTAAATATGAGATAACGGCGTTCTTCTAAATGCACTGCCGTTATGCCGTTATGGCTTTATGTTAACTGCAGTTCATTAAAGAAGGTTTATTAACTTAAATATGTTAAACCAGTTATTTGAAGCATTTCGAAATCGATTGCTTAATGCATATATACTAGAAAATCGAATTTATACCTATATATAAGATTACGGAATTCGCCCAAATGTACTGTTGTTATGCCGCCATGACTTTATACGTTAAAGAAGGTTTAAAGAGGTTTATTAACTTAAATATGTTAAACTAATGATTTGAAGCATTTCGATATCGATTGCTAAATGTGTTTATACAAGAAAATCGACTTTATACTTAATATAAGGTTACGGAATTCTTATAAATGCACTGCCGTTATGCCGCCATGACTTTATGCCAACTTCAGTTCGGTAAAGTAGGTTTATTAACTTAAGTATGTTAAACTAATGATTTGACGCATTTCGATATCGATTGCCAAAGGTGTATATACAACAAAATCGATTTTTTACCTAAATATAAGATTACGGAATTCTTCTAAATGCACTCTTGTTATGCCGCCATGGCGTTATATCACTTTAAATACGTTCAAGAAAGTTACTTAACTTAAATATGTTAAACTAATGATTTGAAGCATTTCGATATCGATTACTAAATGTGTACGTACAACAAAATCGACTTTATACATTAATATAAGATTACGGAATTCTTCTACATGCACTGCCGATATGCCGCCATGGCTTTATGCCAACTTCAGTTCGTTAAAGAGTGTTAATTAACTTAAATTTGTTGAACTAATGATTTGAACCATTTCGATATCGATTGCTAAATGTGTATATACAAGAAAATCGATTTTATACCTAAAAATAAGATTACGGGATTCTTCTAATTGCACTGCGGTTGTGCCGTTATGACTTTATGTTAACTTCAGTTCGTTAAAGAAGGCTTATTAACTTCAACATGTTAAACCAGTTATTTAAAGCATTTCGATATCGTTTGTTTAATGCATATATACAAGAAAATCGACCTTATACCTAAACATAAGATTACGGGATTCTTCCAAATATACTGTCGTTATGCCGCCATGGCTTTATATAAACTTCAATACGTTAAAGAAGGTTAATTAACTTGAATATGTTAAACTAATAATTTGAAGCATTTCGATATCGATTGCTAAATGTGTAAATACAAGAAGATCGCTTTTTTACCTAAATATTAGATTGCGGAATTCTTCTACATGCACACCCGTTATGCCGCCATGGCTTTATGTTGATTTCAGTGCGTTAAAGAAGCTTTATTAACATAAATATATTAAACCAGCTATCTGAAGCATTTCGATAGCGATTGCGAAATGTGTATATTCAAGAAAATCGACTATATACCTAAATATAAGATTACGTAGTTCTTCTAAATGCACTGCCGTTATGCCGTTAAGGCTTTTTTAGACTTCAGTAAGATAAAGAGGGTTACTTAACTTAAATATGTTAAACTAATGATTTCAAGAATTTCGATATCGATTGCTAAATGTGTACTTACAACAAAATCGAATTTATACATTAATATAAGATTACGGAATTCTTCTACATGCACTGCCGTTATGCCGCCATGGCTTTATGTTAACTTCAGTTAGTTAAAGAAGCTTTATTAACTCAAATATGTTAAACTAATGATTTGAAGCATTTCGATATCGATTGCTAAATGAGTATATACAAGAAAATCGACTTTATACCTAAATATAAGATTACGTAGTTCTTCTAAATGCACTGCCGTTATGCCGTTAAGGCTTTTTTAGACTTCAGTAAGATAAAGAGGGTTGCTTAACTTAAATATGTTAAACTAATGATTTCAAGAATTTCGATATCGATTGCTAAATGTGTATTACAACAAAATCGACTTTATACCTTAATATAAGATTACGGAATTCTTCCCAAAGCACTGCCGTTATACCGCCATGGCTTTATGTTAACTTCAGTGCGTTAAAGAAGCTTTATTAACTCAAATATGTTAAACTAATGACTTGAAGCATTTCGATATCGATTGCTAAATGAGTATATACAAGAAAATCGACTTTATACCTAAATATAAGATAACGTAATTCTTCTAAATGCACTGCCGTTATGCCGCCAAGGCTTTTTTAACTTCAGTAAGATAAAGAGGTTATTAACTTAAATATGCTTTAAAATAATGATTTGAAGCATTTCGATATCGATTGCTAAATGTGTATATACAAGAAAATCGACTTTATACCCAAATATAAGATTACGGAATTCTTCTAAATGCACTGCCGTTAGACGCTTTTTAGAAATTCAGTAAGATTTAAAAAAGGTTAATTAACTTAAATATGTTAAACTAATGACTTGAAGCATTTCGATATCGATTGCTAAATGAGTATATACAAGAAAATCGACTTTATACCTAAATATAAGATTAACGGAATTCTTCTACATGCACTGCCGTTATGCCGCCATAGGGTTTATGCCAACGTTTAGTTCGTTAAAGGAGCCTTATTAACTTAAATATGTTAAACTAATGATTTGAAGGGATTTCGATATCGATTGCTAAATGTGTATATACAAGAAAATCGATTTTATACCTAAATATAAGATTACGGAATTCTTCTAAATGCATTGCCGTTATGCCGTTATGGCTTTATGCTAACTTCAGTTCGTTAAAGAAGGTTTATTAACTCAGATATGTTACACTAGTTACTTGAAGCATTTCGAAATCTATTGCTTAATGCATATATGCAAGAAAATCGACTTTACACCTAAATATAAAATTACGAAATTCTTCCAAATGTACTGCCGTTATGCCGCCATGGCTTTATTTAAACTTTAGTAAGATAAAGAAGGTTAATTAACTTAAATATGTTAAACTAATGATTTGAAGCATTTCAATGTCAATTGCTAAATGTGTATATACAAGAAAATCGACTTTGTACCTAAATATGAGTCTACGAAATTCTTCTTAATGCACTGTCGTTATGCTGCCATGGATTTATGCCAACTTCAGTTCGTTAAAGAAGGTTAATTAACTTAAATATGTTAAACTAATGGGTTGAAGCATCTCCACATCGATTGCTAAATGTGTGTATACAGCAAAATCGAGTTTATACCTAAATATAAGATTACGGAATTCTTCCAAATGCACTGTCGTTATGCTGCCATGGATTTATGCCAACTTCAACACGTTAAAGAAGCTTTATTAACTTAAATATGTTTAACAAATGATTTGAAGCATTTCGATATCGATTGCTAAATGAGTATATACAAGAAAATCGACTTTATACCTAAATATAATATTAATTAATTTTTCTAAATGCACTGCCGTTATACCGTTATGGCTTTATGTAAACTTCAGTAAGATAAAGAAGGTTAATTAACTTAAATATGTTAAACTAATGATTTGAAGCATTTCGATATCGATTGCTAAATGCATATATACAAGAAAATTGACTTTATACCTAAATATAAGTCTACGGAATTCCTCCAAATGTACTGTCGTTATGCCGCCATGGCTTTATATCAACTTCAATACGTTAAAGAAAGTTAATTAACTTAAATATGTTAAACTGATGATTTGAAGCATTTCGATATCGATTGCTAAGTGTTTATATACAAGAAAATCGGCTTTATACATAAATATAAGATTACGGAATTCTTTTAAATGCACTGC
>CM050327.1:25115398-25134398 GCA_027475135.1 Bactrocera correcta
CATAGCTTTATGCCAACTTCAGTTCGTTAAAGAATGTTTATTAACTTAAATTTGTTGAACTAATGATTTGAAGCATTTCGATATCGATTGCTAAATGTGTATATGCAAGAAAATCGACTCTATACCTAAATATAAGATAACGGAATTCTTCTAAATGCACTGGCGTTATGCCGTTATGGCTTTATGTTAACTTCAGTTCGTTAAAGAAGGTTTATTAACTTAAATATGTTAAACCAGTTATTTGAAGCATTTCGATATCGATTGCTAAATGAGTATATACAAGAAAATCGACTTTATACCTAAATATAAGATTACGGAATTCTTCCAAATGTACTGTCGTCATGCCGCCATGGCTTTATATCAACTTCAATACGTTCAAGAAAGTTAATTAACTTAAACATGTTAAACTAATGATTTGAAGCATTTCGATATCGAATGCTTAATGTGTATATGCAAGAAAATCGACTTTATACCTAAATATAAGATTACGGAATTCTTCCAAATGTACTGTCGTCATGCCGCCATGGCTTTGTGCCATCTTCAGTTCGTTAAAAAAGGTTTATTAACTTAAATATGTTAAGCTAATGATTTGAAGCATTTTGATATCGATTGCTAAATGTGTATATGCAAGAAAATCGACTCTATACCTAAATATAAGATAACGGAATTCTTCTAAATGCACTGGCGTTATGCCGTTATGGCTTTATGTTAACTTCAGTTCGTTAAAGAAGGTTTATTAACTTAAATATGTTAAACCAGTTATTTGAAGCATTTCGATATCGATTGCTAAATGTGTATATGCAAGAAAATCGACTCTATACCTAAATATAAGATTACGGAATTCTTCTAAATGCACTCTTGTTATGCCGCCATGGCGTTATATCACCTTAAATACGTTAAAGAAGGTTACTTATCTTAAATATGTTAAACTAATGATTTGAAGCATTTCGATATCGATTGCTAAAAGTGTGCGTACAACAAAATCGACTTTATACATTAATATAAGATTACGGAATTCTTCTACATGCACTGCCGTTATGCCGCCATGGCTTTATGTTAACTTCAGTGCGTTAAAGAAGCTTTATTAACTCAAATATGTTAAAATAATGATTTGAAGCATTTCGATATCGATTGCTAAATGAGTATATACAAAAAAATCGACTTTATACCTAAATACATGATTACGTAGTTCTTCGAAATGCACTGCCGTTATGCCGTTAAGGCTTTTTTAGACTTCAGTAAGATAAAGAGGGTTAATTAACTTAAATATTTTAAACTAATGACTTGAAGCATTTCGATATCGATTGTTAAATGTGTGTATACAACAAAATCGACTTTATACCTAAATATAAGATTACGGAATTCCTCTACATGCACTGCCGTTATGCCGTCATAGCTTTATGCCAACTTCAGTTCGTTAAAGAATGTTTATTAACTTAAATTTGTTGAACTAATAATTTGAAGCATTTCGATATCGATTGCTAAATGTGTATATACAAGAAAATCGACTTTATACCTAAAAATAAGATTACGGGATTCTTCCAAATGCACTGCCGTTATACCGTTAAGGCTTTGCGTAAACCTAATTAAGCTAAAAATAGTTTATTAACATAAAAATTAAAGTTTAAATAAACTAAATGAGTATATACAAGAAAATCGACTTTATACCTAAATATAAGATTACGGAATTTTTCTACATGCACTGGCGTTATGCCGCCATGGCTTTATGTAAACTTCAGTTGGTTAAAAAGCTTTATTAACTAAAATATGTTAAACTAAATATTTGAAGCATTTCGATATCGATAGCTAAATGTGTATATACAAGAAAATTGAATTTATGCTTAAGTATAAGATTACGGAATTCTTCTAAATGCACTGCCGTTATGCCGCCATGGATTTTATAGACTTCAGTAAGATAAAGAGGGTTAATTAACTTAAATATGTTAAACTAATGATTTGAAGCATTTCGATATCGATTGCTAAATGTTTGTATACAACAAAATCGACTTTATGCCTAAATATAAGATTACGGAATTCTTCCAAATGCACTGCCGTTATACCTTTAAGGCTTTGCGTAAACCTCATTAAGCTAAAAAAAGTTTATTAACATAAATATGTTATACTAATGATTTGAAGCATTTCGATATCGATGGCTAAATGAGTATATACAAGAAAATCGACTTTATACCTAAATATAAGATTACGGAATTTTTCTACATGCGCTGGCGTTATGCCGCCATGGCTTTATGTAAACTTCAGTTGGTTAAAGAAGCTTTATTAACTTAAATATTTTAAACTAAATATTTGAAGCATTTCGATATCGATAGCTAAATGTGTATATACAAGAAAATCGAATTTATGCTTAAGTATAAGATTACGAAATTCTTCTAAATGCACTGCCGTTATGCCGTTATGGCTTTATGTTAACTTCAGTTCGTTAAAAAAGGTTTATTAATTTAAATATGCATTGCCGTTATGCCGTTATGGCTTTATATCAACTTCAATAAGTTAAAGAAGGTTAATTAACTTGAATATGTTAAACTAATGATTAGAAGCATTTCGATATCGATTGCTATATGCACATATACAAGAAAATCGACGTTATACCCAAATATAAGATTACGGAATTCTTCCAAATGCACAGCCGTTATTATGCCACGGCTTTATGTTAACTTCAGTTCCCTAAAGAAGGTTTATTAACTTAAATATGTTTGACCAGTTATCTGAAGCATTTCGATAGCGATTGCGAAATGTGTATATACAAGAAAATCGACTTTATACCTAAATACAGGGTAGGCCATTTAAAGTTGACCCATCTGGCAACGCTGTAACTTTTAACAGCGCTGACAAATCGGCTAATGTCATACCGCGTTAGAAGTGTCATTCGAAGACAATTTATACCATGGAACAGTACACTCCAAAAGAACGCGCTGAAATTGTTCAGCTTTATATTCAAAATAACTTTTCAATTGTGTTAACTCAACGTGCGTTTCGCAAAAAAAATGAAGTGAAAAGTGCTCCAGTTAAGAACACAATTAAGTCTTTATACGCAAAATTTGTGAACACCGGTAATCTCAGTAATGCCAGTCATGCATCCAGACAACGCACAAGACGTTCTGATGAAAATATCGAAGCTGTACGAGCCAGTATTGAGGAGACTCCATCGACATCGAGTTATCGCCGCTCTCAGGAATTAGACATCTCTCGCACCACTCTCCGACGCATAATTCATAAAGATTTGAAGATGTTTCCATAAAAAATTCAAATGGCACAAAAACTAAACCCAGCTGATTATCCGCAACGCCTTAATTTTGGCAAACAAACAAATGGGTCAACTTTAAATGGCCTACCCTGTATAAAATTACGGAATTCTTCCAAATGCACTGCCGTTACACCGTTAAGGCTTTGAGTAAACTTCAATAAGATAAATAAGGTCTATTTACTTAACTATGTTATACTAATGATTTGAAGCATTTCGACATGGATTGCCAAATGTGTATATTCAAGAAAATCGACTTTATACCTAAATAAATAATTACAGAATTCTTCTAAATGCACTGACGTTATGCCGACATGGCTTTATGCAACTTCTGTTCGTTAAAGAAGGTTTATTAACGTAAATTTTTTAAACTAATGATTTGAAGCATTTCGATATTATACCTAAATATAAGATTACGGAATTCTTCCAAATTCACTACCGTTTTATCGTTAAATCTGTATGTAAACTTCAGTAAGCTAAAAAAAAGTTTATTGACTTAAATATGTTAAACTAATGAATTGAAGCGTTTCGAAATCGATTGCCAAATGTGTAAATTCAAGAAAATCGATTTCTTACCTAAATATAAGATTACTGATTTCTTCTAAATGCACTGCCGTTATGGCTTTATGTTAACTTCAGTGCGTTAAAGAAACTTTATTAACTTAAATATGTTAAACTAATGATTTGAAGCATTTCGCTATCGATTGTTAAATGTGTATATACAACAAAATCGACTTTATACCTAAATATAAGATTACGGAATTCTTCCAAATGCACTACTGTTATACCGTTAAATCGTTATGTAAACTTCAGTAAGCTTAAACAAGAAAAAACGTTAACTTCGGTTGCACCGAAGCTAAATACCCTTCACAGGTGCATTTCCCTTAGTAACTATGTGTCCAGTTTGCATAGAAGCTATATGCTATAGTAACCCGTTCTGAACAATTTCTTCGGAGATTACATTGTTACCTTAAAAAATAATCTATACCAAATTTCGTGAATATATCTTGTCAAATGTTAAAGTTGTCCATACAAGAACTTGATTCCGATCGTTCAGTTTGTATGGTAGCTATATGCTATAGTTAACCGATCTGAAAAATTTCTTCGGAGATTACATTGTTGCCTTAGAAAATAATATATACCAAATTTCGTGAATATATCTTGTCAAATGCGAAAGTTTTCCATATGAGAACTTGATTCCGATCGTTCAGTTTATATGGCAGCTATATGCTATAGTGGTCCGATATCGGCCGTTCCGACAAATGAGCAGCTTCTTGAAGAGAAAATGACGTTTGCAAAATTTCAAAAGGATATCTTAAAAACTGAGGGACTAGTTCGTATATATACAGACAGACGGACAGACGGACAGACGGACAGACAGACGGACATGGCTAAATCGACTCAGCTCAACATCCTGATCACTTATATATATATACTTTATAGGGTCTCCGACGCTTCCTTCTGGGTGTTACAAACATCGTGACAAAGTTAATATACCCTGTTCAGGGTATAAAAAGTTTATTAACTTAAATATGTTTAACTAATGAATTGAAGCATTTCGATATCGATTGCCAAATGTGTAAATTCAAGAAAATCGATTTTATACCTAAATATAAGATTACGGAATTCATCTAAATGCACTGCCGTTTTGCTTTATGTTAACGTCAGTGCTTTAAAGAAACTTTATTAACTTAAATATGTTAAACTAATGATTTGAAGCATTTCGATATCGATTGCTAAATGAGTATATGCAAAAAAATCGACTTTATACCTAAATATAAGATTACAGAATTCTTTTAAATGCACTGCCGTTATGCCGTTAAGGCTCTTGTAGACTTCGGTAAGATAAAGAGGGTTAATTAACTTAAATATGTTAAACTAATGATTTGAAGCATTTCGATATCGATTGCTTAATACGTATATACAACCAATTCGACTTTATATCCAAATATAAGATTACGGAATTCATCGAAATACACTGCCGTTATCCCGTTATGGCTTTATATAAATTTCAGTACGTTAAAGAAGGTTAGTTTACTGAAATATGATAACTAATGATTTGAAGCATTTCGGTATCGATTGCTAAATGTGCATATACAAGAAAATCGACTTTATGCCTAAATATAAGATTACGGAATTCTTCCAAATGCACTGCAGTTATACCGTTAAGGCTTTATGTAAACTTCAGCAAGATAAAGTAGGCTCATTAACTTAAATATGTTAAAGCAGTTGTTTGAAGCATTTCGATATCGATTGCTAAATGTGTAAATACAAGAAAATCGATTTTATACCTAAATATAAGATTACGGAATTCTTCTAAATGCACTGCCGTTATACCGTTAAGGCTTTATGTAGACTTCAGTGCGTTAAAGAAGGTTTATTATAAATAACTTACAAATGTAAAACTAATAATTTAAAGCATTTTGAAATTGATTGCTAAATGTGTATAAACAGAAAATTGACTTTATACCTAAATGTAAGATTACGGAATTCATCGAAATACACTGCCGTTATGGCTTTGTATAAATTTCAGTACGTTAAAAAGGTTAATTTACCTAATATGCTACAATAATGATTTGAAGCACTTCGATATCGATTGCTAAATATCTATTGTTTAAACCCCTCTATGTTAGGGGACTCAAAATTCACTAACACTCGCGATCAATATTGCAAATGAAAATGCGCGGGATATTTGGTGTACAATTTCTTTAATGTTTTGTATATTTAAAATACAATTAAGTTGTATATATTTGTTTCTGGCGCGTAGAAACTTGTGGCGAATATCCAATCGAATGAAGTTCACGCGGCGTAGCGCAGCACGGAAAGCATCCAAAACGAATGTAAGTATAGCGACTGTTGGTAGCGATTTTGTATGTGACGAATTGCTGGCACGAATGTTTTGAATCTGCTTAGGAGACCATCCTTTATGCTGAGTGGGTGGATGTACAAGTGTGGTGAGTTGTCTTGTGTGCGAGTGTGGTGTTGTCAAGTATTAGTGTGTGCTAGTTTTTCCGGTTAAAGTGGGGGGATGCTTAACTCATTTAAACATCCTGGGCCCCCTAGGCGAATATTTTTGCCTAGTATTTTGTATAAGGTGATACATGTAATTTGCTTACTGTTGGCGAAGTAGCCGAGGTTGCAGAATATAAGCTATAAGAAGCGATTTTGGTTTTAGTATACATTTGTATTTTATGTAAGTAGTGGTGCTTAAGGTAGTAATTTCCTTTTGCGTGTTTTGACGACTTATTATTATAGAAAAAAAAAATGTTTGCTTTTATTTATTTTACTAGCGGTTATTTAAATTTCTTATTTCATCGGTATGGTATACCGGTTATTTATAATTTGCCTTTTCTATGTTATCGGCTTATAAAGGATAGTAACTCCATGCCTGGCTCAGATGTGGCCAGAATGGGTACTCCTTAGCCCTAGATTTAGGATTATAAAATTAGAGGGATCTTGCGAGTGAGTAGCCGGTAATTGCGAACGGCTTCATTTAGAATTATAATTTTTTTAAGTGGGATGTTCAAGTTGTACAACAGATTCCCATTCAAAAGCTTATGTAGAGCGCTTATGTAGGGACGATAAGAGCGACTTCTGCTTTTTTTCCTATCCCTTTGGAACAATTTTGTTATATATTGTGTTTAAGTGGGTATGCACTAATTTGGTTTCTAGTAGCCACCGCTCAAGGATTCATTCAGGATTGTGTTTTTTCCATTATTGGCGAAAGCCATCCTGCGGGGTCGAAAAGTAACATATATTAGAGTTTTTAATATTGTTAGACCGAAATCTTACTTTGTTTTTTCTACCAATATGTGAGGTATTAGAATATTGTGGCTTTAGTGATAGTCGTACGGCGTACCGGCCATTATTTGATCGAGTATTTGTAGCATTGGAGAAGCCCTTACAACACTGATCGTCTTTAGTTTTGTTTAATATTCGGGGAAGTTTCCCTATCTTTTTAAATTTCCTTAAATGTGAATTAAGGCATTTATTTGATTTTTTCTCATCTTGAGTTGGTGTGTTGGTAACTAGTTCTGTAACTAGTCCACTTTCTATTTCGCTGTGTAGCGTTTGAACTTTTTGAGCCTTTGAGCAACATGGTGTCTCTTGGCTATTTTTAGAATTTTGTTTTTCGGGATTTGCGTTTGCAATTAAACCCGTGGTTCTTGATTTATAAGCGCGGGGTGGGATGTTATATGTGCTGTAATGAAGCATTGAGTGATGTCTTTTGTGACAATATATGCAATTGAATTTGCTTTTGCAATTTTTATATGTGTGCTCATATGATAAGCAATTTGTGCATAATTTTTTTGATCTCACGAAATTGTTTCTTTCATTAATTTTTAGTTTTTTAAACTTCTCGCAGGATATCAGTTTATGCCCTCTTTTGCATAGTTCGCATGACGTTTGTTTTCTTTGTTCTGATATGAACGTTTGCGTTTTGTAAAAGCTTCTGTTTAAATTTTTGTTGTTTCTAGCTTGGGGTCTATTTAAGCTTATATTTTGGTCGTGTTTAATGGTCTTAGTTTTGATTATTTTTTCTTCTAACCTTTCCGCAATTTCATATTGGGTGGTGAGAAAATCTTTCATTTTTTGCCACGTTGGGCACTTTTTTCGTGATGAGAGCGATTGCTCCCATAGAAGTAACGACTTTTCTGGTAATGCGGCGGTGCAAATGTTTACCAGAATTGGGTCCCAGCTGTGTGTGGGAATATTTTGTGTCGACAAAATCGACAAACAAGTAGAAATAGTGGATTGTAGTGTTACAAATTCTTCACTTGTTTCTTTCTTGATTTTAGGCAAGTTTAGTAGTGTCGTTACTTGCTTATCGACCAACATTCTTTCGTTTTCATAACGTGCTTTTAGAGCTTCCCAAGCAAAATTAAAATTTTCGTCATTTAATACGAACTGTTTAACTATTTCGCCTGCTTGACCTTTTGTTTTGTATCGGAGGTGATACAGTTTTTGTGCCTTTGATAGTTGTGGATGGTTGATGTAAACGGCTGTGAACATGTCCCGGAAGGACGGCCATTCTTCATAACCTCCGTAAAACGTTTCTGTATCACATGCAGGCACCTCGAGTTGGATGCCTGAACTTGCCTCTTGATTGTCTATTTGTGGCAGCTCTACTCTACTGTGGGGAGTAGGTGCAATTGCTTTAATGAGCTTTAATTGATCGGAGATCATAGCTTTCGTTTCTTCATATTGGTCCAAGCAGTTTTCGTAAATATCGTAAGCAGATAATTTGAAATTATGTGGCAAGTCTGAATCGTCAGATTCTAGTATGGCGTCATGAGCCGCTTGGAGCCGAGTCCAAAAATTTTTAAGATTTTGACTTTTGATTTCTAGCAGCGATTCCGAGTTTTCGTGAACCGGTGAAGATGCAAATCTTGTGCAGTATCTTAAAAAACTCTCACTTTGTGAAATGAATTTAACAACCTGTGTTGAGCGTGTAGCTCCTGCAGGTGTATTTTCTTTTACTACGTTATTAACCATTTTGGTTTTATTTTAATTTTTTATCTGTAAATAATTAAATTTTTTTCTCTCAGTGTAACTGATTTAAATAAGGCAATAGAGTATTGCTTGAAACCGAATACTCTTTAAGCTAAACAGAGTTTTGACTTTCGATTATCTTGCTAAAATATGTTTTTTTTTTTATTTAATTAATTTATATTTCTTATGTCCTAAAGTTGTGTAATTAGACACACCCTAATACGTGTACTTGTATTTACATGCGTATGTAGGTACTTATGTTTTGTGCGATTGAGAGCTTGTCGAAGAGATCAATATGCTTTGTACATAAGTATGCACGAATTGTTTGTTATGCTTTGTTCGTAAGCAATTGAGAGCTCGTTAGAGAGATCAATTAGCTTTTGTCCGCAATCCTGCTTGTTTTTGTTTGCCAAAGAACAAGAGATATTGCCGGATAATTGCAAATGTGGACTTTGAACTTTTTTGTTTTAATATAAGATGTATGTTTGCATATACGGGGGTACAAGTATATATGTATGTTCGTAGTGGGAGGAGAACGCGAAAGCGAATTATGGTAATGTGCAGGTATGCTCCCGTATGCACTTTGATACTATGTTTGGTATATGTAATTTATCTAAACTCGGTAAATATGCATATATGTATGTATGTCTGCTTTTTGTACGGTTGTGTCCACAAACATATGTATATTTAGTGAAAATGATTTTTTTTTTGTTTTTTATTCGTTCCAACAAACGTAATTTGTGAGTTTTACTTAACCGTTCCGTTTAGTTCTTTACGGAAAGTTACCTTCTTTTTTTGAAAATTAATTAAAATTAATATTAATTAAAATTAATATTTTTAATAATTTGGTACCTAGTGTAGGGTATGTAAAGAAATGCAGATTCTCTGCCGTATGTAAGCATAAGGGACGCTTCTATATTTTGCAATAGAAAGAGTGCACGAAATGGAATTGAAAAAAGTTATTTTCCTTTGTGCTTCTATGTATGTACATATGTATATTCGTACGTAAGTAAATATGCACTGCAGTCCTGCTGATTGCTTTATTAAGCATAAGGGGTACCGCCGGAATTTTTTAACCAGTAAATATTTTAATTTTTCTTAATTTTTGATAATTTTGTGTGTTTCAAGTACGAAAAAATAAGCTTCTATATTTTTATATACATATGTATGTATATTTTGAAATATCTGTATTACTCGAAACGGTATTTCGGCTTTTACCGTGTTTGGTAAAATTATATTATTTTTTAGGCATATGTATATCAAATAAATAAAGGACATAATACGCTCACTGTGTTTTCCAATAAGGATTTTTTGGGATAATGTGGCTGTATATATGCATGTGTATTAGGTAAAATGCCTTTGCTCCTCTCCGAATCGTTTCCAGTTGGTTTGCCTGTTCGCTTTGTTCCAATTCCTGTTCTCTGCCTGGCCACGTCCTTGTGTTGTTGGGTTGTTTGTATATTTGTTTTAATTGTTCGCGCCCGTTTGATCCGTTTTTTGTATGCTTTGTTGTTTTAATGTTTAGACGTTTTTAGATTTCGCGCCCGATTTATGTTTTGGTTTTAAGTTTCGCGCGTTTATTTATTGCTTCTTTGTATGCTTTTATGTTTCGCGCCCGAAACTACTTCTACTGTTTTTTTATATAATTTTTGTTTTGTTGGTTCGAACTTTTAACAAGTGTTAATGTTTTTTTTTGTTTAATTAGGAATTTCGTCCCTATTTCCTGCACTGTTCAATTTGGTTTTGATATTTTGTTTTGTACATTGTTTTTTTTCTTACTTTTTTTCCACTTTAGTGTATACAGATATACATATGTATGTGTTTTGTTTTTTGTTGCGATACTGCACTTTTTTGTCTATTTGTTGTATATGTATGTATATAAATATATGGGTATCTTGTTTTTTTTTTTTTTGTTTAATTTTTGTTCTGGTTGGGTCACTGCCCCTTTTTTTTCACTGCACACTGTTTTGGTTGTTTTTTGTTTGTTTTTGTTCGCCACTGCACTGATTTTGTAGAAGTTTGTATCGTTTTTTTTTTATATTTTAGTTTGTCACCATGATTTTAAAGTATTTTTTGTTTTTATTGGACGGAACCAATAGTGCCATTCGGAATGGCTCGAAGGACCATGTTTAAACCCCTCTATGTTAGGGGACTCAAAATTCACTAACACTCGCGATCAATATTGCAAATGAAAATGCGCGGGATATTTGGTGTACAATTTCTTTAATGTTTTGTATATTTAAAATACAATTAAGTTGTATATATTTGTTTCTGGCGCGTAGAAACTTGTGGCGAATATCCAATCGAATGAAGTTCACGCGGCGTAGCGCAGCACGGAAAGCATCCAAAACGAATGTAAGTATAGCGACTGTTGGTAGCGATTTTGTATGTGACGAATTGCTGGCACGAATGCTTTGAATCTGCTTAGGAGACCATCCTTTATGCTGAGTGGGTGGATGTACAAGTGTGGTGAGTTGTCTTGTGTGCGAGTGTGGTGTTGTCAAGTATTAGTGTGTGCTAGTTTTTCCGGTTAAAGTGGGGGGATGCTTAACTCATTTAAACATCTATATACAAGAAAATCGACTTTATACCTAAATATAAGATTGTGGAATTCTCCTAAATGCATTGCCGTTATACCGGAAAAGCTTTATGAAGACTTCAGTAAGCTAAAAAAATTTATTAACTTACTATGTTAAACTAATGATTTGAAGCATTTTGATATCGATTGCTAAATGCGTATATACAAGAAAATCGACTTTATACCTAAATATAAGGATACGGAATTCTTCTACATGCACTTCCGTTATGCCGCCATGGCTTTTTGCCAATTTCATTTCGTCAAAGAAGGTTTATTAACTTAAATATATTAAACTAATGAGTTGATGCATCTCGATATCCTTTACTTAATGTGTATATACAACAACATCGACTTTATACCTAAATATAAGATTTCTTATAATTCTTTCAAGGGCACTACCGTTACACCGTTAAGGCTTTATGTAGAATTCAGTAAGCTTAAAAAAATTTTATTAACTTACTATGTTAAACTAATGACTTGAAGCATTTCGATTTCGATTGCTAAATGTGTAAAAAACAAGAAAATCGATTTTGTACCAAAATATAAGATTACGAAATTCTTCTAAATGCACTTCCGTTATGCCGCCATGGCTTTATGCCAATTTTAGTTCGTTAAAGAAGGTAAATTAACTTAAATATATTATTCTAATGATTTGAAGCATTTCGATATCGCTTGCTAAATGTGTATATACAATAAAATCAACTATATACCTAAATATAAGATTACGGAATTCACCCAAATATACTGCCGTTATGCCGTTATGGCTTTATGTAAACTTCAGTAAGATAAAGAAGGTTAATTAACCTAAATATGCTTAACCAGTTATTTGAAGCATTTCGATATCGATTGCTAAATGCGTATATACAACAAAGTCGATATTATACCTAAATATAAGATTACGGAATTCTTCTAAATGCAAGATTATTAACTTAAATATGTTAAACAAGTTGTTTGAAGCATTTCGATATCGATTGCTAAATGTGTATATACAAGAAAATCGACTTCATACCTAAATGTAAGATTACGTAATTCTTCTAAATGCACTGCCGTTATGCCGTTAAGGCTTTTGTAGACTTCAGTAAGAAAAAGAGGGTTAATTAACTTAAATATGTTAAACTAATGATTTGAAGCATTTCGATATCGATTGCTAAATGAGTATATACAAGAAAATCGACTTTATACCTAAATATAAGATTACGGAATTCTTCCAAATGCACTGCCGTTATGCCGATAAGGCTTTTGAAAACTTCAGTAAGATAAAGAGGGTTAATTATCTTAAATAGGTTAAACTAATGATTTGAGGCATTTCGGTATCGATTGCTAAATGTGGATATTCAAGAAAATTGATTTTATACCTAAATATAAGATTACGGAATTCTTCCAAATGAACTGTCAGTATGCCGCCATGGCTTTATATCACCTTCAATACGTTAAAGAAGGTTAATTAAATTAAATATGTTAAACTAATGATTTGAAGCATTTCGATATCGATTGCTAAATGTGTATATACAAGAAAATCGACTTTATACTTAATATAATATAACGGAACACAAGTTACCGAACACAACATAACACATTTGGCAATCGATATCGAAATGCTTCAAATCAAAAGTTAAACATATTTAAGTTAATTAACCTTCTTCATCTTACTTAAGTTTACATAAAGCCTCAACGGTATAACGGCAGTGCATTTTGGAGAATTCCGTAATCTTATATTTAGGTATAAAGTCGATTTTCATGTATATACACATTTAGCAATCGATATCGAAATGCTTCAAATCATTAGTTTAACATATTTAAGTTAATAAAGCTTCTTTAACGCACTGAAGTTAACATAAAGCCTTAACGGTATAGCGGCACTTCATTTAGAAGAATTCCGTATTCTTATGTTTAGGTATAAAATCGATTTTCTTGTATTTACACATTTAGCAATCGATATCGAAGTGTTTCAAATCATTAGTTTAGCACATTTAGGTAAATTGACCTTCTTTTACGTATTGAAATTTATATAAAGCCATAACGTCAGTGTATTACGATGAATTCCGTAATCTTCCATTTAGGTATAAAGTCGATTTTCTGTATAAACACATTTAGCAATCGATTTCAAAATGCTTCAAATTATTAGTTTTACATTTTTAAGTTATTTATAATAAACCTTCTTTAACGCACTGAAGTCTACATAAAGCCTTAACGGTATATCGGCAGTGCATTTAGAAGAATTCCGTAATCTTATATTTAGGTATAAGGTCGATTTTCTTGTATATGCACATTTGGCAATCGATAGCGAAATGCTTCAAATCATTAGTTTAAAATATTTAAGTTCATAAACCTCCTGTAACGAACTGAAGTTGGCATAAAGCAATGGCGGCATAACGGCAGTGCATTTAGAAGAATTCCGTTATCTTCTATTTAGGTATAAAGTCGATTTTGTTGTATATACGCATTAAGCAATCGATATCGAAATGCTTCAAACAACTGGTTAAGCATATTAGGTTAATTAACCTTCTTTATCTTACTGAAGTTTACACAAAGCCTTAACGGTATAACTGTAGTGCATGTAGAAGAATTCTGTAATTTTATATTTAAGTATAAATTCGATTTTCTTGTATATACACATTTAGCAATCGATATTGAAATGCTTCAAAACTTTAGTTTAACATATTTAAGTTAATAAACCTTCTTTAACGAACTGAAGTTAACATAAAGCCATAACTTCATAACGGCAGTATATTTGGGTGAATTGGGTAATCATATATTTCGGCATAAAATCGATTTTCTTGTATATACACATTTAGTAATCGATATCGAAGAGATTCAAATCACTAGTTTAGCACATTTAGGTAAATTAACCTTCTTAAACGTACTGAAATTTATATAAAGCCATAAGGGCAGTGTATTTTGATGAATTCCGTAATATTACATTTAGGTATAAAGTCGATTTTCTGTATATACACATTTAGCAATCGATTTCAAAATGCTTCAAATCATTATTTTAACATATTTATTTAAGTTAATAAAGCTTCTTTAACGCACTGAAGTTAACATAAAGCCTTAACCGTATAACGGCACTGCATTTAGAATAATTCCGTAATCTTATATTTAGGTATAAAATCGATTTTCTTGTATATACACATTTAGCAATCGATATCGAAGAGTTTCAAATCACTAGTTTAGCACGTTTAGGTAAATTAACCTTCTTAAACGTACTGAAATTTATATAAAGCCATAACGTCAGTCTATTTCGATGAATTCCGTAATCTTACATTTAGGTATAAAGCCGATTTTCTGTATATACACATTTAGCAATCGATTTCAAAATGCTTCAAATTATTAGTTTTACATTTTTAAGTTATTTATAATAAACCTTCTTTAACGGACTGAAGTCTACATAAAGCCTTAACGGTATAACGGCAATGCATTTAGAAGAGTTCCAATATCTTATATTTAGGTATAAAATCGATCTTCTTGTATTTACACATTTAGCAATCGATATCGAAATGCTTCAAACAACTGGTTTAACATATTTAAGTTAATGAGCCTACTTTATCTTACTGAAGTTTACATAAAGCTTTAACGGTATAACGGCAGTGCATTTAGAAGAATTCCGTAATCTTATATTTAGGTATAAAATCGATTTTCTTGTATTTACACTTTTAGCTATCGATATCGAAATGCTTCAAACCTTTAGTTTAACATATTTATGTTAATAAAGCTTCTTTAACGAACTGAAGTTTACATAAACCATGCGGATAACGGCAGTCATTAGAAAATTCCGTAATCTTATATTTAGGTATAAAGTCGATTTTTTGTATATACACATTTAGCAATCAATCGAAATGCTTCAAATCATTAGTTTAACATATTTAAGTTAATTAACCTTCTTTATCGTACTGAAGTCTACAAAAGCCTTAAGGGCATAACGGCAGTGCATTTAGAAGAATTCCGTAATCTTAAATTTAGTTATAAAGTCGATTTTCTTGTACATACTCATTTAGCATTCGATAACGAAATGCTTTAAATCTTTAGTTTACCATATTTAAGTTAATTAGCATACTTTATCTTGCTGATGTTTACACAAAGCCTTAACGGTATAACTGTAGTGCATGTAGAAGAATTCCGTAATTTTATATTTAAGTATAAATTCGATTTTCTTGTATATACACATTTAGCAATCGATATTGAAATGCTTCAAATCTTTAGTTTAACATATTTAAGTTAATAAACCTTCTTTAACGAACTGAAGTTAACATAAAGCCATAACGGCATAACGGCAGTATATTTGGGTGAATTGGGTAATCTTATATTTCGGCATAAAATCGATTTTCTTGTATATACACATTTAGCAATCGATATCGAAGAGTTTCAAATCACTAGTTTAGCACACTTAGGTAAATTAACCTTCTTAAACGTACTGAAATTTATATAAAGCCATAACGTCAGTCTATTTCGATGAATTCCGTAATCTTACATTTAGGTATAAAGCCGATTTTCTGTATATACACATTTAGCAATCGATTTCAAAATGCTTCAAATCATTAGTTCAACAAATTTAAGTTAATAAACCTTTTTTAACGACCTGAAGTTGGCATAAAGCTATGGCGGCATAACGGCAGTACATTTAGAAGAATTCCGCAATCTTATATTTATATATAAAGTCGAATTTCTTGTATATACACATTTAGAAATCGATATCAAAATACTTTAAATCATTAGTTTAACATATTTAAGTTAATTAACCTTCCTTATCTTACTGAAGTTTACATAAAGCCATGGCGGCATAACTTCAGTGCATTTGGAATAATTCCGTAATCTTATCTTTAAGTTCAAAGTGGATTTTGTGTATTTACACATTTAGCAATAGATATCGAGATGATTCAACTCATTAGTTTAACATATTTAAGTTAATTAACCTTCTTTAACGAAATGAAGTTTACATAAAGCCATGGCGGCATAACTTCAGTGCATTTGGAAGAATTCCGTTATCGTATCTTTAGGTTCAAAGTGGATTTTGTGTATATACACATTTAGCAATCGATATCGAAATGCTTCAAATAATTAGTTTAACATATTTAAGTTAATTAACCCTCTTAATCTTTCTGAAGTCTACAAAAGCCTTAACGGCATAACGACAGTGCATCTTGAAGAATTCCTTAATCTTATAATTAGTTATAAAGTCGATTTTCTTGTACATACTCATTTAGCAATCGATATCGAAACGCTTTAAATCTTTAGTTTAACATATTTAAGTAATTAAACTTCTTTAACGTAATGGAGGTGATATAAAGCCATGGCGGCATAACGACAGTACATTTGTAAGAATTTCGTATTCTTATATTTTGCTGTATATACGCATTTAGCATTCGATATCGAAATGCTTCAAATAACTGGTTTAACATATTTAAGTTAATTAGCCTACTTTATCTTGCTAAAGTTTACATAAAGCCTTAACGGTATAACTGCAGTGCATTTAGAAGAATTCCGTAATTTCATATTTAGGTATAATTTCGATTTTCTTGTGTATACACATTTAGCTTTCGATATCGAAATGCTTCAAATCTTTAGTTGAACATATTTAAGTTAATAAACCTTCTTTAACAAACGGAAGTTGGCATAAAGACATGGCGGCATAACGGCAGTCCATCTAGAAGAATTCCGTAATCTTATATTTTGGTATAAAGCCGATTTTCTTTTATTTACACATTTAGCAATCGATATCGAAATGCTTAAAATCATTAGTTTAACATATTTAAGTTAAAAAGCCTTCTTTAACGAGCTGAAGTTGGCATAAAGACATGGCACCATAACGGCAGTGCATTTAGAAGAATTCCGTAATCTTATATTTTGGTATAAAGCCGATTTTCTTGTATTTACACATTTGGCAAACGATATCAAAATGCTTCAAATCATTAGTTTAACATATTTATTTTAATTAACCTTGTTTGTCTTACTGAAGTTTACATAAAGCCATGGCGGCATCACTTCAGTTCATTTGGAAGAATTCCGTTATCTTATATTTGGGTATAAAGTCGATTTTCTTGTATATACACATTTAGCAATCGATATCGAAATGCTTCAAATAATTAGTTTAACATATTTAAGTTAATTAACCCTCTTAATCTTTCTGAAGTCTACAAAAGCCTTAACGGCATAACGACAGTGCATTTTGAAGAATTCCTTAATCTTATAATTAGTTATAAAGTCGATTTTCTTGTACATACTCATTTAGCAATCGATATCGAAACGCTTTAAATCTTTAGTTTAACATATTTAACTTAATTAACCTTCTTTAACGTAATGGAGGTGATATAAAGCCATGGCGGCATAACGACAGTACATTTGAAAGAATACTGTAGTCTTATATTTAGGTATAAAGTCGATTTTGTTGTATTTACGCATTTAGCAATCGATATCGAAATGCTTCAAATCATTAGTTTAACATATTTAACATAATTAACCCATTTTATCTTATTGAAGTCTACAAAAGCCTTAACGGCATAACGGCAGTGCCTCTGGAAGAATTCCGTAATCTTATATTTAGGTATAAAGTCGATTTTCTTGTATATACACATTTAGCAATCGATATCGAAATGCTTCAAATCATTAGTTTAACATATTTAAGTTAATTTACCCTCTTTATCTTACTGAAGTCTACAAAAGCCTTAACGGCATAACGGCAGCGCATTTGGAAGAATTCTGTAATCTTATATATATGTATAAAGTCGATTTTCTTGTATATACACATTTAGCAAACGATATCAAAATGCTTCAAATCGTTAGTTTAACATATTTATGTTAATTAACCTTTTTAACGAACTAAAGTTAACATAAAGCCATAACGGCATAACCGCAGTGCATATTGAAGAATCCCGTAATCTTATTTTTAGGTAGAAAATCAAGTTTCTTGTATATACACATTTAGCAATCGATATCGAAATGCTTCAAATCATTAGTTCAACATAGTTAAGTTAATTAACCCTCTTTATTATACTGAAGTCTACAAAAGCCTTAACGGCGTAACGGCAGTGCATTTGGAAGAATTCCGTTATCTTATATTTAGGTATTAAGTCGATTTTCTTGCATATACGCATTTAGCAATCGATATCGAAATGCTTCAAATCATTTGTTTAACATATGTAAGTTAATTAACCTTCTTTAACGTATTGAAGTTGATATAAAGCCATGGCGGCACAACGACAGCACATTTGAAAGAACTGTGTAATCTTATATTTAGGTATAAAGTCGATTTTCTTGTACATACGCATTTAGCAATCGATTTTGAAATGCTTCAAATCATTAGTTTAACATATTTAAGTTAATTAACCCTCTTTATCTTACTGAAGTCTACAAAAGCCTTAACGGCATAACGGCAGTGCATTTGGAAGAATTCCGTTATCTTATATTTAGGTATAAAGTCAATTTTCTTGTATTAACAAATTTAGCAATCGATACGAAATGCTTTAAATCATTAGTTTAACATATCTAAGTTAATTAACCTTCTTGAAGTTGATATAAAGCCATGGCGGCATAACGACAGTACATTTGGAAGAATTCCGTATCCTTATGTTTAGGTATAAAGTCGATTTTGTTGTATATACGCATTTAGCAATCGATATCGAAATGCTTCAAGTCAATAGTTTAACATATTTAAGTTAATTAACCTTCTGTATCTT
>CM050327.1:25134898-25148898 GCA_027475135.1 Bactrocera correcta
TGTATATAAGCATTTAGCACTCGATATCGAAATGCATCAAATCATTAGTTTAACATATTTAAGTTAATTAACCCTCTTTATCTTACTGAAGTCTACAAAAGCCTTAACGGCATAACGGCAGTGCATTTAGAAGAATTCCGTAATCTTATATTAAGTATAGAATCGATTTTCTTGTATATACACATTTAGCAATCGATATCGAAATGCTTCAAATCATTAGTTTAACAAATTTAAGTTAATTTCTTCTTAAACGTACTGAAGTGTATATAAAGCCATGGCGGCATAACGACAGTACATTTGGAAGAATTCCGTAACCTTATATTACGTATAAAGTCGATTTTCTTGTATATTTGCATTAAGCAATCGATTTCGAAATGCTTCAAATCATTAGTTCAACAAATTTAAGTTAATTTCTTCTTAAACGTATTGAAGTTGATATAAAGCCATGGCGGCATAACAACAGTACATTTGGAAGAATTCCGTAATCTTATATTTAGGTATTAAGTCGATTTTCTTGTATATAAGCATTTAGCAATCGATATTGAAATGCTTCAAATCATTAGTTTAACATATTTAAGTTAATTAACCCTCTTTATCTTACTGAAGTCTACAAAAGCCTTAACGGCATAACGGCAGTGCATTTAGAAGAATTCCGTAATCTTATATTAAGTATAGAATCGATTTTCTTGTATATACACATTTAGCAATCGATATCGAAATGCTTCAAATCAATTGTTCAACAAATTTAAGTTAATTTCTTCTTAAACGTATTGAAGTTGATATAAAGCCATGGCGACATAACGACAGTACATTTGGAAGAATTCCGTAATATTATATTTTGGTATAAAGTCGATTTTCTTGTATATATGCATTAACCAATCGATATCGAAATGCTTCAAATACCTTGTTGAACATATTTAAGTTAATAAACCTTCTTTAACGAACGGAAGTTGGCATAAAGCCATGGCGGCATAATGGCAGTGCATTTAGAAGAATTCCGTAATCTTATATTTAGATATAAAGTCGCTTTTCTTGTATATACACATTTAGCAATCGATATCGAAATGCTTCAAATCATTAGTTTAACATATTTAAGTTAATTAACCCTCTTTATCTTACTGAAGTCTACAAAAGCCTTAACGGCATAACGGCAGTGCATTTAGATGAATTACGTAATCTTATATTTAGGTATAAAGTCGATTTTCTTGTATATACACATTTAGAAATCGACATCGAAATGCTTCAAATCATTAGTTTAGCATATTTAAGTTAATAAACCTTCTTTAACGAACTGAAGTTTACATAAAGCCATGGCGGCATAACTTCAGTGCATTTGGAAGAATTCCTTAACCTTATCTTTAGGTGCAAAGTGGATTTTGTGTATATACACATTTAGCAATCGATATTGAAGTGCTTCAAATCATTAGTTTAGCATATTTAGGTAAATTAACTTTCTTTAACGTACTGAAGTTTATATAAAGGCATAACGGCAGTGTTTTTCGGTGAATTCCGTAATCTTACATCTAGGTATAAAGTCGATTCTCTGTATATACACATTTAGCAATCGATTTTAAAATGCTTCAAATTATTAGTTTTACATTTTTAGGTTATTTGTAATAAACTATCTTTAACGCTCTGAAGTCTACATAAAGCCTTAACGGTATAACGGCACTGCATTTAGAAGAAGTCCGTAATATTATATTTAGGTATAAAATCGATTTTCTTGTATTTACACATTTAGCAATCGATATCGAAATGCTTCAAACAACTGGTTTAACATATTTTAGTTAATTAGCCTACTTTATCTTGCTGAAGTTAACATAAATCATTAGTTTAACATATTTAAGTTAATTAACCTTCTTTATCTTACTGAAGTCTACAAAAGCCTTAACGGCATAACGGCAGTTCATTTATAAGATATCCGTAATCTTATTTTTAGGTATATAGTCGATTTTGCTGTATTTACACATTTAGCAATCGATATCGAAATGCCTCAAATAATTAGTTTACCATATTTAAGTTAATTAACCCTCTTAATCTTTCTGAAGTGTACAAAAGCCTTAACGGCATAACGACAGTGCATTTTGAAGAATTCCTTAACCTTATAATTAGTTATAAAGTCGAGATTCTTGTACATACTCATTTAGCAATCGATATCGAAACGCTTTAAATCTTTAGTTTAACATATTTAAGTTAATTAACCTTCTTCAACGTAATGGAGGTGATATAAAGCCATGGCGGCATAACGACAGTACATTTGTAAGAATTTCGTATTCTTATAATTTGTTGTATATACACATTTAGCAACCGATATCGAAATGCTTCAAACAACTGGTTTTACATGTTTAAGTTAATTAGCCTCCTTTATCTTGCTGAAGTTTTCATAAAGCCTTAACGGTATAACTGCAGTTTTTTTAGAAGAATTCCGTAATCTTATACTTAAGCATAAAATCGATTTTCTTGTATATACACATTTAGCTATCGATATCGAAATGCTTCAAATCTTTAGTTTAACACATTTAAGTTAATAAAGCTTCTTTAACGAACTGAAGTTTACATAAAGCCATGGCGGCATAACGCCAGTGCATGTGGAAGAATTTCGTAATCTTATATTTAGGTATAAAGTCGATTTTCTTGAATATACAGATTTGGCATTCGAAATGCTTCAAATCATTAGTTTAACATATTTAAGTTAATAAACTTTTTTTAGCTTAACGGTTTAACGGCAGTGCATTTGGAAGAATTCCGTATTCTAATATTGAGGTATAAAGTCGATTTTGTTGTATATACACATTTAGCAATCGATATCGAAATGCTTCAAGTCATTAGTTTAACATATTTAAGTTAATTAACCCACTTTATCTTACTGAAGTCTACAAAAGCGTTAGCCGCAGTGCATTTAGAAGAATTCCGTGATCTTATATTTAGGTATAAAGTCGATTTTCTTGTATATACTCATTTAGCAATCGATATCGAAATGCTTCAAATCATAAGTTTAACATAAAGCTCCTTTAACGCAATGAAATTAACATAAAGCCATGGCGGCATAACGGCAGTGTATGTAGAAGAATTCCGTAATCTTATATTTAGGTATAAATCCGATTTTCTTGTATATACACATTTAGCAATCGATATCGAAATGCTTAAAGTCATTAGTTTAACATATTTAAGTTAATTAACCCTCTCTCTCTTACTGAAGTTTACAAAAGACTTAACGGCATAACGGCAGTGTATTTAGAAGAATTACGTAGTATTATATTTAGGCATAAAGTCAATTTTCGTGTATATACGCATTTAGCAATCGATATCGAAATGCTTCAAATAATAAGTTTAACATATTTAAGTTAATAAAGCTTCTTTAACGCACTGAAGTTAACATAAAGCCATGGCAGAATAACGGCAGTGCATGTAGAAGAATTCCGTAACCTTATATTTAGGTATAAAGTCGATTTTGTTGTATATACGCATTTAGCAATCGATATCGAAATGCTTCAAATCATTAGTTAAACATATTTAAGTTAATTAACCTTCTTTAACGTATTGAAGGT
Organism: Bactrocera correcta; assembly: GCA_027475135.1. NCBI lineage: Eukaryota > Metazoa > Arthropoda > Insecta > Diptera > Tephritidae > Bactrocera > Bactrocera correcta. Next base: position 25,138,447 of record CM050327.1, read on the forward strand.
GATATTTTGCTACGGCGGCATAACGACAGTACATTTGAAAGAATTCGAGTAATCTTATATTTAGGTATGAAGTCGATTTTCTTGTATATATGCATTAAGAAATCGATATCGAAATGCTTCAAATAACTGGTTTAACATATTTAAGTTAATAAACCTTCTTTAACGAACTAAAGTTAACATAAAGCCATAACGCCATAACGGCAGTGCAGTCAGAAGAATTCCGTTATCATATATTTAGGTATAAAGTCGATTTTGTTGTATATACGCATTTAGCAATCGATATCGGAATGCTTAAAATCATTAGTTTAACATATTTAAGTTAATAAACTTTTTTTAGCTTAATGAGGTTTACATAAAGCCTTAACGGTATAACGGCAGTGCATTTAGAAGAATCCCGTAATCTTAACTTTATGTATAAAATCGGTTTTCTTGTATATACACATTTAGCAATCGATATCGAAATGCTTCAAGTCATTAGTTTAACATATTTTAGTTAATTAATCCTCTTTATCTTACTGAAGTCTACAAAAGCGTTAGCGGCAGTGCATTTAGAAGAGTTCCGTAATCTTATATTTAGATATAAAGTCGATTTTGTTGTATATACTCATTTAGCAATCGATATCGAAGTGCTTCAAATCATTAGCTTAATATATTTAAGTTAATTAACCTTCTTTAACGTACTGAAGGTGATATTATGCTATGGCGGCATAACGGCAGTGCATTTAGAAGAATTACGTAATCTTATATTTAGGTATAAAGTCGATTTTGTGGTATATACGCGTTTAGCAATCGCTATCGAAATGCTTCAAATCATTAGTTTAACATATTTAAGTTAATAAAGCTTCTTTAACGTACTGAAGGTGATATTATGCTATGGCGGCATAACGGCAGTGCATTTAGAAGAATTACGTAATCTTATATTTAGGTATAAAGTCGATTTTGTTGTATATACGCATTTAGTAATCGATATCGAAATGCTTCAAATCATTAGTTTAACATATTTAAGTTAATAAAGCTTCTTTAACGTATTGAAGGTGATATTATGCTATGGCGGCATAACGGCAGTGCATTTAGAAGAATTACGTAATGTTATAATTAGGTATAAAGTCGATTTTGTTGTATATACGCATTTAGCAATCGATATCGAAATGCTTCAAATAATTAGTTTAACATATTTAAGTTAATAAAGCTTCTTAAACGCACTGAATTTAACATAAAGCCATGGCGGCATAATGGCAGTGCATGTAGAAGAATTCCGTAATCTTATATTTAGGTATAAAGTCGATTTTGTTGTATATACGCATTTAGCAATCGATATCGAAATGCTTAAAATCATAAGTTTAACATATTTGAGTTAATTAACCTTCTTTAACGTATTGAAGGTGATATTATGCTATGGCGGCATAACGGCAGTGCATTTAGAAGAATTATGTAATCTTATATTAAGATATATAGTTGATTTTGTTGTATATACACATTTAGCAATCGATATCGAAATGCTTCAAATCATTAGTCTAACATATTTAAGTTAATTAACCTTCTTTAACGTATTGAAGGTGATATTATGCTATGGCGGCATAACGACAGTACATTTGAGAGAATTCGAGTAATCTTATATTTAGGTATGAAGTCGATTTTCATGTATATATGCATTAAGAAATCGATATCGAAATGCTTCAAATAACTGGTTTAGCATATTTAAGTTAATAAACCTTCTTTAACGAATTAAAGTTAACATAAAGCCATAACGGCAGTGCAGTCAGAAGAACTCCGTTATCTTATTATAAGTTGTAAAGTCGATTTTCTTAAATATACACATTTAGCAATCGATATCAAAATGCTTCAAATCTTTAGTTTAACATATTAAAGTTAATAAAGCATCTTTAACGAACTGAAGTTTACATAAAGCCATAACGGCATAACGCCAGTGCATGTAGAAGAATTCCGTAATCTTATATTTAGGTATAAAGTCGATTTTCTTGAAATAACAGATTTGGCAATCGATATCGAAATGCTTCAAATCACTAGTTTAACATATTTAAGTTAATAAACTTTTTTTAGCTTAATGAGGTTTACATAAAGCCTTAACGGTATAACGGCAGTGCATTTGGAAGAATTCCGTAATCTAATATTGAGGTATAAAGTCGATTTTGTTGTATATACACATTTAGCAATCGATATCGAAATGCTTCAAGTCATTAGTTTAACATACTTAAGTTAATTAACCCTCTTTATCTTACTGAAGTCTACAAAAGCGTTAGCCGCAGTGCATTTAGAAGAATTCCGTGATCTTATATTTAGGTATAAAGTCGATTTTCTTGTATATACTCATTTAGCAATCGATATCGAAATGCTTCAAATCATAAGTTTAACATATTTAAGTAAATAAAGCTCCTTTAACGCAATGAAATTAACATAAAGCCATGGCGGCATAACGGCAGTGTATGTAGAAGAACTCCGTAATCTTATATTTAGTTATAAATTCGATTTTCTTGTATATACACATTTAGCAATCGATATCGAAATGCTTAAAGTCATTAGTTTAACATATTTACGTTAATTAACCCTCTCTCTCTTACTGAAGTTTACAAAAGACTTAACGGCATAACGGCAGCGTATTTAGAAGAATTACGTAGTATTATATTTAGGCATAAAGTCAATTTTCTTGTATATACGCATTTAGCAATCGATATCGAAATGCTTCAAATCATTAGTTTAACATATTTAAGTTAAGTAACGTTCTTGAACGTATTGAAGTTTATATAAAGCCTTAACGGTATAACGGCAGTGCATTTAGAAGAGTTCCTTAATCTTATATTTAGGTATAAAGTCGATTTTGTTGTATATACTCATTTAGCAATCGATATCGAAGTGCCTCAAATCATTAGCTTAATATATTTAAGCCTCTTTATCTTACTGAAGTCTAGAAAAGCCTTAACGGCATAACGGCAGTGTATTTAGAAGAATTACGTAATCTTATATTTAGGTATAAAATCGGTTTTCTTGTATTTACACATTTAGCAATCGATATCGAAATGCTTCAAATCATTAGTTTAACATATTTAAGTTAATTAACCCTCTCTATCTTACTGAAGCCTACAAAAGCCTTAACGGCATAACGGCAGTGTATTTAGAAGAATTACGTAATCTTTTATTTAGGTATAAAGTCGATTTTGTTGTATATACGCATTTTTCAATCGATATCGAAATGCTTCAAATCATTAGTTCAACATATTTAAGTTAATTAACCCTCTTTATCTTACTGAAGCCTAAAAGAGCCTTAACGGCATAACGGCAGTGCAATTAGAAGAATTACGTAATCTTATATTTAGGTATAAATTCGATTTTCTTGTATATATGCATTTAGCAATCGATATCGAAATGCTTCAAATCATTAGTTTAACATATTTAAGTTAATTAACCCTCTTTATCTTACTGAAGTCTACAAAAGCCTTAACGGCATAACGGCAGTGCATGTAGAAGAATGCCGTAATCTTATATTTAGGTATAAATTCGATTTTCTTGTATATGCTCATTTAGCAATCGATATCGAAATTCTTCAAATCATTAGTTTAACATATTTAAGTTAATTAACCCTCTTTATCTTACTGAAGCCTACAAAAGCCTTAACGGCATAACGGCAGTGCAATTAGAAGAATTACGTAATCTTATATTTAGGTATAAAGTCGATTTTTTGTATATACACATTTAGCAATCGATATCGAAATGCTTCAAATCATTAGTTTAACATATTTAAGTTAATTAACCCTCTTTGTCTTACTGAAGCCTACAAAAGCCTTAACGGCATAACGGCAGTGCAATTAGAAGAATTACGTAATCTTATATTTAGGTATAAATCGATTTTTTGTATATGCACATTTAGCAATCGATATCGAAATGCTTCAAATCATTAGTTTAACATATTCAAGTTAATTAACCCTCTTTATCTTACTGAAGTCTACAAAAGCCTTAACGGCATAACGGCAGTGCATTTAGAAGAATTACGTAATCTTATATTTAGGTATAAAGTCGATTTTCTTGTATATACTCATTTAGCAATCGATATCGAAATGCTTCAAATCATTAGTTTAACATATTTAAGTTAATTAACCCTCTTTATCTTACTAAAGTCTACAAAAGCCTTAACGGCATAACGGCAGTGCATTTAGAAGAATTCTTCTTCTTCTTTACTGGCGTAGGCACCGCTTACGCGATTATAGCCGAGTCAATAACAGCGCGCCACTCGTTTCTTCTCTTCGCTACGTGGCGCCAATTGGATATTCCAAGCGAAGCCAGGTCCTTCTCCTCTTGGTCCTTCCAACGGAGTGAAGGTCTTCCTCTTCCTCTGCTTCCTGCGGCGGGTACTGCGTCGAATACTTTCAGAGCTGGAGTGTTTTCATCCATCCGGACAACATGACCTAGCCAGCGTAGCCGCTGTCTTTTAATTCGCTGAACTATGTCAATGTCGTCTTATATCTCGTACAGCTCATCGTTCCATCGAATGCGATATTCGCCGTGGCCAACGCGCAAAGGACCATAAATCTTTCGCAGAACCTTTCTCTCGAAAACTCTTAAGTTCGACTCATCGGTTGTTGTCATCGTCCAGGCCTCTGCACCGTATAGCAGGACGGGAATTATGAGTGACTTATAGAGTTTGGTTTTTGTTCGTCCAGAGAGGACTTTACTTTTCAATTGCCTACTCAGTCCGAAGTAGCACCTGTTGGCAAGAGTAATCCTGCGTTGGATTTCCAGGCTGACATTGTTGGTGGTGTTTAAGCTGGTTCCAAGATAGACGAAATTATCTACAACTTCAAAGTTATGACTGTCAACAGTGACGTGGGAGCCAAGTCGCGAGTGCGACGACTGTTTGTTTGATGACAGGAGATATTTCGTCTTGCCCTCGTTCACTGCCAGACCCACTTGTGTTGCTTCCTTGTTAAGTCTGGAGAAAGCAGAACTAACGGCGCTGGTGTTGAGGCCGATTATATCAATATCATCGGCATACGCTAGTAGCTGTACACTCTTATAAAAGATTGTACCTGCTCGATTCAGTTCTGCAGCTCGAATAATTTTCTCCAGAAGAAGATTGAAAAAGTCGCACGATAGGGAGTCGCCTTGTCTGAAACCTCGTTTGGTATCGAACGGCTCGGAGAGGTCCTTCCCGATCCTGACGGAGCTTTGAGTGTTGCTCAGCGTCAGTTTACACAGCCGTATTAGTTTTGCGGGGATACCAAATTCAGACATCGCGGCATAGAGGCAGCTCCTTTTCGTGCTGTCGAAAGCAGCTTTGAAATCGACGAAGAGGTGGTGTGTGTCGATTCTCCTTTCACGGGTCTTTTCTAAGATTTGGCGCATCGTGAATATCTGGTCGGTTGTTGATTTGCCAGGTCTAAAGCCACACTGATAAGGTCCAACCTTTCACACAATACGCTCGACAGAACCTTATATGCGATGTTGAGGAGGCTAATCCCACGGTAGTTGGCGCAGATTGTGGGGTCTCCTTTTTTATGTATTGGGCATAGCACACTTAAATTCCAATCGTTGGGCATGCTTTCGTCCGACCATATTTTACAAAGAAGCTGATGCATGCTCCTTACCAGTTCTTCGCCGCCGTGTTTGAATAGCTCGGCCGGCAATCCGTCGGCCCCTGCCGCTTTGTTGTTCTTCAGGCGGGCAATAGCTATTCGAACCTCTTCATGGTCGGGCAATGGAACGTCTGCTCCATCGTCATCGATTGGGGAATCGGCTTCGCCTTCTCCTGGTGTTGTACGTTCACTGCCATTCAGCAGGCTGGAGAAGTGTTCCCTCCATAATTTAAGTATGCTTTGGGCATCGGTGACTAGATCACCTTTGGGGGTTCTACAAGAGTATGCCCCGGTCTTAAAACCTTCTGTAAGTCGCCGCATCTTTTCGTAGAATTTTCGAGCATTACCCCTGTCGGCCAGCTTATCAAGCTCTTCGTACTCACGCATTTCGGCCTCTTTCTTTTTCTGTCTACAAATGCGTCTTGCTTCCCTCTTCAACTCTCGGTATCTATCCCATCCCGCACGTGTTGTGGTCGATCGTAACGTTGCGAGGTAGGCAGCCTGTTTTCTCTCCGCTGCGACACGGCACTCCTCGTCGTACCAGCTGTTCTTTTGCACTTTCCGAAAACCAATGGTTTCGGTTGCAGCTGTACGTAAGGAGTTTGAGATGCCATCCCACAGTTCCCTTATACCGAGTTGTTGATGAGTGCTCTCAGAGAGCAGGAGTGCAAGCCGAGTAGAAAATCGTTCGGCTGTCTGTTGTGATTGCAGCTTCTCGACGTCGAACCTTCCTTGTGTCTGTTGGTGTGCGTTCTTTGCTGCACAGAGGCGGGTGCGAATTTTGGCTGCAACAATATAGTGGTCCGAGTCGATGTTAGGACCTCGGAGCGCACGCACATCTAAAACACTGGAGACGTGTCTTCCGTCTATCACAACATTATCGATCTGGTTGGTGGTTTTTCGATCCGGAGACTGCCAAGTAGCTTGATGAATCTTCTTATGCTGGAATCTAGTACTACAGATAACCATATTTCGGGCCCCTGCGAAGTCGATCAGCCTCAACCCATTTGGGGATGTTTCCTCGTGGAGGCTGAATTTACCGACCGTAGTGCCAAAGATACCTTCTTTGTCCACCCTGGCGTTAAAGTCGCCAAGCACGATTTTGATATCGTGGCGGGGGCATCTCTCATAAGTGCGCTCCAAGCACTCATAAAAGGCATCTTTAGTCACATCGTCCTTCTCTTCCGTCGGGGCGTGGGCGCAAATCAGCGATATGTTGAAGAACCTCGCTTTGATGCGAATTGTGGCTAGACGTTCATTCTCCGGAGTGAATGATAGTACTCGGCGACGGAGTCTCTCTCCCACCACGAATCCAACACCAAACTTGCGCTCCTTTATATGGCCACTGTAGTAAATGCCACAAGGACCTACTTGTCTCTGTCCTTGTCCCGTCCATCGCTTTTCTTGGACGGCGGTGATGTCAGTCTTTATTTTTACGAGGACATCTCCCAGCTGGGCAGCGGCACCTTCCCAATTAAGGGACCGGACATTCCAGGTGCATGCCCTCAAATCATAATCCTTATTTCGTTTGCCATGGTCGTCATCAAAAGGGTGGTCACTCACCCGAGGCTTGTTGTTGTCTTTCTTTGGGGGGTTTTTTTTTTTACGTGGGGGGTCCCAAACCCAGCGCACAACCCTATGCAGGGGTGTTTCGCCTTCTCATTTTAGCTCGCCTTCAAACGGATGTTTGAAGGCTACCCAGAGGATACTTGGTCAAAGACCGGAAGTCGTGAGCTGCTTGAGTCATATGTAAAAGAATCGTTTTTGGCCACTCCCCAAATGAATGGCGATCAGAGAACTTTCCTCACTTGCGTGAACTTCTACACATGACTACATCCTCCATAACGAGTACAGTTGGAAGAATTCCGTAATCTTATATTTAGGTATAAAGTCGATTTTCTTGTATATATGCATTAAGAAATCAATATCGAAATGCTTCAAATCATTAGTTTAACATATTTAAATTAAAAAAGCTTCTTTATCTTACTGAAGTTTACATAAAGCCATAAAGGTATAACGGCAGAGCAGTTAGTAATCTTATAGTTAGGTATAAAGTCGATTTTGTTGTATATACAAATTTATCAATCGATATCGAAATGCTTCAAATCATTAGTTTAACATATTTAAGTTAAAAAATCTTCTTTAACGAACTGAGGTTGGCATAAAGTCATGGCGGCATAACGGCAGTGCATTTTGAAGAATTCCGTAATCTTATATTAAGTATAAAGTCGATTTTCTTGTATATACATATTTTGCAATCGATATCGAAATGTCTCAATTCATAAGTTTAACATATTCAAGTTAATTAACCTTCTTTAACGTTTTGAAGTTGATATAAAGCCATGGCGGCATAACGAGTACAGTTGGAAGAATTTCCCTATTCTTAAATTTAGGTATAAAGTCGATTTTCTTGTATATACACATTTAGAAATCGAAATGCTTCAAATAACTCTTTGTCTCTGTCCTTGTTAACATAAAGCCATGGCGGAATAACGGCAGTGCATGTAGAAGAATTACGTAATCTTATATTTAGGTATAAAGACGATTTTGTTGAATATACGCATTTAGCAATCGATATCGAAATGCTTTAAATCATTAGTTTAACATATTTAAGTTAATTAACCTTTTTTAACCTAATGAAGGTGATATAAAGACATGGCGACATAACGACAGTACATTTGTAAGAATTCCGTAATCTTTATTTAGGTATAAAGTCGATTTTCCTGTATATATGCATTAAGTTATCGATATCGAAATGCTTCAAATAACTTGTTTAACATATTTAAGTTAACAAACCTTCTTTAGCGAACTGAAGTTAACATAAAGACATAACGGCATAACGGCAGTTCATTTAGAAGAATGCCGTAATCTTATATTTAGGTATAAAGTCGATTTTCTTGTATATAGGCATAAAGCAATGGATATCGAAATGCTTCAAATCATTAGTTTAACATATTAAGGTTAATAAAACTTCTTTAACGAAATGAAGTTAACATAAAGCCATAACGGCATAAGGGAGTGCATTTAGAAGAATTCCGTTTTCATATATTTAGGCATAAAGTCGATTTCTTGAAAATAACATTTAGCAATCGATACCCAAATGCTTCAAATCATTAGTTTAACATATTTAAGCTAATTAACCCTCTTTATCTTACCAAAGTCTACAAAAGCCTTAACGGCATAACGGCAGTGCATTTGGAAGAATTCCGTAATCTTATATTTAGGTATAAAGCCGATTTTGTTGTATATACACATATAGCAATCGATATCGAAATGCTTCAAATCATTAGTTTAACATATTTAAGCTAATTAACCCTCTTTATCTTACTGAAGACTACAAAAGCCTTAACGGCATAACGGCAGTGCATGTAGGAGAATTCCGTAATCTTATATTTAGGTATAAAGTCGATTTTGTTGTATATACACATTTAGCAATCGATATCGAAGTGCTTCAAATCATTAGTTTTACATATTTAAGCCTCTTTATCTTACTGAAGTCTACAAACGCCTTAACGGCATAACGGCAAAGCATTTAGAAGAATTACATAATCTTATTTTAAGGTATCAAGTCGATTTTCTTGTATATACTAATTTTGCAATAGATATCAAAATGCTTCAAATCATTAGTTTAACATATTTAAGTTAATAAAGCTTCTTAAACGCACTGAAGTTAACACAAAGCCATGGCGGCATAACGGCAGTGCATGTAGAAGAATTCCGTAATCTTATATTTAGGTATAAACTCGAGTTTCTTGTATATACACATTTAGCATTCGATACCGAAATGCTTCAAATCATTAGTTTAACATATTAAAGTTAATTAACCTTCTTTAACGTATTGAAGTTTATATAAAGCCATGACGGCATAACGACAGTACATTTGGAAGAATTCCGTAATCTTATATTTAGGTATAAAGTCGATTTTTTGTATATACACATTTAGCAATCGATATCGAAATGCTTCAAATCATTAGTTCAACATATTTAAGTTAATTAACCCTCTTTATCTTACTGAAGCCTACAAAAGCCTTAACGGCATAACGGCAGTGCAATTAGAAGAATTACGTAATCTTATATTTAGGTATAAAGTCGATTTTTTGTATATACACATTTAGCAATCGATATCGAAATGCTTCAAATCATTAGTTTAACATATTTAAGTTAAATAACCATCTTAATCTTACTGAAGTCTACAAAAGCCTTAACTGCATAACGGCAATGCATTTAGAAGAATAACGTAATCTTATACTTAGGTATAAATTCGATTTTCTTGTATATATGCATTTAGAAATCGATATCGAAATGCTTCAAATCATTAGTTTAAAATATTTAAGTTAACAAAGCTTCTTTAACGCACTGAAGTTAACATAAAGCCATGGCGGCATAACGGCAGTGCATGTAGAAGAATTCCGTAATCTTATATTTAGGTATAAAGTCGATTTTTTGTATATACACATTTAGCAATCGATATCGAAATGCTTCAAATCATTAGTTCAACATATTTAAGCTAATTAACCCTCTTTATCTTACCAAAGTCTACAAAAGCCTTAAGGGCATAACGGCAGTGCATTTGGAAGAATTCCGTAATCTTATATTTAGGTATAAAGCCGATTTTGTTGTATATACACATATAGCAATCGATATCGAAATGCTTCAAATCATTATTTTAACATATTTTAGCTAATTAACCCTCTTTACCTTACTGAAGACTACAAAAGCCTTAACGGCATAACGGTAGTGCATTTAGAAGAATTACGTTATCTTATATTTAGGTATAAAGTCGATTTGGCTGTATATACACATTTAGCAATCGATATCGAAGTGCTTCAAATCATTAGTTTTACATATTTAAGCCTCTTTATCTTAC
>CM050327.1:25149398-25172058 GCA_027475135.1 Bactrocera correcta
TATGCCGTTAAGGCTTTTGTAGACTTCATTAAGATAAAGATAGTTAATTAACTTAAATATGTTAAACCAGTTATTTGAAGCATTTCGATATCAATTGCTTAATGCATATATACAAGAAAATCGACTTTATACCTAAATATAAGATTACGGAATTCTTCCAAATGTACTGTCGTTATGCCGCAATGGCTTTATATCAACTTCAGTGCGTTAAAGAAGCTTTTTTAACTTAAATATGTTAAACTAATGATTCGGAACGTTTCGATATCGATTGCTTAATGAGTATATACAAGAAAATCGTGTTGATACCTTAAAATAAGATTACGTAATAATTCTAAATGCTTTGCCGTTATGCCGTTAAGGCTTTTGTAGACTTCATTAGGATAGAGAGGGTTAGTTAACTTAAACATGTTAAATAAATGATTTGAAGCATTTCGACATCGATTGCTAAATGTGTGTATACAACAAAATCGACTTTATACCTAAATATAAGATTACGGAATTCTTCCAAATGCACTGCCGTTATACCTTTATGGCTTTACATTAACTTCAGTTAGTTAAAAAAGGTTTATTAACTTAAATATGTTAAACCAGGTATTTGAAGCATTTCGATATCAATTGCTTAATGCATATATACAAGAAAATCGAATTTATACCTAAATATAAGATTACGTAATTCTTCTAAATGCACTGCCGTTATACCGTTATGGCTTTATGTTAACTTCAGTTAGTTAAAGAAGGTTTATTAACTTAAATATGATAAACCAGTTATTTGATGCATTTCGATACCAATTGCTTAGTGCATATATACAAGAAAATCGACTTTATACCTAAATATAAGATAACGGAATTCTTCCAACTGCACTGCCGTTATGCCGTTAAGGCTTTATGTAGACTTCAGTAAGCTATAAAAATTTTATTAACATAAATATGTTAAACTAATGATTTGAAGCATTTCGAAATCGACTTTATACCTAAATATAAGATTACGGAATTCTTCCAAATTCACTGCCGTTATGCCGCCATAGCTTTATATCAACTTCAATACGTTAAAGAAGGTTTAGTAACTTAAATATGTTAAACTGTTGAGTTGAAGCATCTCGATATCGATTGCTAAATGTGTACATACAACAAAATCGACTTTATACCTAAATATAAGATTACGGAGTTCTTCCAAATGCACTGCCGTTATACTGTTATGGCTTTATGTTAACTTCAGTTAGTTAAAGAAGGTTCATTAACTTAAATATCTTAAACCAGTTATTTGAAGCATTTCGATATCGATTGCTTATTGCATATATACAAGAAAATCGACTTTATACCTAAATATAAGATTACGGAATTCTTCCAAATGTACTGTCGTTATGCCGTCATGGCTTTATATCAACTTCAATACGTTAAAGAAGGTTAATAAACTTTAATATGGTAAACTAATGATTTGAAGCATTTCGATATCGATTGCTAAATGTGTTAATATAAGAAAATCGACTTTATACCTAAATATAAGATTACGGAATTCTTCCAAATGCACTGCCGTTATACCGCCATGGCTTTATGTTAAATTCAGTTAGTTAAAGAAGGTTTATTAACTTAAATATGTTAAACCAGTTATCTGAAGCATTTCGATATCAATTGCTTAATGCATATATACAAGAAAATCGACTTTATACCTAAATCTAAGATTACGGAATTCTTCCAAATGTACTGTCGTTATGCCGCCATGGCTTTATATTACCTTTAATACGTTAAAGAAGGTTAATTAACTTAAATATGTTAAAGTAATGATTTGAAGCATTTCGATATCGATTGCTAAATGAGTATATGCAACAAAATCGACTTTATACCTAAATATAAGATAACGAAATTCTTCCAACAGCACTGCCGTTATGCCGTTAAGGCTTTTGTAGACTTCATTAAGATAAAGATAGTTAATTAACTTAAATATGTTAAACCAGTTATTTGAAGCATTTCGATATCAATTGCTTAATGCATATATACAAGAAAATCGACTTTATACCTAAATATAAGATTACGGAATTCTTCCAAATGTACTGTCGTTATGCCGCAATGGCTTTATATCAACTTCAATATGTTTAAGAAGGTTAATTAACTTAAATATGTTAAACTAATGATTTGAAGCATTTCGGTGTCGAATGCTAAATGAGTATATACAAGAAAATCGACTTTATACCAAAATATGTGATTACGTAATTCTTCAAAATGCACTACCGTTATGCCGTTAAGGCTTTTGTAGACTTTGGTAAGATAAAGAGGGTTAGATAACTTAAATATGTTAAACTAATGATTTGAAGCATTTCGATATCGATTGCTTTATGCATATATACAAGAAAATCGACTTTATGCCTAAATATAAGATTACGGAATTCTTCCAAATGCACTGCCGTTATACCGCCATGGCTTTATGTCAACTTCAGTTCGTTAAAGAAGGTTTATTAACTTAAATATGTTAAACTAATGATTTGGGGCATTTCGATATCGATTGCTAAATATTTTAATACAAGAAAATCGACTTTATACGTAAATATAAGATAACGGAATTCTTCCAACTGCACTGCCGTTATGCCGTTAAGGCTTTTGTAGACTTCATTAAGATAGAGAGGGTTAATTAACTTAAATATGTTAAACTAATGATTTGAAGCATTTCGATATCGATTGCTAAATGCGTATATACAACAAAATCGACTTTATATCTGAATATAAGATTACGGAATTCTTCTAGATGCACTGCCGTTATGCCGCCATGGCTTTATGTTAACTTCAGTGCGTTAAAGAAGCTTTTTTTACTTAAATATGTTAAACTAATGATTCGGAACGTTTTGATATCGATTGCTTAATGAGTATATACAAGAAAATCGACTTGATACCTTAAAATAAGATTACGTAATTCTTCTAAATGCTTTGCCGTTATGCCGTTAAGGCTTTTGTAGTCTTCATTAGGATAGAGAGGGTTAGTTAACTTAAACATGTTAAATTAATGATTTGAAGCATTTCGACATCGATTGCTAAATGTCTTAATACAAGAAAATCGACTTTATACCTAAATATAAGATTACGGAATTCTTCCAAATGCACTGCCGTTATACCGCCATGGCTTTATGTTAAATTCAGTTAGTTAAAGAAGGTTTATTAACTTAAATATGTTAAACCAGTTATTTGAAGCATTTCGATATCAATTGCTTAATGCATATATACAAGAAAATCGACTTTATACCTAAATATAAGATTACGGAATTCTTCCAAATGTACTGTCGTTATGCCGCCATGGCTTTATATCACCTTTAATACGTTAAAGAAGGTTAATTAACTTAAATATGTTAAAGTAATGATTTGAAGCATTTCGAAATCGATTGCTTAATGCATATATACAAGAAAATCGACTTTATACCTAAATATAAGATTACGGAATTCTTCCAAATGTACTGACGTTATGCCGCCATGGCTTTATATCAACTTCAATATGTTTAAGAAGGTTAATTAACTTAAATATGTTTAACTAATGATTTGAAGCATTTCGGTGTCGATTGCTAAATGATTATACACAAGAAAAACGACTTTATACCTAAATATTAGATTACGTAATTCTTCTAAACGCACTACCGTTATGCCGTTAAGGCTTTTGTAGACTTTGGTAAGATAAAGAGGGTTAGATAACTTAAATATGTTAAACTAATGATTTGAAGCATTTCGATATCGATTGCTTTATGCATATATACAAGAAAATCGACTTTATACCTAAATATAAGATTACGGAATTCTTCCAAATGCACTGCCGTTATACCGCCATGGCTTTATGTCAACTTTAGTTCGTTAAAGAAGGTTTATTAACTTAAATATGTTAAACTAATGATTTGGGGCATTTCGATATCGATTGCTAAATATTTTAATACAAGAAAATCGACTTTATACGTAAATATAAGATAACGGAATTCTTCCAACTGCACTGCCGTTATGCCGTTAAGGCTTTTGTAGACTTCATTAAGATAGAGAGGGTTAATTAACTTAAATATGTTCAACTAATGATTTGAAGATTTCGATATCGATTGCTTAATGCGTATATACAACAAAATCGACTTTATACCTGATTATAAGATTACGGAATTCTTCTAGATGCACTGCCGTTATGCCGCCATGGCTTTATGTTAACTTCAGTGCGTTAAAGAAGCTTTTTTAACTTAAATATGTTAAACTAATGATTCGGAACGTTTCGATATCGATTGCTTAATGAGTATATACAAGAAAATCGTGTTGATACCTTAAAATAAGATTACGTAATTCTTCTAAATGCTTTGCCGTTATGCCGTTAAGGCTTTTGTAGACTTCATTAGGATAGAGAGGGTTAGTTAACTTAAACATGTTAAATTAATGATTTGAAGCATTTCGACATCGATTGCTAAATGTGTATATACAACAAAATCGACTTTATACCTAAATATAAGATTACGGAATTCTTCTAAATGCACTACCGTTATGCCGTTAAGGCTTTTGAAGACTTCAGTAAGATAAAGAGGGTTAATTAACTTAAATGTGTTAAACTAATGACTTGAGGCATTTCGATATCGATTGCTAAATGTGTATATAGAAGAAAATCGACTTTATACCTAAACATAAGATTACGGAATTCTTCCAAATGCACAGCCGTTATGCCGTTAAGGCTTTTGTAGACTTCAGTAAGATAAAGAGGGTTAATTAACTTTAATATGTTAAACAATTAATTTGAAGCATTTCGTTATCGATTGCTAAATGAGTATATACAACAAAATCGACTTTACACCTAAATATAAGATTACGGAATTCTTCTAAATGCACTACCATTATGCCGTTAAGGCTTTTGAAGACTTCAGTAAGATAAAGAGGGTTAATTAACTTAAATGTGTTAAACTAATGACTTGAGGCATTTCGATATCGATTGCTAAATGTGTATATAGAAGAAAATCGACTTTATACCTAAACATAAGATTACGGAATTCTTCCAAATGCACAGCCGTTATGCCGTTAAGGCTTTTGTAGACTTCAGTAAGATAAAGAGGGTTAATTAACTTTAATATGTTAAACAATTAATTTGAAGCATTTCGTTATCGATTGCTAAATGAGTATATACAACAAAATCGACTTTATACCTAAATATAAGATTACGGAATTCTTCCAAATGCACTGCCGTTATACCTTTATGGCTTTATATTAACTTCAGTTCGTTAAAGAAGGTTTATTAACTCAAATATGTTAAACCAGGTATTTGAAGCATTTCGATATCAATTGCTTAATGCATATACACAAGAAAATCGAATTTATACCTAAATATAAGTTTACGGAATTCTTCTAAATGCACTGCCGTTATACCGTTATGGCTTTATGTTAACTTCAGTTAGTTAAAGAAGGTTTATTAACTTAAATATGATAAACCAGTTATTTGATGCATTTCGATACCAATTGCTTAGTGCATATATACAAGAAAATCGACTTTATACCTAAATATAAGATTACGTAATTCTTCTAAATGCAGTGCCGTTATGCCGTTAAGGCTTTATGTAGACTTCAGTAAGCTATAAAAATTTTATTAACTTAAATATGTTAAACTAATGATTTGAAGCATTTCGAAGTCGACTTTATACCTAAATATAAGATTACGGAATTCTTCCAAATGTACTGTCGTTATGCAGCCATGGCCTTATATCACCTTTAATACGTTAAAGAAGGTTAATTAACTTAAATATGTTAAAGAAATGATTCGAAGCATTGCGATATCGAATGCTTAATATGTTAATACAATAAAATCGACTTTATACCTAAATATAAGATTACGGAATTTTTCCAACTGCACTGCCGTTATGCCGTTAAGGCTTTTGTAGACTTCACTAAGATAGAGAGGGTTAATTAACTTAAATATGTTAAACTGTTGAGTTGAAGCACCTCGATATCGATTGCTAAATGTGTACATACAACAAAATCGACTTTATACCTAAATATAAGATTACGGAGTTCTTCCAAATGCACTGCCGTTATACCGTTAAGGCTTTTGTAGACTTCACTAAGATAGAGAGGGTTAATTAACTTAAATATGTTAAACAATTAATTTGAAGCATTTCGTTATCGATTGCTAAATGAGTATATACAACAAAATCGACTTTATACCTAAATATAAGATTACGGAATTCTTCTAAATGCACTACCATTATGCCGTTAAGGCTTTTGAAGACTTCAGTAAGATAAAGAGGGTTAATTAACTTAAATGTGTTAAACTAATGACTTGAGGCATTTCGATATCGATTGCTAAATGTGTATATAGAAGAAAATCGACTTTATACCTAAACATAAGATTACGGAATTCTTCCAAATGCACAGCCGTTATGCCGTTAAGGCTTTTGTAGACTTCAGTAAGATAAAGAGGGTTAATTAACTTTAATATGTTAAACTAATGATTTGAAGCATTTCGATATCGATTGCTAAATGGTATATACAACAAAATCGACTTTATACCTAAATATAAGATTACGGAATTCTTCCAAATGCACTGCCGTTATGCCGTTAAGGCTTTTGATAGACTTCAGTAAGATAAAGAGGGTTAATTAACTTAAATATGTTAAACTAATGATTTGAAGCATTTCGATATCGATTGCTAAATGTGTAATACAAGAAAATCGACTTTATACCTAAATTATAAGATTACGGAATTCTTCCAAATGCACTGCCGTTATGCCGTTAAGGCTTTTGTAGACTTCATTAAGATAGAGAGGGTTAATTAACTTAAATATGTTAAACTAATGATTTGAAGCATTTCGATATCGATTGCTAAATGCGTATATACAAGAAAATCGACTTTATACCTAAAATAAGATTACGGAATTCTTCCAAATGCACTGCCGTTATGCAGCCATGGCCTTATATCACCTTTAATACGTTTAAGAAGGTTAATTAACTTAAATATGTTAAAGAAATGATTTGAAGCATTTCGATATCGATTGCTAAATGAGTATATACAACAAAATCGACTTTATACCTAAATATAAGATTACGGAATTCTTCTAAATGCACTACCGTTATGCCGTTAAGGCTTTTGAAGACTTAAGTAAGATAAAGATAGTTAATAAACTTAAATATGTTAAACTAATGATTTGAAGAATTTCGATATCGATTGCTAAAGGCGTATATGCAAGAAAATCGACTTTATACCTAAACATAAGATTACGGAATTCTTCCAAATGCACCGCCGTTATGCCTATAAGGCTTTTGTAGACTTCAGTAAGATAAAGAGGGTTAATTAACTTTAATATGTTAAACTAATGATTTGAAGCATTTGGGTATCGATTGCTAAATGAGCATATACAACAAAATCGACTTTATACCTTAATACAAAATTACGGAATTCTTCCAAATGTACTGTCGTTATGCCGCAATGGCTTTATATCAACTTCAATACGTTAAAGAAGGTTAATAAACTTTAATATGGTAAACTAATGACTTGAAGCATTTCGATATCGATTGCTAAATGTGTTAATACAAGAAAATCGACTTTATACCTAAATATAAGATTACGGAATTCTTCCAAATGCACTGCCGTTATACCGCCATGGCTTTATGTTAAATTCAGTTAGTTAAAGAAGGTCTATTAACTTAAATATGTTAAACCAGTTATTTGAAGCATTTCGATATCAATTGCTTAATGCATATATACAAGAAAATCGACTTTATACATAAATATAAGATTACGGAATTCTTCCAAATGTACTGTCGTTATGCCGCCATGGCTTTATATCACCTTTAATACGTTAAAGAAGGTTAATTAACTTAAATATGTTAAAGTAATGATTTGAAGCATTTCGAAATCGATTGCTTAATGCATATATACAAGAAAATCGACTTTATACCTAAATATAAGATTACGGAATTCTTCCAAATGTACTGTCGTTATGCCGCCATGGCTTTATATCAACTTCAATATGTTTAAGAAGGTTAATTAACTTAAATATGTTAAACTAATGATTTGAAGCATTTCGGTGTCGGTTGCTAAATGAGTATACACAAGAAAAACGACTTTATACCTAAATATTAGATTACGTAATTCTTCTAAACGCACTACCGTTATGCCGTTAAGGCTTTTGAAGACTTCAGTAAGATAAAGAGGGTTAGATATCTTAAATATGTTAAACTAATGATTTGAAGCATTTCGATATCGATTGCTTTATGCATATATACAAGAAAATCGACTTTATACCTAAATATAAGATTACGGAATTCTTCCAAATGCACTGCCGTTATACCGCCATGGCTTTATGTCAACTTTAATTCGTTAAAGAAGGTTTATTAACTTAAATTTGTTAAACTAATGATTTGGGGCATTTCGATATCGATTGCTAAATATTTTAATACAAGAAAATCGACTTTATACGTAAATATAAGATAACGGAATTCTTCCAACTGCACTGCCGTTATGCCGTTAAGGCTTTTGTAGACTTCATTAAGATAGAGAGGGTTAATTAACTTAAATATGTTAAACTTATGATTTGAAGATTTCGATATCGATTGGTAAATGTGTATGTACAACAAAATCGACTTTATACGTAAATATAAGATAACGGAATTCTTCCAAATGCACCGCCGTTATGCCGTTAAGGCTTTTGTAGATTTCAGTAAGATAAAGAGGGTTAATTAACTTAAATGTGTTAAACTAATGACTTGAGGCATTTCGATATCGATTGCTAAATGTGTATATAGAAGAAAATCGACTTTATACCTAAACAATTCTTCCAACTGCACTGCCGTTACGCCGTTAGTGCTTTTGTAGACTTCATTAAGATAGAGAGGGTTAATTAACTTAAATATGTTAAACTGTTGAGTTGAAGCATCTCGATATCGATTGCTAAATATGTATATACAAGAAAGTCGATTTTATACCTAAATATAAAATTACGGAATTCTTCTAAATGCACTGCCGTTATGCCACCATGGCTTTATGCCAACTTCAGTTCGTTAAAGAAGGATTATTAACTTAAATATGTTAAACTAATGATTTGAGGCATTTCGATATCGATTGCTAAATATTTTTATACAAGAAAATCGACTTTATACGTAAATATAAGATAACGGAATTCTTCTAAATGCACTGCCGTTCTGCCGTTATGGCTTTATGTTAACTTCAGTTCGTTAAAGAAGGTTTATTAATTTAGATATGTTAAAGCATTTCGAAATCGATTGCTTAATGCATATATACAAGAAAATCGACTTTATACCTAAATATAAGATTACGGAATTCTTCCAAATGTACTGCCATTATGCCTCCATGACTTTATATCAACTTCAATACGCTAAAGAAGGTTAATTAACTTAAATATATTAAGCTAATGATTCGAAGCATTTCAGTATCGATTGCTAAGTATGTTAATACAAGAAAATCGACTTTATACCTAAATATAAGATTACGGAATTCTTCCAAATGCTCTACCATTATGCCGTTAAGGCTTTTGAAGACTTCAGTAAGATAAAGAGGGTTAATTAACTTAAATGTGTTAAACTAATGACTTGAGGCATTTCGATATCGATTGCTAAATGTGTATATAGAAGAAAATCGACTTTATACCTAAACATAAGATTACGGAATTCTTCCAAATGCACAGCCGTTATGCCGTTAAGGCTGTTGTAGACTTCAGTAAGATAAAGAGGGTTAATTAACTTTAATATGTTAAACTAATGATTTGAAGATTTCGATATCGATTGCTTAATGCGTATATACAACAAAATCGACTTTATACCTGATTATAAGATTACGGAATTCTTCTAGATGCACTGCCGTTATGCCGCCATGGCTTTATGTTAACTTCAGTGCGTTAAAGAAGCTTTTTTAACTTAAATATGTTAAACTAATGATTCGGAACGTTTCGATATCGATTGCTTAATGAGTATATACAAGAAAATCGACTTGATACCTTAAAATAAGATTACGTAATTCTTCTAAATGCTTTGCCGTTATGCCGTTAAGGCTTTTGTAGACTTCATTAGGATAGAGAGGGTTAGTTAACTTAAACATGTTAAATTAATGATTTGAAGCATTTCGACATCGATTGCTAAATGTGTATATACAACAAAATCGACTTTATACCTAAATATAAGATTACGGAATTCTTCTAAATGCACTACCGTTATGCCTTTAAGGCTTTTGAAGACTTCAGTAAGATGAAGAGGGTTAATTAACTTAAATGTGTTAAACTAATGACTTGAGGCATTTCGATATCGATTGCTAAATGTGTATATAGAAGAAAATCGACTTTACACCTAAACATAAGATTACGGAATTCTTCCAAATGCACAGCCGTTATGCCGTTAAGGCTTTTGTAGACTTCAGTAAGATAAAGAGGGTTAATTAACTTTAATATGTTAAACAATTAATTTGAAGCATTTCGTTATCGATTGCTAAATGAGTATATACAACAAAATCGACTTTATACCTAAATATAAGATTACGGAATTCTTCTAATGCACTACCATTATGCCGTTAAGGCTTTTGAAGACTTCAGTAAGATAAAGAGGGTTAATTAACTTAAATGTGTTAAACTAATGACTTGAGGCATTTCGATATCGATTGCTAAATGTGTATATAGAAGAAAATCGACTTTATACCTAAACATAAGATTACGGAATTCTTCCAAATGCACAGCCGTTATGCCGTTAAGGCTGTTGTAGACTTCAGTAAGATAAAGAGGGTTAATTAACTTTAATATGTTAAACAATTAATTTGAAGCATTTCGTTATCGATTGCTAAATGAGTATATACAACAAAATCGACTTTATACCTAAATATAAGATTACGGAATTCTTCCAAATGCACTGCCGTTATACCTTTATGGCTTTATATTAACTTCAGTTCGTTAAAGAAGGTTTATTAACTTAAATATGTTAAACCAGGTATTTGAAGCATTTCGATACCAATTGCTTAGTGCATATATACAGGAAAATGGACTTTATACCTAAATATAAGATTACGTAATTCTTCTAAATGCAGTGCCGTTATGCCGTTAAGGCTTTATGTAGACTTCAGTAAGCTATAAAAATTTTATTAACTTAAATATGTTAAACTAATGATTTGAAGCATTTCGAAGTCGACTTTATACCTAAATATAAGATTACGGAATTCTTCCAAATGCACTGCCGTTATGCCGTTAAGGCGTTTGTAGACCTTATTAAGATAGAAAGGGTCAATTAACTTAAATATGTTAAACTAATGATTTGAAGCGTTTCGATATCGATTGCTAAATGCGTATATACAAGAAAATCGATTTTATACCTAAATATAAGAATACGGAATTCTTCCAAATGTACTGCCATTATGCCGCCATGGCTTTATATCAACTTCAATACGTTAAAGAAGGTTAATTAACTTAAATATGTTAAGCTAATGATTCGAAGCATTGCGATATCGAATGCTTAATATGTTAATACAATAAAATCGACTTTATACCTAAATATAAGTTTACGGAATTCTTCCAACTGCACTGCCCTTATGCCGTTAAGGCTTCTGTAGACTTCATTAAGATAGGAGGGTTAATTAACTTAAATATGATAAACTAAGGATTTGAAGCATTTCGATATCGATTGCTAAAGGCGTATATACAAGAAAATCGACTTCATACCTAAACATAAGATTACGGAATTCTTCCAAATGCACAGCCGTTATGCCGTTAAGGCTTTTGTAGACTTCAGTAAGATAAAGAGGGTTAATTAACTTTAATATGTTAAACAATTAATTTGAAGCACTTCGTTATCGATTGCTAAATGAGTATATACAACAAAATCGACTTTATACCTAAATATAAGATTACGGAATTCTTCCAAATATACTGTCGTTATGCCGCCATGGCTTTATATCAACTTCAGTACGTTAAAGAAGGTTTATTAACTTAAATATGTTAAACTAATGATTTGAAGCATTTCGATATCGATTGCTATGTATGGGAATACAAGAAAATCGACTTTATACCTAAATATAAGATTACGGAATTTTTCCAACTGCACTGCCGTTATGCCGTTAAGTCTTTTGTAGACTTCATTAAGCTAGGGAGGGTTAATTAACTTAAATATGTTAAACTAATGATTTGAAGCATTTCGATATCGATTGCTAACTGTGTATATACAACAAAATCGATTTTATACCTAAATATAAGATAACGGAATTCTTCCAACTGCACTGCCGTTATGCCGTTAAGGCTTTTGTAGACTTCAGTAAGATAAAGAGGGTTAATTAACTTAAATGTGTTAAACTAATGACTTGAGGCATTTCGATATCGATTGCTAAATGTGTATATAGAAGAAAATCGACTTTATACCTAAACATAAGATTACGGAATTCTTCCAAATGCACTGCCGTTATACCGCCATGGCTTTATGTTAAATTCAGTTAGTTAAAGAAGGTTTATTAACTTAAATATGTTAAACCAGTTATATGAAGCATTTCGATATCAATTGCTTAATGCATATATACAAGAAAATCGACTTTATACCTAAATATAAGATTACGGAATTCTTCCAAATGTACTGTCGTTATGCAGCCATGGCCTTATATCACCTTTAATACGTTAAAGAAGGTTAATTAACTTAAATATGTTAAAGAAATGATTTGAAGCATTTCGATATCGATTGCTAAATGAGTATATACAACAAAATCGACTTTATACCTAAATATAAGATTACGGAATTCTTCTAAATGCACTACCAGTTATGCCGTTAAGGCTTTTGAAGACTTCAGTAAGATAAAGAGGGTTAATTAACTTAAATGTGTTAAACTAATGACTTGAGGCATTTCGATATCGATTGCTAAATATGTATATAGAAGAAAATCGACTTTATACCTAAATATAAGATAACGGAATTCTTCCAACTGCACTGCCGTTATGCCGTTAAGGCTTTTGTAGACTTCATTAAGATAAAGATAGTTAAATAACTTAAATATGTTAAACCAGTTATTTGAAGCATTTCGATATCAATTGCTTAATGCATATATACAAGAAAATCGACTTTATACCTAAATATAAGATTACGGAATTCTTCCAAATGTACTGTCGTTATGCAGCCATGGCCTTATATCACCTTTAATACGTTAAAGAAGGTTAATTAACTTAAATATGTTAAAGAAATGATTTGAAGCATTTCGATATCGATTGCTAAATGAGATATATACAACAAAATCGACTTTATACCTAAATATAAGATTACGGAATTCTTCTAAATGCACTACCGTTATGCCGTTAAGGCTTTTGAAACTTCAGTAAGATAAAGAGGGTTAATAACTTAAATGTGTTAAACTAATGATTTGAAGCATTTCGATATCGATTGCTAAATATGTATATACAAGAAAATCGATTTTATACCTAAATATAAGATTACGGGATTCTTCTAAATGCACTGCCGTTATGCCACCATGGCTTTATGCCAACTTCAGTTCGTTAAAGAAGTTTATTAACTTAAATATGTTAAACTAATGATTTGAGGCATTTCGATATCGATTGCTAAATATTTTAATGCAAGAAAATCGACTTTATACGTAAATATAAGATAACGGAATTCTTCTAAATGCACTGCCGTTCTGCCGTTATGGCTTTATGTTAACTTCAGTTCGTTAAAGAAGGTTTGTTAATTTAGATATGTTAAACTAATGATTTAAAGCATTTCGAAATCGATTGCTTAATGCATATATACAAGAAAATCGACTTTATACCTAAATATAAGATTACGGAATTCTTCCAAATGTACTGTCGTTATGCAGCCATGGCCTTATATCAACTTTAATACGTTAAAGAAGGTTAATTAACTTAAATATGTTAAAGAAATGATTTGAAGCATTTCGATATCGATTGCTAAATGAGTATATACAACAAAATCGACTTTATACCTAAATATAAGATTACGGAATTCTTCTAAATGCACTACCGTTATGCCGTTAAGGCTTTTGAAAGCTTCAGTAAGATAAAGAGGGTTAATTAACTTAAATGTGTTAAACTAATGACTTGAGGCATTTCGAAATCGATTGCTTAATGCACATGTACAAGAAAATCCACTTTATACCTAAATATAAGATTACGGAATTCTTCCAAATGTACTGCCATTATGCCGCCATGACTGTATATCAACTTCAATACGTTAAGGAAGGTTAATTAACTTAAATATGTTAAGCTAATGATTCAAAGCATTTCGATATCTATTGCTAAATATGTTAATACAAGAAAATCGACTTTATACCTAATTATAAGATTACGGAATTCTTCCAACTGCACTGCCGTTAAGGCTTTTGTAGACTTCATTAAGATAGAGAGGGTTAATTAACCTTAATATGTTAAACTAATGATTTGAAGCTTTTCGATATCGATTGCTAAATGTGTATATACAACAAAATCGATTTTATACCTCAATATGAGATTACGGAATTCTTCCAAATGCAATGCCGTTATGCCGTTAAAGCTATTGTAGACTTA
Source organism: Bactrocera correcta (assembly GCA_027475135.1). Lineage (NCBI taxonomy): Eukaryota > Metazoa > Arthropoda > Insecta > Diptera > Tephritidae > Bactrocera > Bactrocera correcta. The sequence continues at coordinate 25,163,870 of CM050327.1, forward strand.
AGTAAGATAAAGATAGTTAATAAACTTAAATATGTTAAACTAATGATTTGAAGAATTTCGATATCGATTGCTAAAGGCGTATATGCAAGAAAATCGATTTTATACCTAAACATAAGATTACGGAATTCTTCCAAATGCACCGCCGTTATGCCTATAAGGCTTTTGTAGACTTCAGTAAGATAAAGAGGGTTAATTAACTTTAATATGTTAAACTAATGATTTGAAGCATTTGGGTATCGATTGCTAAATGAGCATATACAACAAAATCGACTTTATACCTAAATATAAGATTACGGAATTCTTCCAAATATACTGTCGTTATGCAGCCATGGCTTTATATCAACTTCAGTACGTTAAAGAAGGTTTATTAACTTAAATATGTTAAACTTATGATTTGAACCATTTCGATATCGATTGCTAAATATGTTTATACAAGAAAATCGACTTTATACCTAAATATAAGATAACGGAATTTTTCCAACTGCGCTGCCGTTATGCTGTCAAGGCTTTTGTAGACTTCATTAAGATAGAGAGGGTTAATTAACTTAAATACATATGTTAAACTAATGATTTGAAGCATTTCGATATCGATTGCTAAATGTGTATATACAACAAAATCGATATTATACCTAAATACAAAATAACGGAATTCTTCCAACTGCACTGCCGTTACGCCGTTAGTGCTTTTGTAGACTTCATTAAGATAGAGAGGGTTAATTAACTTAAATATGTTAAACTGTTGAGTTGAAGCATCTCGATATCGATTGCTAAATGTGTACATACAATAAAATCGACTTCATACCTAAATATAAGATTACGGAATTCTTCCAAATGCACTGCCGTTATACCGTTATGGCTTTATGTTAACTTCAGTTAGTTAAAGAAGGTTCATAACTTAAATATGTTAAACCAGTTTTGAAGCATTTCGATATCGATTGCTAAATGTCATATATACAAGAAAATCGACTTTATACCTAAATATAAGATTACGGAATTCTTCCAAATGTACTGTCGTTATGCCGCCATGGCTTTGTATCACCTTCAATACGTTAAAGAAGGTTATTAACTTAAATATGTTAAACTAATGAATTTCAAGTATTTGATATCGATTGCTAAATGTGTATATACAACAAAATCGACTTTATACCTAAATATAAGATTACGGAATTCTTCAAATGCACTGCCGTTATGCTGTTAAGGCTTTATGTTAACTTTGTAAGATAAAGAGGGTTTATAACTTAAATATGTAAAACAATGATTTGAAGCTTTTCGATATAGATTGCTAATTGTGTATATTCAACAAAATCGACTATACACCTAAATATAAGATTACGGAATTCTTCAAATGCACTGCCGTTATGCCGTTGTGGCTTTATGTTAACTTCAGTTCGTAAGAAGGTTTATTAACTTAAATATAAGATTACGGAATTCTTCCAAATGTACTGCCATTATGCCGCAATGACTTTATATCAACTTCAATACGTTAAAGAAGGTTAATTAACTTAAATATGTTAAGCTAATGATTCGAAGCATTTCGATGTCGATTGCTTAATATGTTAATACAAGAAAATCGACTTTATATCTAAATATACGATTACGGAATTCTTCCAACTGCACTGCCATTATGCCGTTAAGGCTTTTGTAACTTCATTAAGTAAAGAAGGTTAATTAACTTAAATATGTTAAACTGTTGAGTTAAAGCATTCGATATCGATTGCTAAATGGTACATACAACAAAATCGACTTTATAACTAAATATAAGTATTACGGAATTTTTTGCACTGCCGTTATACCGCCATGGCTTTATGTTAACTTCAGTTAGTTAAAGAAGGTTATTAACTTAAATATCTTAAACCAATGATTTGAAGCATTTCGATATCGATTGCTTAAATTTCATATATACAAGAAAATCGACTTTATACCTAAATATAAGATTACGGAATTCTTCCAAATGTACTGCCGTTATGGCTGTTAATATTTTAACTTCATAAGATTTAAAAAAGGGGTTTTAAATTTAAATTAAATATGTTAAACTAATGATTTGAAGCATTTCGATATCGATTGCTAAATGTGTAATAAAGAAAATCGACTTTATACCTAAATATAAGATTACGGAATTCTTCCAAATGCACTGCCGTTATACCGTTATGGCTTAATGTTAACTTCAGTTAGTTAAAGAAGGTTTATTAACTTAAATATGTTAAACCAGTTATTTGAAGCATTCGATATCAATTGCTTAATGCATATATACAAGAAAATCTTCTTTATACCTAATTATAAGATTACGGAATTCTTCCAAATGTACTGTCGTTATGCCGCCATGGCTTTGTATTACCTTCAATACGTTAAAGAAGATTAACTAAATTAAATTTGTTAAACTAATGAATTCAAGTATTTCGATATCGATTGCTAAATGTGTATATACAAAGAAATCGACTTTCTACCTAAATATAAGATAACGGAATTCTTCTAAATGCACTGCCGTTATGCCGTTATGGCATTAAGTTAACTTCAGCTCATTAGAGAAGGGTTTTTAACTTAAATATGTTAAACTAATGATTTTAAGCACTTCGATATCGATTTCTATAAGCATATATATAAGGAAATCTTCTTTATACCTAAATATAAGATTTCGGAATTCTTCCAAATGTACTGTCGTTATGCCGTTAAGGCTTTTGTAGACTTCATTAAGATAGAGACGGTTAATTAACTTAAATATGTAAAACTGTTGAGTTGAAGCATCTTGATATCTAAATGTGCACATACAAAAAAATCGACTTTGTACCTAAATATAAGATTTCGGAATTCTTCCAAATGCATTGCCGTTATGCCGTTAAGGCTTTTGTAGACTTCAGTAAGATAAAGAGGGTTAATTAACTTTAATATGTTAAACTAATGATTTGAAGCATTTCGGTAGCGGTTGCTAATTGAGTATATACAAGAAAATCGACTTTCTACCTAAATATAAGATAACGGAATTCTTCTAAATGCACTGCCGTTATGCCGTTATGGCATTAAGTTAACTTCAGCTCATTAGAGAAGGTTTTTTAACTTAAATATGTTAAACTAATGATTTTAAGCACTTCGATACCGATTTCTGTAAGCATATATATAAGAAAATCTTCTTTATACCTAAATATAAGATTACGGAATTCTTCCAAATGTACTGTCGTTATGCCGTTAAGTCTTTTGTAGACTTCATTAAGATAGAGAGGGTTAATTAACTTAAATATGTAAAACTGTTGAGTTGAAGCATCTTGATATCTATTGCTAAATGTGCACATACAAAAAAATCGACTTTGTACCTAAATATAAGATTTCGGAATTCTTCCAAATGCATTGCCGTTATGCCGTTAAGGCTTTTGTAGACTTCAGTAAGATAAAGAGAGTTAATTAACTTAAATATGTTAAACTAAAGAATTCAAGCATTTCAATATCGATTGCTAAATGCATATAAACAAAAAAATCGACTTTATACCTAAATATAATGTTACGGAATTCTTCTAAATATACTTCCGTTATGCCGCCATGGCCTTACGTTAACTTCAGTGCATTAAAGAAGCTTTATTAAATTAAATATGTTAAACTAATTACTTGAAGAAAATCGAATATACACCTAAATAGAAGATTACGCAATTCCTCTTAATGCACTGCTGTTATGCCGTTATGGCTTTATGTTAACTTCAGTTCGTTAAAGAAGGTTTATTAACTTAAATATGTTTAACCAGTTATTTGAAGGATTTCGATATCGATTGCTTTATGCATATATACAAGAAAATCGACTTTATATCTAAATATAAGATTACGGAATTCTTCCAACTGCACTACCGTTATGCCGTTAAGGCTTTTGTAGACTTTGGTAAGATAAAGAGGGTTAATTAACTTGAATATGTTAAACTAATGATTTGCAGCGTTTCGATATCGATTGCTAATTGTGTATATACAACAAAATCGATTATACACCTAAATGCTCTGCCGTTATGCCGTTGTGGCTTTATGCCAATTTCAGTTCGTTAAAGAAGGTTTATTAACTTAAATATGTTAAACTAATGATGTAAAGCATTTCGATATTGATTGCTAATTGCATATAACACAAAATCGACTATACACCTAAATATGTATAAGATTATGGAATTCTTCTAAATGCACTGCCGTTATGCCGCCATGGCTTTATGCCAGCTTCAGTTCGTTAAAGAAGGTTTATTAACTTAAATATGTTAAACTAATGATTTGAAGCATTTCGATATCGATTGCTAAATGTGTATATACAAGAAAATCGATTTTATACCTAAATATAAGACTACGGAATTCTTCTAAATGCACTGCCGTAATGCCACCATGGCTTAGTGCCAACTTCAGTTCGTAAAAGAAGGTTTATTAACTTAAATTTGTTAAACTAATGATTTGAAGCATTTCGATATCGATTGCTAAATATGCTAATACAAGAAAATCGACTTTATACCTAAATATAAGATTACGGGATTCTTCCAACTGCACTGCCCTTATGCCGTTAAGGCTTTTGTAGACTTCATTAAGATAGAGAGGGTTAATTAACTTAAATATGTTAAACTGTTGAGTTGAAGCATCTCGATATCGATTGCTATATGTGTACATACAACAAAATCGACTTTATACCTAAATATAAGATTACGGAATTCTTCCAAAAGCACTGCCGTTTTACCGTTATGGCTTTATGTTAACTTAAGTTAGTTAAAGAAGGTTTATTATCTTAAATATCTTAAACCAGTTATTTGAAGCATTTCGATATCGATTGCTTATTGCATATATACAAGAAAATCGACTTTATACCTAAATATAAGATTACGGAATTTTTCAAAATGTACTGTCGTTATGCCGTCATGGCTTTATGTTAACTTCAGCTTTTATACCTTAAATATGTTAAATTAATTATTTGAAGCATTTCGATATCGATTTCTAAATGGGCATATGCACAAAAATCGACGACGAAAATCGAAAATATACGTTAACGGAATTCTTCTAAATGAACTGCCGTTATGCCGTTATGGCTTTATGTTAACTTCAGTTCGTTATAGAAGGTTTATTAACTTAGATATGTTACACCAGTTATTTGAAGCATTTCGAAATCGATTGCTTAGTGCATATATACAAGAAAATCGACTTTATACGTAAATATAAGATTACGGAATTCTTCCAAATATACTGTCGTTATGCCGCCATGGCTTTATATCAACTTCAATATGTTTAAGAAGGTTAATTACTTAAATATGTTAAGCTAATGATTTGAAGCATTTCGGTATCGATTGCTAAATGAGTATATACAAGAAATTCGACTTTATACCTAAATATAAGATTACGTAATTCTTCTAAATGCACTACCGTTATGCCGTTAAGGCTTTTGTAGACTTCAGTAAGATAAAGAGGGTTAATTAGCTTAAATATGTTAAACTAATGATTTGAAGCACTTCGGTATCGATTGCTTAATGAGTATATACAAGAAAATCGACTTTATACCTAAATATAAGATTACGTAATTCTTTTAAATGCACTACCGTTATGCCGTTAAGGCTTTTGTAGACTTCAGTAAGATAAAGAGGGTTAATTAGCTTAAATATGGTAAACTAATGACTTGAAGCACTTCGGTATCGATTGCTTAATGAGTATATACAAGAAAATCGACTTTATACCTAAATATAAGATTACGTAATTCTACTAAATGCACTACCGTTCTGCCGTTAAGGCTTTTGTAGACTTCAGTAAGATAAAGAGGGTTAATTAGCATAAATATGTTAAACTAATGATTTGAATCACTTCGGTATCGATTGCTTAATGAGTATATACAAGAAATTCTTCTAAATGCATTGCCGTTAAGCCTTTAAGGATTTTGTAGACTTCAGTAAGATAAAGAAGGTTTATTAACTTAAATATGTTAAACTAATGATTTGAAGCATTTCGATATCGATTGCTATATGTGCATATACAACAAAATCGACTTTATACCTAAATATAAGATTACGGAATTCTTCTAAATGCACTGCCGTTATGCCGCCATGGCTTTATGCCAACATCAGTTCGTTAAAGAAGGTTTATTAACTTAAATATGTTAAACCAGTTATTTGAAGCATTTCGATATCGATGGCTTTATGCATATATACAAGAAAATCGACTTTATACCTAAATATAAGATTACTCGAATTCTTCCAAATGTACTGTCATTATGCTGCCATTTCTTTATATCAACTTCAATACGTTCAATATGGTTACTTAACTTAAATATTTTGAACTAATGATTTGAAGCCTTCGATATCGATTGCTAAATGAGTATATACAAGAAAATCGACTTTATACCTAAATATAAGATTACGTGATTCTTCTAAATGCACTGCCGTTATGCCGTTAAGGCTTTTGTCGATTTCAGTAAGATAAAGGGGTTTAATTAACCTAAATATGTTAAACTAATGATTTGAAGCATCTCGATATCGATTGCTAAATGAGCATATACAAGAAAATCGACTTAATACCTAAATACAAGATTACGGAATTCTTCTACATGCACTGGCGTTATGCTGTTATGGCTTTATGTAAACTTCAGTTCGTTAAAGAAGCTTTATTAACTTAAATATGTTCAACTAATGATTTACAGCATTTCGATATCGAATGCTTAGTGAGTATGTACAAGAAAATCGACTTTATACCTAAACATAAGATAACGTATTTCCTCTAAATGCACTGCCGTTATGGCGTTAAGGCTTTTGTAGACTTCAGTAAGATAAAGAGGGATAATTAACTTAAATATGTTAAACTAATGATATGAAACATTTCGATATCGATTGCTAAATGTGTATGTACAAAAAATCGACTTTATACCTAAATATTAGGTTACGGAATTCTTCTAAATGCACTGCCGTTATGCTGTTACGGCTTTATGTTAACTTCTGTTCGTTAGAGAAGGTTTATTAACTGAAATATGTTAAACTAATGATTTGAAGCATTTCGATATCGATTGCTAAATGCGTATATACAAGAAAATCGACTTTATACCTAAATATAATATTACGTAATTCTCCTAAATACAGTGCCGTTATGCCGTTAAGGCTTTTGTAGACTTCAGTCAGATAGAGAGGGTTAATTAACTTAAATATTTAAAACCAGTTATTTGAAGCATTTAGATATCGATTGCTAAATGCATATATACAAAAAAATCGACTTTATACCTAAATATAAGATAACGGAATTCTTCTACATGCACCGCCGTTTTGCCGCCATGGCTTTATGTTAACTTCAGTGCGTTAAAGAAGCTTTATTAACTTAAATATGTTAAACTAATGATTTAAAGCATTTCGATATCGAATGCTTAGTGAGTATGTAAAAGAAAATCGATGTTTATACCTAAATAAACGATAACGGAATTCTTCTACATGCACTGGCGTTATGCCGCTATGGCTTTATGTTAACTTCAGTTCGTTAAAGAAGGTTTATCAACTTAAATATGTTTAACCAGTTATTTGAAGCATTTCGATATCTATTGCTTTATGCATATATACAAGAAAATCGACTTTATACCAAAATATAAGATTACTCGAATTCTTCCAAATGTACTGTCGTTATGCCATAATGGCTTTATATCAACTTCAATACGTTCAAGAAGGTTACTTAACTTAAATATGCTAAACTAATGATTTGAAGCATTTCGATATCGATTACTAAATGTGTATATAGAAGAAAATCGAATTTATACCTAAATATAAGATTACGGAATTCTTCTATATGCACTGCCGTTATGCCGCTAACGCTTTTGTAGACTTGAGTAAGATAAAGAGGGTAAATTAACTAAGATATGTTAAACTAATGACTTGAAGCATTTCGATATCGATTGCTAAATGTGTATATACAACAAAATCGACTTTATACCTAAATATAAGATTACGGAATTCTTTCAAATGCACTGCCGTTATACCGTTAAGGCTTTATGTAAGCCTCATTAAGCTAAAAAAAGTTTATTAACTTAAATATGTTAAAATAATGATTTGAAGCATTTCGATATCGATTGCTAAATGAGTAAATACAAGAAATTCGACTTTAAACCTAAATTCAAGATTATAGAATTGTTCTACATGAATTGGCGTTTTTCCGTTATGGCTTTAAGTAAACTTCAGTTCGTTAAAAAAGATTTATTAACTTAAATATGTTAAAGCTGTTATTTGAAGCAT